>LR738715.1:115485908-115532484 GCA_902687465.1 Secale cereale
GCCACCACTCGTACCGCTTCGCACGGGTACGGAGAGGCTGACTAGCGGGCCCCGCTAGTCAGGTGGGAGGAGAGAGGGGGAAGAGCAGGGGCGGCCGTGGCTTCGCCGGAGCGCACGCCGGCGACGCTGCTCCTTGGACAAGATGGAAATGATAGATCGACGGAGGGGGTCGAGGCGCACCTGCCCGTACCCATAGGGTAGCTAGGGATGGTCGGACGGCGTCAGAACAGAGCTCGTAGGCGGAGGCTGAACAGGGTGGTCGCCGGAGTTGAAGAAGACGGCGAGCAACGGCGTCTCCAGCAGCTCCACCTAGGTGGAGTGGCTCTACCAGAGAGTGGCGGAGGCTCTGGTAGGGTCGCCTTGGCCTGAGAGGGTCTGGAGCTACCTCGACGACCCGAGGGGATCGTCGGTGAGCTCGAGCTCGGGGACGGTGGCCTGTGGCCTGCCCGGCCGAGCCACGGGGTTCTACGCAGTCTGTGTGTGTGGGAGTGGAGCTGGTTGCTCGGAGCGGCTGGGAGGGGGCCTATATATAGGCGTGCCGAGACGGGGGAACGGGGCTCCGCCGGCGATACCTGGACTCTGCGCCCGGCGACGAATGGCATCAGTGAGAGGGGGGGAAGGCGACGAGGTCACGCGGGAGCTGTGGACGGACGGGGACGAGCACAGGGGCGCTGGGGTGGCGACGAGCACAGTGCGCACCACACTGTTGCCTTGGCCGCACCGCGCCCGTGCTCGCTGCGGCGAGCTCCGGCGTCGGTGAGCGCCAGAGGAGGGCTGTAGAGGTGAAGACGATGATGGTGGTGCGGTTTGGCACGCTTGGGCAGGCGCGGAAGCGAGCACACGCTCTACAGAGTGCTCGGCGACATCCAGAGCGCGCCAACAGACAGCCATGGCATGGTGTACACACGTGGTCACCGCGCGAACTATGCCTACTGGCTGAATTGGTGCCAAAATTTATGTCTGGCGTGTTGTTCGTGGTAGATAGAAGAGTTACCCGTGGTTGGTTTGTTTCCAGACGCAGTAGAAAGAAAATCACACGCCTGGTAAGTTTCTGGACAGAAACTTTGAGAGTTACTGAGGTAAAATGGTTAAGAGTTGGAGGCTGTGCTTTGGAGGCTAGCCAAGAGTTACTAAGGTGAAGATGTACAAGGAGTTTCAGAAGCAATGGAGCAAGTAAAATGGTAGTTGTTGTGGAAACTACCATTTCTGTCCAGAATAGAAAAGATTTTCTGTAGCAAAAATATTCCAAAAAGTAGTGCAATATTTTTGCTCAAGAATGTGTCTTAGGGTCCAAAGAATATTTAGGAATTTCCTCAGATTTTTGTGAGCCAGAAAAATAGGGGTTGCTTTGGAGCACAAATGATTTAGCTAGGGTTTTGGGAAGAAAAGTGAATATTTTTCAAATAAGAAAAATATTCCATAAAGTATATTAGAGTGGTCGAGAGGGAAAAGATGGTTTGAGATGGATAGGAGGCACTTGGGTGAAAGTCAAGGGTACCCAAGTGTTTAAGTCCATATGAAATGATTCAAAAATCCCAAGGTTTAAAATAAATTCAAATAAAGCTCTGGTAAATAAAAGAGGGCAAAAATCAGGCTGTCACAAACCTCCCCCACTTAGAATGAATCTTGTCCTCGAGATTTGGTTGCTTGGGAAAACCATTCCGGATAATATGTCTGTAGGAACTCTTCTTGTTCCCAGGTTGCTTCTGACTCGGTGTGTTGCTCCCACTGGACATTATAAAACTTCCTTACTTTACGGCGGGTGACTCTTTCCATCTGATCCACAATTTTAAATTGCCTTTCTTCATACGTTAAATCCTTTGCCAGTTCTATGTCGGTCACGACAGTATTTTTCTCGGGCGGGGATATGCACCGCCTCAACTGTGAGACGTGAAACACGTTGTGCACATCAGACAATTCTGGGGGTAATTCCAACTGATAAGCAACAGTGCCCACTCAAGAAATAATTGGAAAGGGGCCAATAAATCTGGGTGCCAACTTCCCGCGAGTTTGGAATCTCTTAACTCCTTTCAAAGTAGTGACCCGGAGGAATATGTGCTCTCCAGGTTCAAAACTGAGCTATCGGTGTTTTACTCTTTTGTCGAGATTTAGCCAATTGTAATCTATCTCTGATTTCCTTGACTTGTTTCTCAACTTCCATCATGAGGTCCGTTCCGAAAATATGGCCATCTCTAGTCTGAGACCAGTTTAAGGGGGTACGACATTTGCGGCCATATAAAGCCTCGTACGGCTAGGTCGAGATGGACTGATCAGGCCCTCGCTGCACCTACTGGAGTATCTGGTAGTTCGACAGCCGTCAGCCAACTCCTTTTTTCAGTGTAACATTGAGCTTGCGTATGGTGCGTTTAGAGGATTTTTTGTCCAAAAAGACCCCTTCCTCAGTGCATATGACAAAAAGGACCACCTCCGAAATATATTGCTAAAAAGGACCCCCTGGCTGTGGCGGCAGGCGCGGCAGGCGACACGTGGCCACCTGCCGCCACGGGAGGAGGCGGCGGGCCCTGCCGCCACCCAGGGAGGCGGCCGCCTAGCCGGAACGGGTTTAACCCGCCGGGACGGAACGGGGCGGGGCTGGTGGGCCCGGCCGCCACCGCGTGAGGCGGCAGGAGCTGTAGCTGTCCCCGGCGTGCTGACCGCATTGGACGTGATGGCGGGCCAGGCCGCCACTACGGCAGGCGGCCGCACAACACGCGAGCCGACCAGCCCGCTCTTCTTTCCATGACGATGATTTCCAGGAGTCACGCTTCTTTCCACGCGGCGCTGATTCCGATTTCGCTGATTCCCGCCTAAATTTTGACGGCTTGTGCCGACACTCAGCGGTGGTTGTGCACTCGCCGCTCGAGCGGGAATCACGCACGCCGTTAGTTTTTGCTTTAGCGGACGTGACTGCATCAGTCACTCAGTTCTGCTTTTGCTTTAGCGGACGCGACCGCATTAGTCACTCAGTTATGCTTTTGCTTTACCGGACGCGGACGCGACCGCATCAGTCACTCAGTTATGCTTTTGCTTTAGCGGACGCGACCGCATCAGTCACTCAGTTATGCTTTTGCTTTAGCGGACGCGGCCGCATCAGTCACTCAGTTATGCTTTTGCTGCAGACGACTTGACGACATCAATCAATCAGCACTGTTTAGTATCACGCGTGTTTCCTGGCGAAAATTTTGTTAATGCCTATTTTGTCCCCATCATTTGTCGTCTGAGCCTATAAAAGGAGACACCGAGGATCTCGTCATCCTCGTCCACCCATCCTCGAAATATCCACTGCGCAAAGTGTGTAACATATTATTTTCAGTCGGTATGAGTTTGCCTTGCTCGGATCTAAGCATTAGGCCTAGGAAAGTGAAGAATGCAAGTTTGCCTCCGGGTGTGGCAGTCTTGCGATGTTGGTGTGGCGATCTTTGCAAGGTGAAGGAGGTGACGGATTTCTCAGATTGGTTGGGCATGAAGTTTTTCATGTGCGCCAATTATGAGGAGGATCCACCCGTACCTTCTTCAGAGTATGACAAGCCTCCAGTATGATTTAACCATCACGAATAAGTATATTGTTCTTTTTTTATTGTTTCTTTATTAACATTCTTGTTTTGTTTGTAGTCTCCCCCATCTCTGTGCATGTACTATCATTGGATCGACACGGAGAAGCCAGCTTGGGCAGTGACTGAGATTCGTGAAAGGAGTCGCCGTGCATGGGGTAGTTTATTTGCGGAAGAACGACGTGAGAAGGCGGAAGCTGAAGAGAAAGCAGAGCAAGAGAGGGAGTTAAGAGAATACTACGCGGAGCAACGCCGTATTTTTTAGGAAATAGGGAAGAAAAACAGGGAAGAGGCTCGTCGCATGGAGGAGCAGGAACGACAGCGAAAAGAGGCTCGTGAGGCGGAGAGACAGAGAAAGAAAGAAATGGCTCGTGAGGCCAAGGCAGCAGAAGAAGCTGGTGATGGAAAAGGAAAATATCCATGCTGGACTCAGTAGATATCTGAGGTAGTATTTTAAATTTCGCAATCGTTGGTATCTTAATTTTATAGTTTAATGTAGCTTTATTTCAGTACTTAAACGTAGCTTTATTTCAATTGTACGATGTATCTTATTAAAGTTGAAGCGTGGCGTAATGAAAAAAATGTAGTTTTAGGAAATAAAATGTGGCATTTTATTTCTCTCAACTAATTATCGACCGTCGTGCAACAATACAACATGAAATTAAGATAGAACATAATGCCGTACAATAAGAAAGTACAAACTAATAATGCAAGTACATCTGAATTAAACGGTAGAACTGGACTTGCTTAAAAACTACATGAAGTCATTGTTGGGGAACGTAGCATAATTCAAAATTTTCCTACGCTTCACCAAGATCAATCTAAGGAGTCATCTAGCAACGAGCATAAAGGAGTGCATCTACATACCCTTTGTAGATCGCGAGCGGAAGCGTTCGAAGGAACATGGATGATGGAGTCGTACTCGTCGTGATCCTCGTCACCGATGATCCCAGCACCGAACGGACGGCACCTCCGCGTTCAACACACGTACGGTACAGCGACGTCTCCTCCTTCTTAATCCAGCAAGGGGGGAGGAGAGGTTGATGGAGATCCAGTAGCACGACGGCGTGGTGGTGGATGCAACGGGAAAAGCTGCAGGGCTTCGCCGAGACCCTGCGGGAGGAGAAGGAGATGTAACGGGGGGGAAGAGGCGCCAGGGGCTGAGGTGCGGCTGCCCTCTCTCCCCCCACTATATATAGGGGGCCAAGGGGGGGCGCCGGCCCTAGGAGATCCAATCTCCTAGGGGGGCGGCGGCCAAGGGGGGTGGCTTGCCCCCCAAGCCTAGGGGGCGCCCCCACCCCTAGGGTTTCAACCCTAGGCGCATGGGGGGCCCATGGGGTGTGCGCCAGCCCACTAAGGGCTGGTCCCCCCTCCCCCTACGGCCCACGGGGCCCTCCGGGATGGGTGGCCCCACCCGGTGGACCCCCGGGACCCTTCCGGTGGTCCCGGTACACTACCGGTGACCCCCGGAACTATCCCGATGGCCGAAATTGGACTTCCTACATATCATTCTTTACCTCCGGACCATTCTGGAACTCCTCGTGACATCCGGCACTCCGAACAACATTCGGGTTACCATGTGCATATATCTCTACAACCCTAGCGTCACCGAACCTTAAGTGTGTAGACCCTACGGGTTCGGGAGACACGTAGACATGACCGAGACGACTCTCCGGTCAATAACCAACTGCGGGATCTGGATACCCATGTTGGTTCCCACGTGTTCCTCGATGATCTCATCGGATGAACCACTATGTCAAGGATTCACTTAATCCCGTATGTAATTCCATTTGTCCATCGGTACGGTACTTGCCCGAGATTCGATCGTCGATATACCGATACCTTGTTCAATCTCGTCATGGCAAGCCTCTTTACTCGTTCCGTAGTCCATCATCCCGTGACTAACTCCTTAGTCACATTGAGATCAATATGATGATGTCTTACCGGGTGGGCCCAGAGATACCTCTCCGTCATACGGAGTGACAAATCCCAATCTCGGTTCATGCCAACTCAACAGACACTTTCAGAGATACCCGTTGCGTACCTTTATAGACACCCAGTTACGTTGTGACGTTTGGCACACCCAAAGTATTCCTACGGTATCCGGGAGTTGCACAACCTCATGGTCCAAGGAACAGATACTTGACACTGGAAAAGCTTAAGCATTACGAACTACACGATCTTGTGCTAGGATTAGGATTGGGTCTTGTCCATCACATCATTCTCCTAATGATGTGATCCCGTTATCAATGACATCCAATGTCCATGGTCAGGAAACCGTGACCATCTGTTGATCAACGAGCTAGTAACTAGAGGCTTACGAGGGACACATTGTGGTCTATGTATTCACACATGTATTGCTGTTTCCGTACAATACAATTCAAGCATGAATAACGGACAATTATCATGAACAAGGAAATATAATAATAATCCTTTTATTATTGCCTCTAGGGCATATTTCCAACCGTCATCATCGTCATCCTCCGTCGATGCAAAACTCTTGCCCTTCGAGAATGCAGAACTCTTACCCTTGGACGATGCAGAACTCTTGGCCTTCGTGGATGCAGAACTGTTGCTCTTGGATGATGCAGAACTCTTGCCCTTCGATGATGTGGTAGTTGTGGCCTTGGTGCTGGGCATGAAGATATCATCTTCGTCCTCGCTGTCGTCAATCCATAAAAAAGGATGTTTGGCTGCAAACTTCAAGTCTGATTCACTCTTATGTTGTATCTTGTTCCATCTTCCATTCAACCTTAGAAGTTCTTTTCTTATCTCCTGAAAGGTCCTGGAAGGCCACCCACTACTAGATAATGCGAGACTCAGCTCATTCATGACAGTGTCACTACTGATGAGTTCATCCCATGGAACGTCTTTATTGTCTATCTTGAAATTGGCGGCTAAACGAAGAAGACATTGGGACATAGTAGGGTGAAAACTACAATCAAAAGGAAAACCGGACATCTTGAGGAGACTACACTGAAGTGTGTATCCACCATAGTGTGGAGGGGTTTTTATAGGTTCAGAAGAGAGGAATAGGCGGGAACTCAGAAGCGGGAAAGTATGGCGGGAGATATAGGCGGGAAATGACGGTGCCAGGAATAGGCGGGAACTCAGGAGCGGGAAAGTATGGCGGGATATATAGACGGGAAACATTGTTGCCGACTGGTGCATTTTTATTTCAGCGTACATAGATGTTTCTTACATAAAACATAAAGTCTGATACTGACATATGTAGATACAATGGGTCGCACGCGTAGATAGATTAATCACCCTAGTCGACGACGGCCACCTGGCCTTTCCTTAGGACCGAAAAGCGACAAGCGATTAGGTGCTTGAGGTACACGAAAACCGCGGCCGTACTCCACTTCGGCTTCCTGTGTCTGCGACTCCTGCGTAGGTGGTGGAGTCTGTAATCCTTGTTACGAACCTGATGCGTAATTGTAGGTGTATGCTTGTGACTCCTCGGGGATAAAAGATGGGCCAATAACGTCTCCTCAGAAGAAATCTGTAACTGCAGCTGTAACCGGGTCGGCGTGATAAGGTAATGCTCCTCGGATTTGTGTGTTTAGGCCAGTTTGGTTGTTCTCGTCATCCCATGTACGATCAGGTATATCCTGCACATAGAAACATTGAAAACAAATTGTGAGAGGATAATATGTGATATCATTGTCCCATGCATTAAAATGTAAACATGAATACCTGATCAGATTCCTCGCCTGTACTATGTGGCCATTGTACGTGGTACTGATTTATGTCTGGGACACGAGACTCCTCAGGCATGGAGATCCCTCGCATGGAGAGATACGGCTGAGATCCCTCACCTTGTGTGTATGCGCCGTATTCTGTGAACGCATATGGGTTAGGGGAAAGCGTATGCTCGGGTATCGAATCCAAGCCCATGCCATGGTCCTGAGATGTCTGCCCCTGACGAAGATGCACCGAAGAATAGCGATGCAGTTGCAGAGATGAGTCATGTCGTGGCAATGTCGTTGTACTACTCGGACCCTCCCCCCATTGCCCATGGCTCCTACGCGCCTCGCTTGGTCTGGACGACAGCGCCACACTCGGTCTGGCTGAACTCGCTACCGGCATGTTGTACACTCCAGTGACAATGTCGTCGCCTCTACCACATCTCAACTTTGTTGCCACGTAGTCTTGAAGACGTTTGTGGAATGCCTTGCGAGCCGGGCCCCGTGACGACATGGTTTCCTCCGCCATCTGCCCTACTTCGTTGCAAGTTTCAATCTGAAAAATATTTGGTTCTTATTTGGTTCAAATGATTATGAAATGATGGACCTGAAAAAGTTACTAGTGATTACCAGCTGGTCACGATAGTAAGCTGCATGGAGCTCAATATTTCTCTGCATCTGCTGCTCCTGTGTGAGATTTTTTGGTATCATAGCGGGTTGAATGGCCAGGCTAGTACACGTGCTGATGCTGTACCACTGCATGTACGCTTGATATGAACGCCGATCGTATGGTCTGCAAAATTTAATAATTACATCAACAGTTGTGATGAAAGCAAAACATCTTCATGCATCGTATGGTCATCGCAATAAAATAATGTAAATATAATGTACCTAAGTTGATGCACTATATCTAGTAGCGCTTCATTTTCTCACTTCTGTACAAATTGAATGTTGCGTTCCCTCCAATCGTAAGAACTCCAACCCGTGCCCATATTTGATAGCCTGCAAATTATGTAACAAAGTGTGAGTTTAGTAAACAAAAAAAAACAGTAACTATTTAGGAAGGTCACATCATACTTATGGGTTTCCACGTCGGGACATCTTGGAAAAGGTGGTGGAATCTCTTGATAGAGACCGAACTGTCTCATGACACGCTCTGGGTTGTAAGGCTCAACACACCACAAGAACAATAAGTTGCAGCGAGTCAGCCAAAATGCATTATTGGTCAACATGCCTTCTGTGATGGGTCGTGCATCGAACACCATATCTATCTGCTCCTCAGTCCACGGGTTCCATGTGACTACTGACTCATCAAGTATCTCAAACTGCTGGTGGTATATAGGGTAATAATTTTTTGCAATATTTGGAGCCCATTTTTTCTTTGGCTTTGTCCACCCGCTGGCCATAGTTACACTGTCGCCCTCGCCACAGTTGTATGGGTGTATGGGATTTACTAAACGAGGTCGTCCTACAGGGAGGTATTCCCAGGACCACAACTTTAGAAACTCATAGGCGACACAAAGTAACGGAGCTTTTTGTGCGAATGAAGTTTTTTGTGTGGCATCACACAAGCCTCTCTATATATGACATAGCATGGCAGAACCGAAGCTGTATTTTGGCTACTCCTGTAAAGGTTCATCTACCATCTTCTCTACAATGTAGATCAGACCAGGGAGAACTACGTCCCTGTGTGAATTTGGGAACATAGTCCCGAGGAGCCACAACAAATACGCAAACAGATGTCTTTTTCTCGTCTCAGAGTCCGCGTAGCAAGATATAGTATCAAAGTTATCACGAAGCCATGAGAGCGGGATTCCCCGAGGGCCACCGGAACGTTGTGAATCTGGCATTGTCATCCCAGGATGGGCTGATATATTTAATGCCCAGGATGGAGACACTCGTGGAGAGACTAACGGCTCACCTCTAATTGGTAGAGCAGTGATCATAGAAACATCTTTGAGTGTAGGTGCAAGCTCCCCAAAACAAAAGTGAAAGGAGTGGGTTTCAGGCGGTGTTGTTGGCTCGATACGGGCATTCCCTACGTGAATGTCCAGGACACCTGCAAATGCGGCATCGTCTTGGTTCTCCCATCTGGCTATGGTCCATGTCATTGCGATGACGCCTAGACTGACGTTGTCCCTTGGCGGTTCTCATCAAGTCGACATTCGGAACCCATTTCGGCCCATCTGGCCATAACATTTTGTAGTTCATATCAATGCCCCATGCCCAGATTTCACCGTTCCAAGTGTTGTACAGATTGTACATGTTGAAGTATGGCGATATGTATGGCTCGACACTGATTTTTTGATCAGTAGCCGCCCGAAGCACATGACTGCAAGGGTAGCACTCAAGCTTGGGTTTGTTACAGGTACACTCACATGACATTGGGCCGAGGGTGACAGCTTACTTTTTTGATCCTCTGTGGTGACCCTTAACGTACTTGGCTCGCACGTTGACCTCCCACTTATTCCTAAGTGAGTCCACTTTCCTGCAGCCATGACTTTGGGACTTATGTGCTTTCTCGTCAAGATGTCTTTGCATTTTCTCTGATCATGGCTTGTTCAATTCAACTTGTGCATTGGCGACGGTGACCCTGTCTGCAAAGTATGACAGGGTCCGATTCCAAGTTTCTTCAATTAGGGCTGTGATAGGCAGTGCTCGCATCCCTTTAAGAACACCATTGTACACCTCTGACGTGTTGCTGGTCATTATTCCATATCGAGCCCCGGTGTCGTGAGATTGCGCCCACTTGTACAAATGAGGGCAATTCTCGCTGATCCACGGGCTCAAATTTATGGCCATCCTACGACCCCTCCGGTCTTCTCTCTGCGGCAAGGCCGCGCGCTCGATCTCACCATTGATACCTGCCCAGATCGCATTCATTTTGGCTTCGGCTTTCTGCATGCACATCCTCTTGAATAACTTGAACAAATCCTTGTTTTTGAATTTGGAGTAAAAATTTGCTGCCAAATGCCTCATCACCACCTTCATTCTAGATCCGGCCACCCCCACTCTTCTTTCGACACCTTAATTATGTCGAGAGGGCTTAATAATCCAGTGTTGCGATCAGAGATGATGCAAACACCTTCACACTCTTTCACGACACCCATCTTCATGCAGCACATGAACCACAACCATCTATCTTTGTTCTCGCTCTCGACTAGTGCATATGCAATAGGAAGAAACTGATTATTTGCATTTGCTGCAATTGCCACCAATAGTGTGCCATTGTACTTTCCAGTGAGAAAGGTACCATCAACTGATAAAACCAGGCGACAATGACTGAAGGCTTGTATAGTCTGGGTGAATGCCTAGAATAAGAGATCCAGGATTAGCTCACCCGAGTTCATTGGGTTTGGACGGTCTCTCCGCCAAACTTGAGTTCCCCTATTAGCACATGCTATCTGATGAAGCATTCTGGGGGCATAAGAATAGGCCTCCTCATAGGTTCCATACAAGTTCTGGAATATCTTTTCCTTTGCATGCCTAGCCTTGCTGTAGCTGACAGGGAAGCCAATTTGATCTTCTGCAGCTTTTTGCAAAGCCCTAATACTAATGTTGAGACTTTCCTGCACAATCGTTTCCATCTTCTGTGCCACATATCTTGCAGTCACATTGCATTGATTTGCAAGAGTCCCAGTTTGCTCATAACTATGCTCTGCTATTTTTGTGATATGCCATGACTGACATACCCCAGGCTTCAGTCTAGCGAGAACTCTTCCGCGGCAACCATTCGCGGAGTGGATGCATATGTCCTTCAACTCTTTTTTATCAGACTGCTTCACTCTATGCTGACGGTGGAGGGCGATTGCATAGCTATCTATTGCCTGGTAAGCAGACTTCTTGTCTGGGAAAACCTGCCCAACCTCTAGGTTGCCCGCTTCTAGGCCACAAACATAGTGAAATTCATTGGTGATGCTCATATCCTGTAAAAACCCAGATTGCAGTGCCGCCGCGGTCGCCCTTTGAGGAGGAACATCTTCTTCTTCGCTTGAGTCCGAAGATGCGGAAGAATGATCGTCATCATCTAGCGCCTCCGGCAATCCCTCAACGTGTTCGCTCAGGTCAATGGCCGCTGACCAATATCATTTGTCATACACAGGCTGGCCACCGGTCAATTCCGATGGGCCGGCGCTAGGGGCTGATGTGATGGCCAACTCGACCTCACCACCCCTGCTATTGCACCCGGCAACATCAGTGACAGAAATGAACTCCACTTACACCATCGGCTGACCAAACATTGAGTTCTTGGGATTGCTTGCAAACCTCATGTATGAGCTCCATGACTCGTCACCTGTGACAGGCCGCAAACCCCAACGGGCATCGGTCCCATCATTTCCTCTCTCAACGACAAATGCCTCCATTGCCATTTTTTTTCCCTGCATCCCTGGGCCAAACACCGCTCGGATGCACCTTCTTACTGCTGCGTAACCCACGTTCACCATGTCTCTCACTACAATGTAGTCGACTCGCACAAGGACACATCCACCCCGAAAGGACCGTCGCGTAAGACGTCCCCATAGTACACTAACAAATTTTCCATAGTACCTAACCAACATCCATATTTAGATGTCAAGTAATTAGCAACTGAACATTTAGTAGTGGTACGCTGACAACATTTACAGATCATACGAGTATTTACATATCTATTGTTTTTTCCGAAACTCCTCTAGCAGCGTAATAAACTAAAACTCGGTTTGCTTTTCTCTAAGTACCCCAAAAAAATCCTAATATGTTTCTCGCAACATGTAAAAAGTGAGCTTTTGAAATACGACTATTAGTCAAAACTAAGCTATCTAAACAACCACTAAACATAATAGTACGATAATAACATTTTAATATCATATGGGTAAAACATTTAATATCTTCCGGTTTTTAATAATGTTTTCATATCATACTATAAAATTCATTTTTTAACAGATAATAATATTCCCAACGGCATGCACATTTTTCACAACAGTACATCAATATAAAAAATATTAACACAATTACAGCGTCATTTATACCTCAGCTCCAATATGGATGTGCTTGCGAATGCAATGAAGCGTCAAACGAGTTTGAATAAATGTCCGTCACCAGTATTATTTAAACGAAGTCAACCTATTATCACATGAACATCAATATTATACACGGATTTTTCTTTCTCCTATTAAAAGCATGAAAATAGTACTTGCATGTATGTGCTTCTCACCTCAAAAGGGACAGCGAACATGGAAACACAATTTCTTCAATCACATCATCTCCTCCTTGATTGCTATTAAGATGAATTATTTAACCTAATTACATACAACATCAAGTACATTAGCACGTTATTTTAACACATAACATTTAGATTATATAACAAAGTTGACCTACGGTTTCCTAACTATAGACTTATTAATAAACATACCTACCACATGAAATAACATACCACATGCAAATGAACAATTACAGACCATTTTTTCATAATTACCAAATAAATATTTTCTCGCATGTCAATACTAATGGACGCAGCTAACATTGATACAACATATCTAAGCACCAATGAACCTACTCTTCTAAAAAATATAGTATAAATGCAACATCTGTCGTTCCAAATTATTTCTAACCTCTAAGCACTAACATCGCATAGCTATGACGAGCTAAAAGACTAACTAATTACCACCCTGCATGCGCGAAAAAATCAATGTATTGCAAAGCTCATACCTTGATCTTCAACTCCGTAGTTCACTTCGCTAGGCAAATCCTACTCCCGAAGCTCTAAATGACTCCAAAAAGTTATGAAATAATGTCTAACACAACAAAGAACACATAGTTATGAACTAAACAAAACGAGTACAAACATTATGCATGCAAACGAAACCAACAAAAATGGATAGATCTTACCTTCGTCTATCTTTTCTTCAACTTCAACATATTCAAAATCCAACTCCAAATCGCCCTAAATCATGAGTCAAAGTGCCTACGAAGGTTTCCTTTCTCTATGTTCTTACACACTCACAGACTAGAAGAGAGAAGAGGAGGAGAAGAGAAGGCTACGGTTAGTAAGCCAGCGAGCAGAATCATGCTATATAAAGGAAGAGGATCCCTGTAGTGTCGGCACAACAGGTTCCCACAGCCTCAAATTCCCGCAGCGAATGAGTGATTCTCGCAGTACCATCGCATCCGCTGAGGCAAAGTAATCAAACGCCGGAGTGATTCACGGGCAGCAGCAAAGCATCAGATTCCCGCTCGTGGAAATTAGCGTTCTCGCGTGGGAATCATTGCGCTGAAAATAAGTGTCCTGAAAATAAGCGCCGTGGAAATCATCTGGTCGGGCCGCGTGCTGCACCAACACAGAGGAAGAATCTGATTCACATGCGAATACCAACGCGCTGGTTCCCATGCGAATACCGAGAAAGGTGCCGTCTCGTCCGGCGTCCCGTCCGCAGGCCAGAGCGTTGTCGGCATGCGGGCGACAGCTCCAGCTGCGGCCGCCTCATGCGGTGGCGGCAGGGCCCGCCTGCCCTGCCCCGTTCCGTCCCGGGGGTTGAAACACGTTCCAGCCTGGCGGCCGCCTCCCTGGGTGGCGGCAGGTCCCGCCGCCTCCTGCTGTGGCGGCAGGTGGCCACGTGCCGCCTGCCGCGCCTGCCGCCACGGGTCAGGGGGTCCTTTTTAGCAATATATTTCGGAGGTGGTCCTTTTTAGCAATATATTTCGGAGGTGGTCCTTTTTGTCATATGCACTGAGGAAGGGGTCTTTTTGGACAAAAAATCCGTTCAGAGTGGCCGTTTAGTTAGTGTATGGTCGTACTAGTTAGTGGATGGCCGTTCATCAGCTTGCAACGTCGAGCTAGCTAGCAATGGGAATGTTTGCAACTGCTTCAAACGGCCCATGCATACAAGCTTTTGCCAAACGGTATTCTCAATACTTCAAAGTTGTTTTTTATGTCAGGACCATATGCCTACATGCTAAATTACTGTAGTTTTTTAAATACTTTAATCTTTGCAATACTTTGCTATCAAACACAGTGAACTCAAGATTCCGTCCAGAATGCTAAAGCCATGTGATTTATAATGCGTTCGGTGTATATTTAAGCTGGCATTTGGACTGATCTCTCAAATGACCGACCATTAGAGAAGAAGTCTGATAAGCAAAGTTTTAGATAGCCCTTGCATGATCACACCTTGTTTTGTGTTGTCCAGTGCAAAAATGGCCATGTAGTATGCTTTTCCTGCTGGTCCAGGTTCAGCAACAGGTGTCACGTTTGTTCTCATGATGCTATCTTGATTTGCACCAAACATTGCACTAGAAAAAGATTGTTAGGTCGATTAAGCCCTCCTAGTCCTACGCATATGCTAGTAGGGGGAACCCTGAAAACTGCATGCAAATGAAGGCCTCTGTTACAAACACAAAGGAGTGGGGAGGTCTATACCCTACAGAAGCCATTCTTTTGGTTCCATATATGATTTCTGCAGCTCTAGTATCCTCACTGTCTCAAGCGGAAAAAGCTTCTTTTGGTTCCATATATTTTTTCCCTGTCTCAATGCAAACGTGTGTAGCACAGTGGCAGTGTAAACTTATTGTGCAAAGTAATTTCAGCAAGTACACGTACATGCAAGAGCACTGGTTCCACCTGGCAATTACAACATTGTAAATGCTGGTATAAATTTACAGAAGGGTTTCACTGTTCATTTATTTTATTCTCCAAATCCTTCTATACTACAGTACTCCATATCTCACTAATGTTTTTTATAACAAAAGGTAGACAGACACTAATATTGTTTCATTGGCTATCTAGCTTATGAAACCCATTTACTCAAATCAACAGAGACACCATTCTCATCATAAAGCAGGTCGATCATGCACGGGGTATACACGTGCGACTCCTGCACGCAAGAGGGGAAACGCTGGTCCCTTGGTGCCAGCCAAAGATAACCAAGGTACTCAAGCTTGGAAGTGCTCAGGTAGTAGGCATAAGCGCAACGCTCGTAATGGTGGCCCAAGAAGACGATATCCTTGCGAGGATGATACCCCAAGAAATCCAACCAACCAATGCACATGCCTAGCGCACCTTCTTCTTCTTCTTCTTCTTCTTCTTCTTCTTCTTCCGCGACATTGGCGCCATCATCATCGTCGTTGTCAGAGTCCCATACGCGGTATCCCTGCTCCATCGACGATTCGAGTATCCTGGGATCCTCCACGACCCAATACTTTTGTGCGTTTTGGAAGTTTTTGCGCATGAGTTGCCTGATGGAGGGCTCGACGTCGGTGTGATGCGCCATCTCCCAAACCGGCGTCGTCGGGGATTCGTCAGTCAGTACCCATACCTGAAACTTTAGGCAGTCGACAATGGTGTAGTAAACCCCCATCCGAGACTTGCTCAGGTACGGTGTAGCCCACCTATGCTCGGCGACTTTAGTAACTCCTGGGGTTTTGATCACCACATACTTTCCCGTCAGCAGCGACAACCTGCAGCCATAATAATTTAGCAAGCCAATTATTAGTCGCTAGGCGGGCTATGATGATTGGTTCATGTACTTACCTGACGATGAAACCGCCGCGGCAATGCACATATAGGGATTGCCGCCAGTAGACGGCGTGGCGACGGCGCGGCCGGCAATTAGGTAGACCAAATCCCATTCCGTAGCTGGGTGACAGTGGATCCGACCACATGTCGGCCACCGTCCCCGCGGCCCCGCCTTCCCGGACGAACGCCCTGTCGCCCCACCGTCCGGTCTCGGACGAGAATACTTGCGCCACGTACGGCGACGGCGGCCACTCCATAAGCCCCAACGTGTCCTTCACCTCGACGTGCTCCCTCTGACGGGGTCTCGCACGCTTCCGCGGTTCGTCCTCCGAGTCCCAGGACAGCCAGTCCTCCCCATCGTCGGTTTCGTCGTCAGTGTCGATCTGAGGCGGCGGCAACGACTCGGTGTCCGCGAAGAAGAGCCGCCCCACGTTGAACGGCTGCGGCGGCGGTGAGTCGGCAGGTTCGGGGGGCTGGGGCTCGCCGGGCAACTCGGGTAGCACGAGCACCTCGTGGTGGAGAGACACGAAGGGATCGAACACGAGGTACGCGCCGGAAGCGACTCCCCGGGGCTCCGAGCTCGGCGCGGGCGGCAGCACCGCTGACCTCCGCGTGGCCGGGTTGTAGACGAAGCGCATGCCCTCATTGGCCTCGCACAGGAGGAGCCCGTTGCAGTGGTCCACGAAGGAGGTGCACCAGCTGGCCGGCGCATCGGCGAGACGGGTGTCGAAGCCGACGGCGGGCCCGCCACGCGCGAAGAAGTAGGTTTCGCGCAAGCTTTCGGCCACGTTGATGAAGGCGCCGCGCGGCGCGCATGGCAGGAGGTGCCGGAGGACCAGCCTGTGGGCGTCGATGGTGGCGCGCCAGTCTGCACAGACGCGCCTGCATGCGGCGAGGTGGCGCGGCGGGACGCGGCGGAGGATGTCGACGAGCACCTCTTCTGGGAGATCCATCCGCCGGCGGGTTCTCCGGATCGGGGATATTCCTTTTTTTTTTTAGAGAGAGAGAGAAGGACCGGGGATCCTACTATACGGCGCGTACCGCGCCGAGGTAGCGCGCACGACGCACCACACTCGCGCGCTGGGCATTCTCATGGGCGGGCCCATTTTTTCTTTTTTCTTTTTACATTTTATCGTTATCTTTTTTTCCTTTTCTCTTCTATTTTCCTTTTTCTTTCATCTTTTTTCCTCTTTACTTTTTATTTTTTTCGATATTTACTTTCAAATTCACGAACATTTATTTGTTCATCGAATTCAATAAATGTTCATCGATGTAAAACAAATCAAATTCAATTTTTTGTTCCTCGGATTTAAAAAATGTTCATCAAAATTCCAAATTTGTTTACCGATCTAAAATAATGTTCATTAAATTCAAATGTTGGTCATCATTTTTAAAAAAATTTAATTGATTTTAAACTAGTTCTTCCATTTAAAAAAATGTTCCAGAATAAAAACATTTATTCATAAATTTCAGAAATTATTCTTCGATTCATTAAATAAAAAAGTTCATTATTATTAAAAAATGCTCAGAAAAATGTTAATTAAAATTTAAATAAGTTCATTCTTTTAAATCGCAAATATTCTTGAATTCAAGAATACAATTTTTTTGAAAATTCACAATTCACAATGTATTCAAATTTTAGAACCATTCCCGAATTATTTTAATAAAGAACAAAACAAAGACATAAAGATTCAAAGGACGTGTAAGCTGGGAGATGGCTTGCCATACTTTGTAAGTATGATTAAATGGATTAGGAACTTGTTCCTGTATTTGCAACACAATGCAATTATGACAAACTATATGTAATTAAACTAACATCATATATTTTGGACTCTAATTACATGGCTAGGCAATGTATGTTCTGCAAAATTCATAGTTTCATGCTTAAATGAAGTGCAATATATTCCATACAATCCAAATTCTTTCACTTACCTTATTTGTCTCCTAGCACTTTTTTATGTGATGTGTGATTTCCTCCTTTTCAAAGTTATTAATGAACCAGCGTGACCTAAAATTGATTAGACTTATGGTTACTTGGTAATGATTTTAGTTTGCTAGAACTTTTTATGCCTGAAAGAAAGCAAAATGCATATATGCTAGGATCAGGAATTCTTTAAGTTATCTTAATATATTTCTTTCTGGTTTGATTTTAGTATCTTTTTTTCTTCATGCAGTTAATTTGCCGCATAGGTGTCTTCCGTAAGATGCTATAAGGATCACATAACTTCCTTTACCGAATACAGCGTCGACGGTGGCAGGACACACTTTCTATCTGCAGTTCTCCAACTTTGAGGATGGTGGCCACCTGTTTCTTAATTGTAAACTGATCAAGCAACGATGGCAAGCACTGCCGCTTGAGGATATCAGACTTAGACTACTCCAGTGTACATTTGCCAAAGAAATTATGTCTATAATCCTTGACCTGCCAGAGGAGAGGAAGCTGATATCCATCACTTTGCTCGGGTGTTGGTGGACGGAACAGAACAGGGGCAATCATGGGGAGCGACGGTTGGAAGTTGAATCTTTTCGATACACTGTCCGTCACCACTCTGATGAATGGAAAGAGTTTTTGAGCGCTAAGCCTACTGAACCGATCGTGCGACAACATAAGTGGGAGAAGCCTCCAAGCAACACGGTAAAAATAAACGTTGATGCTGCGTTTGCCAACAAAGGGGAGTTGGAGGCTAGGGCCTAATCTGCAGAGATGACGCTCAAGACATTCGTTTTGCCGCGGTTGGAGCCCAGCATGATCTGCACATCGCCCTACAAACTGAAGCTTTTGCTCTTTCCAAGGCAGTGACTCCGGCGGATAGGTTAGGAGTTTGGTGCATCATTTTTGAAACTGATTGTATGGTCCTTAAGCAAGCAATGAACTCAAACGACTATGAGTTGGCGCAACTAGGTGTTTTGTTTAGTGATATCAGGTTCAGACTTAAGATCATTTTCATTGAGGCTCATGTGGTGTATGTGCCGAGACAGTGTAATGGACCAGCACATGTGCTGGCGTCCTTAGGTGCAAGTTTAGCTGATGGTGGGTACCGTCAGTGGTTCACCAATTACCCCAATGATGTAATCAGTGCTGTGACCGGCTATCAAGCCGTGTCTGTAATGGAATACAAGTGTTCAATTTCAAAAAAAAGTCATCTTAAGTCAACATGATATAAAAAAATGTTCTAGAATAAATTTTTTATTCATCAATTTTAAAAAATATTCTTCAATTCATTAAATAAAAAGTTCATTATTATAAAAAAATGCTCATAATTTTTTAATTAAAATTCAAAAAAGTTTGTTCTTTTAAATCGCAAATATTTTTGAATTCAAGAATACATTTTTTAATTCAAAATTCACAATGTAAGTATGATTAAATGGATTAGGAAATTGTTCCTGTGTTTGCAACACAATGCAATTATGAAAAACTATATGTAATTAAACTAACTGCATATATTTTGGACTCTAATTACATGGCTAGGCAATGTATGTTCTGCAAAATTCATAGATTCATGCTTAAATGAAGTGCAATATATTCCATACAATCCAAATTCTTTCACTTACCTTATTTGTCTCCTAGCACTTTTTTTATGTGATGTGCGATTTTCTCCTTTTGAAAGTTATTAATGAACCAGCGTGACCTAAAATTGATTAGACTTATGGTTACTTGGTAATGATTGTAGTTTGCTAGAACTTTTTATGCCTGAAAGAAAGCAAACTGCATATATGCTAGGATCAGGAATTCTTTAAGTTATCTTAATATATTTCTTTCTGGTTAGATTTTAGTACCATTTTGTCTTCATGTAGTTAATTTGCCGCATAGGTGTCTTCCGTAAGATGCTATAAGGATCACATAACTTCCTTTACTGAATACAACACCGACGGTGGCAGGACACACTTTCTATCTACCAGATGCATAGCAACGAGAGGGGAGAGTGTGTCTACGTACCCTCGTAGACCGAAAGCGGAAGCGTCTAGTGACGCGGTTGATGTAGTCGAACTTCTTCGCGATCCAACCGATCAAGCACCGAACGTACGGAACCAGGTCTACTCTCGCGGCATCAGATGTCTCCCGTCGGCCATCTGGCATAGTAGCACCTCCCCGCTGAGCCAATCCAGGATTTTCCGTACAGATGTATCTATGCCTATGAAGATCCTGCCGTTGCGCTCCAACTAGATGGCCCAAGCTACCAGCAGAGCTATTGATCTCGCGCGCTTTGTAGCTGGCGCCAATCCTGCGAGGCTAGATAGTCACCCTGCCATGTTATCATCTTTGCGCCATAAAACAGGTTGTAGGGAAGACAGTGCAAATCGATTTGCCACTGCCTCCCAGAGAGCTCTGGCCCATGGGCATTCCTTGAAGAGATGAGCATTTGTCTCTAGGCTTCGTCGATAAAGTTGACAAAAGTAGGAGTTTGGCCATTGCTTGAAGAGATTCCCACAAGTGACTACATTCGGAGCAAAATGAGTGAATCTACACTTTAAAATATGTCTACATACATTCGTATGTTGTAGTCATTTGAAATGTCTAAAAAGACTTATATTTAGGAACGGAGGGAGTATTTCTTATTTTGCCCTTCTGCATGCTATGCAGCAACTGGATGCACCATCAGAGTGGCTGTGAGACTGTAAGGTTGAATCTGAATTTGGGGAATCTGTGTTCTAGCGCCATTGAACATCGATTAGATTTCATGAACATCTTTCCAGCAAATACAAATCAAGTTGTGTATAGATGGGATGTCGCTTGCCTGCTTTGATGATTACTAAAGATTTGAGAAAACAGTAAAAATGATTTGTAAAGGCGTCGGCTGTCGCCGCGCCAAGTGTCCAAATTCCTAAATCTAAGTCGCGAATATTCCACGCGAGCGCACGCGCTACTTAGACGTAACACAAGACTAACTAAACATTCAAAGAGCAAGAGAGAGGCTGCCTTATATATTTGTGCCAACCTCCTTCCCTCCCCGAGGTGGGACTAAAACAACCATCCTTCATCAGCTTTGCTTGCATGGAATGTGCTGCCCGCTCAAGCCTACCCCAGATGGGCCAATTATTGTGCACTAGGCCTAGTGGTGAAACAATCTTGTGAAAAGAGACTGGGTACGCCCATGTGTTACTCATATGGATTACTGGACGTTGACTTTTGCGTTCTCCAATCTGCAGGACCCATCAAATCAAGTTAGGTTATGCCATTTGTTTATTTTTCTTTCTTTTTTCTATTTGTTTCTCTTTTATAAGGCAAGGATTATACCATTGTTTCTTCTTCTTTCTGTCTTCTATTTGTTTTTCTTTTGCAACGACAAGAGAGGCGCTCGAACTATGACCAAGCATGCGGATTCAGCCGCAAAAACCTAACCTACACACCGGCACCATTAACAAAGTCATCGACAATGTATATGCTTTCCAGTAGGCACCAAAGTGTAACGGATAATTCAAATAGAATGCTTTCATCACTTCACTTTTGAATGAATACGAGTTCAATGTGAATTTTGGCATCGCACGATGAATCCTGTTTTTTTGTAGCATTATATGGCAATCATCAAATAAATAAGAGTTGTCCAATAAAGAAGCTACGAACTCTATGCATGAAGGCAACAAAAATCCCGGCGCACCACACTGGTGGAATAAAATTTAATTAGAGAGCTAGTGTGGGAAAAATAACGATTTCATAATTGAACACTACAGTATATGCTTTATTTCTTAAGAGAAAACTTGGGTCTATTTTCCCATATGGTTCAGGAAATTCAACATGCACGATACACAAGGAGAAAATCATATACAAACCATGGTAAATTTAATCAACATCAACAAGGCAGCGAAGGCGTCTTCAGCATCATATCACAATCCTATTATTCCTGGGCCGACAACCAGAGATGAATCTACAACAAAAAATGACCCAGTGTCCTCGTAGAGATGAGATAAATTTCAAGAAGCTGGAGGCGTCACTCGCTGTCTTTAGCATTGCATTGCATTCAAATCAACCGCTCGCTCAAGATTCCATTGCATTGCAAGTCCACAAACAACAGCCATCACTTTCACCACTAGCTCAATACCAAAGCTTGGCGACACAACCAACCAAGAAACAAACAAGCCAAACTCTCGCACCTCCTCTTCTGCTCGCCATAACAACAGCCACCCCAACCCCGTTGGCAGCACGAAAGGAGTGTCATGCTGTTATCGCTTCAGCTTGAGCCGATGCGCTGGGCTGCAACAAACACACACAACAACGTTCGTGACCCTTGAGAATGTCAAGATCCCATGGCCTGTAACAATCATGACCTCCAAATTCCCCTTTTCTTTAGACATGCTCTCCTGAAATATTCAATGAACCGGGTCAGATCTCTCCAATGAACACATCACACAACAAGGAAAAAATGATGGCAAAATAAGTGATAAGAGGTTCATGGCTCTTCAGATTGTACAACAATCTAAGACAGACAGACCCATGATAACTTCTACAAAATGTAGATAACTAAGCTTAAGTTGAAACATTGCCAGTTAGCTCTCAGGTTGACAAGAATGACAAAGCACTACCAGTTGCAAATTAATACAACTTTGGTAAAACCAATACCAGTCAGTAGATAGCTCAAATCAAATTAATTTCTTTGACAAGAAAGTTCAACATAATCAAATGATGGTGGTGGCCGAAAGATCACCACCACAGATCCGAGCACTAAATCATCGACTCTATGGCCAACACAGAACTTCAACGGTGCAGGCACGTTCAGTTAAAAGCTAAACTAATCAAGCGCATTGGTTCAGTAAACTTTGTGTGGCAAGTTTATATGCTAATGTGAGATGCTCACATCTCACTGAAAACACCAAACTCAAGCATGTGGTCCAGGTGTACCTTACTCAATTTGATAAGCAAGAATTAATTTCATAGAGATGGATCATAACCATCAATAATTACTTAAGTAAATGACCAGAAGCATGGACTGAATTTTTGGTTACAAGAAAAAGCACTGAATTTGTCAGAACCAGGACAACAAGAAGTAATTGCTAGAGGTGAACCATGGCATAATTTTTTATAGATGTTCCGCGATTACAAGAACACCAGGAATCTAATAATCATCCCACTGGTAGATGAAATGGTAGCTAAATTAGCACTTCAGGGTTAAATTCCGTAAAGCAGTGCCACTAATAATCATACCAGAATTATAAAAGGGGACAGTCTAAGACTCCCTCTGATCCAAAATAAGTGTCAAGTAACTTTTTTGTTCTTACCAGTTTCAGTTTTGCCCTACACAAACAAATGATTGATAATGTACAGAAAACATTTAATACTGCTACAAAAGAATAGCATGCTTAACCCCACACACAGCAGCACTACACAATAAGCGAGCATTTTGTTCCATTTGATACATTAACAAATCAAAATCCTAATGTAGGAATCCTATCAAACCAAGTATGGACCATAAGCAAACCCTGTAGCAACAGTTGCATGCGGTAGAAAAAGGGCCTACCCAGCAACGATGTCATGTGGCTGACCATCGAAGACACCAACGCGGCTGGCCAGCTCGTTCCCCAATTGGTACACGGAGCTCCACCGCAAATGGAGCGCCGTCGACCAGCCATCCTCGGTGTGCACGAATGGAATCCGACCAATACAAGGACGAAGAGGTCTCCGGGTCTGCAGTTGAGGCGCAAAGAATCTGGTTATATTAAGGACATCAAAGAAGCATGGTACAAACAACAACAACAACAACAACAACAACAACAACAACAACAACAACAACAACAACAACAACTACAACAACAACAACAACAACAACAACAACAACAAAGCCTTTGGTCCCAAACAAGTTGGGGTAGGCTATAGGTATGGTAATACACTGAATTTTCTGGTAAAAAACACAACCAGCACCAAGAATCTCGGACGCGCAAGAAGTCAATAAGCCCAGCAGAACCAGATTCAAAACATATGGAAGATATCAAGGTAGAGTATCAGATCTGTTAAGAGCTCCATCAATTATGATATGGCTCAGATTCTTCTACTGGGGAAACACTATTTTTTTCAGAATGCAATGGGTCGGATTTTATATAACAGTGTCTTCGGTCATGAATTCTCAGCAGCAGAACTGGCATTGTTTGCTGAAAGTGTTTAACATCACAGCCATGGTCAAACCAGAAAACAAAAATCTAAAAGAAGATATTCGCCTAGCCTAGACAAACTGAGAGAAAAAATGCACTAACCATTGATCAGCCAAAATTATATTCTACATCAGGGATATAAATTGTTCTGTCTACAATGGGTGGGAGAGCAAATATCTTGCAGAGAAATTTAAACTAAACACAAATAGTCGCTTTTTCTCTTGGCTTGTCGAATTTATGCAAGATCTCGGATTTATGTACAAAATGCAAAAAAGGAAGACTTGAGACCTACAGCAGGGACCATCTTCTACTCCCGCCGTCCGAAAATACTGGTCGGGGAAATGGATAAAAATGAATGTATCTAGAACTGAAACACATCTAGATACATCCATTCCTTCGACAAGTATTTCCGGACGGAGGGAGTAATAAATAAGGCCCATCCCTGTCTACCAGTTGATTCTTCTGAAGCAATACCTATCAAGTGCATCCTCACAATAAACAAACACAACAGAAACATGAGGCATCAAAGAGAACAACAAGGGGGAGACACATTCTTTTTTTGCACGAAAGCTAAACGACAACATATTGGTGGGCAAATTTCAAGTAAAACCATTTTCAAATGTGTATGTTGATATATTGACATCAATAGATAGCTACAATAATTGACGGAATCCCTGCAAGCAGTTTTGCCATTACAACATGCACATCAGCAGATGCACTCTCTATAGAAAATTTGTAATCAACTACGCACACGTTTCAGTTTTGGCAAACCAAGAAGCAAGCAGAAGATTAACGACGCCTCGATAGCCGTGTGCACATGAGAGACAACAAAGGGGCATACATGTCTACCAGAGGCACACAAAGGGGAAGCCGACATGAGCATGCAGAGCTTGCTTCTGTCCATCCAAACGTCACATCATCCAGTGGAAAGAATGGATAGCACAAAGAATATCATGTCCATGACTAGTTCAGAAAACTTCACATCATCTAGACGAACCTAGAAGAAGAAAAATAAGCGCTGTGACTCAATGCTCGTTTTTTATTCGTTTAGCATAATAACCATACAATAAAAGTATAATCGATGAATGAATCAATGAAATGAGCTTTATCAGGGACAACACAAAGACGTGATTTTTCAAAACAACTATATTACCAAGGGGAGGATATCAAGTCTTCAGGAATGGTCACGGGTCATCAACAGACCTATCCTATAGAGGAGCAGGACCTTGCATTTGAACAAGACAACCGTTGAACACAATACGAGCTAAGAGCTAACCCGGCCATCTAACACTCGCCCGGACTGATCCACAAAACCAGAAAAGCAACATCACATTTGGTGGCAACCCAACACGCCAAGCTCTGATCTACCGACTCATGATAGACCAAGAAGTGCTACAAGCCCCATCAACCCGATTCTTAAACAACCAAGAAAGGTCTCACTCGAATGGACACACCACAACAACATGATAACACAACAATAGCTATGCTACAGGAAAACAGACCAATGATTCTGTCATAAAATTACCACAACCAAAGACCAAACATGATGCTACTATTCTTATCACAAACTGATTGTTATCAAATAATAGCATGTTGAGACGTAGCATATATAACCTACAAACAGCGGCAGAATAGCCCTGTTGAGACATTCAAGATTATTTAGCAAGCCTAAGTAAACTGCAATTCCATTGTCCCGGTGTTGGACATGAAGAAGGCCTGGCCATGAGAGAGGCATCTGGCCCAAAACAAACACCTGGGTGCTCATCCTGGCTTTGCAAGACGTGGGCTATGCCATTTAGCGGCCGCAACAAAAGCTATTCCATTTAGCAGTTTCAGCAAAAAAAACATGACAAATATCACTAAATGATGCACATAAACTTGGTATTGATGAACATACAACTCCAGGGCCTCTAGCAGTTCAGGGAGCATTACTTAAGGATCATGATTCATGAAGTTCGATTGTCCAAAAGACAAAAGACAAGAAAATGACATGGTTCTGAGTTCTGACAGTCCACATTATGCAAATAAGAAAAGTAGCAAACATAACTATTTGCAGATGATAGATGAATATTACCTCCGTCCCAAAATTCTTGTCTTAGATTTATCTAAATATGGATGTATCTAACAATAAAACGTGACTTGATACATCCGTATTTAGACAAATCAAAGACAAGAATTTTGGACGGAGAGAGTAACTAATAACCAGATTTTCACTTTAGTTATGCACATGCACATGCAATCTACTTGCCACAAGAACCAGTTGAGATGAACTTATCACAAATCAAAAGAATGATCACTTGCGGACTGTGGCATGTCAACATCGGGTTAGTTATCTGCAATAATTTATTAAAAAAATCCATAGTCCTCTCATGCAGTAGTAATCTGCTCCTTCTGTTTGAGTGATATTCATAGCAAAACATTCCCCAACATAAAAACATAGTGCTCCGTCCGATAATTGAAAGCAATGATCTACTCAGCAATGGAACTGGTATGGTACTTACCCAGCAGTTTGAAAGCAGTGATCTACTACCTCCGTCCCATAAAATAAGAGCATTTTTGACACTACACTAGTGTAAAAAACGCTCTTATATTATGGGACGGAGGGAGTAGTACATAAACAGATTCCGGTGTAAAGTGCAAACAAACAAAAAACACTCCTGGTACAACCAACAAAAATCTGCTCCCTCTGTTTCGAGTGCAGATATCATCACCAAGCAAAATATGTTTTCAGCTCTATAAAAACCATTAGATGAACTGATTTTCCCAGATTTAACATGATAATCATGCTTACTATGACTGTCTGTTGGTGCATTAGGAAACTATTTGAAGCAAATGGCACCTGGACAGTTTCCCAAACTAAAAATGGAGAGCTACAACTAAATTGTGCATTGTGTAGCAATTTGTCAGCATTCCATTTTATTTGAACAGAGAAAAGGGAAACAGTCAGGTAGACTAGTTGTAATAAAGTCCAACACACTCAAATCCTTCAAAATTCCTTCAAAATTCAAATTTCAAACATGAAACATAGTCAGAAGAGTGAGTGTTTGTCGGTACCAATACTAGTAATGCATTCGAGCAATAATCACTGCCTTAAACATCATACACTATTAAAGAACAGGGTTTCATATAGAAAGATTTAGCCATCAAACATGAAACAGTCACAAGATGGAATTCTTTGCAAAAAACTCGTACAAGTTTCTTATAAGATGATTTAGTTAGCAGCCCAGTTTATCTATATGGTTCAATCTACAGGGCTAAGGAAATTATTCCTTTCATACCGATCTACACCCTGGGCAGTAGCATGCCAAGATCCTAAATGAGCATCAAACCCAAACAAACAACATAAGTAGTAGCAAAAGATCCTAACCAGCACAGTGACTAATTTCAACAAGAGTGTGACAAACACAAGATTGTGGTGGCCAGAAGACCACCACCACATAACCATGCAAACACAGAATCATTGACCCAGTGGCCAGCACCACAATCGACCCCAGCTCGATGGCCAAGCCATCTCAAGTCATAGGGATAAATGAACAAGACCAGAACTCACCAGAACCAAGGAAGAGGTAGCCACCACATCTACCGTTGCAGGAAAAACAATGTCTTCGTGGTGCAGGGAAGCTAATGTAGTGGACTGTACCTATCATCTCCTGTAATATTCAAAGAAACCGCCAGAGTCAAGATTCAGGTCTCTCTCTAATGAACACAAACATAGCACAAAACAAAGACAAAATACATAAGTGGGAAAGGTACATGGCTCTGAACCTACAAGCTCCATCGAATGCCAAGGGATGTGATCGCTCCACCCTACGAAAGATCATATTTCCTCTGCTGTAATATTCAAAGAAGTCAGCTTTCACTCAAATGGACACAACACAAAACGATAGCATAACAATATTTGAGATTAATCAATACAAGCCATGCTACAGGATACCAGAACAATGTTTCAATCATGAAGTTGCCACAACCAAAGACCGAACATGATCCTGTTGCCATGTTATCACAAACTGAGACAGCATGTTGAGACACAACATATATAGCCTAAAAGCAGGGGCAGAATAGCCATGTCGAGACATCTAAGATTATTCAGCAAGCCTAAGTAAACCGCTGCAACCAAGTCAGGTCTCACTCTCATGGACACAAGAAAAAATGATAGCACAACAATATTTGAGATTAATCATCACAGAGCCATGCTACAGGAAAACAGAATAATGATACCCATCATGAAGTTACCACAACCAAAGACAAAACATGATGCTATTGTTCTTGTCACAAAATGAATGTTATCAAACAGTAGCATGTTGAGAGATAGCATAGTAAAAACAGGGGCAGAATAGCCCTATTGAGACATCTAAGACTATTCAGCAAGCCTAAGTAAACAGCTGCAATTCCCTCGGCTCACTGTTGGACATGAATATGGCTCCGGCCATGTGACCAGCATCTGGCCTATACAGAAACCTGGGTGTTCATCCTAGACTTGCAAGACGCAGGCTATGCCATTTAACGACACCAAAAGACAGCTACCTATATTTCTCCTATTCCCTTTAGCAGTTTCAGCAAAAAAACATGACAAATATGACTAAATGATGCACATAAACTTGGTAATGATGAACACAAATACAATTCCAGAGCCTCTAGCAGTTCAGGGACCCATTACTTGAGGTACATCGCTGTAATGCCCAGGATGGAGTTATACCTCCTACGTGTCGAGGCACGACTTAAAGGCATAAGTCCATCCTAGAATGATTTCAAGTTTGGTAATCTTTGCACATCTCATGTAAAAGAGGGGATTGTAAACATAAATAGTTGGCTTACACTCGCCACGTCACACGAATACAATACATGTCTCAAACATCATACATTAAGAATATCACAACCCTCTAAGGGCAAAACCAAATGTCAAGATACCAAACTTAAATAAATAAACCACAGGCGGATCGAATCCTAGTAGAAGTCTCCACTACTGATCATCGGGATAACGAACATAGTACCGACTACGCTCCTCGTTGTACTCCCAATCCAGCTCGGTGGCATCACCTGGATAGCTCACAACTGGACCTGCATCTGGTGTGGTGAAGTAACTGTCAGCCACAGAGGACTCAACAATCCCGTTGCCGGGTAACAAGACTATTTAACCCTTGGGAGAGGATAAGGCTAAAGAAAAGAATAAGTGTCTGCAGCAGCAACTAGCAACTAGCTTACGTGAGTGAGAGCGAGAAGAGAAAGCCTCGGTCGAGAGATGATCACGAAGTGATCCTAGCTAAAGCTCAACAAACATAACCCCTCCGTGTTCAACTCCCGAATCCCTATTCGGAAATTGACGGTCACGGAACACACGCTGGTAGTGTATTCGAAACATTGTGTCAAGTTATCTACAACCGGATATTAACAAGCTCCCATCTGCCACATAACCGCGGGCACGGCTTTCGAAAGTTCAAACCCTGCAGGGGTGTTCCAACTTGACCCATTACAAGCCCACGATCCGCGGAGTCGCAACTCCAAAGTGGGAAGACCCGAGTATTCTCGGAATCCCGTGCTCAAGATATACCGAGCTAAGGTAAGGCTAATCCAGCAAATCCTCCCGGCGTGCCGACACCCTGATAGTAGCCGCGCGTATCTAGTCTCAGGCCACGACCAGATGAGCACAACGTACAGTGGCCGAAATACCCAAGTTGCCAAGGGGGGCCCCGCACACGACTCTAGTTTGGACCAACACTCACATCGAGCACTGGCCAAGGGGGGTTGAATTAATTAAGCCTCGGGTTAATTACTCTCTCAGAAAGTTTTAGTTGTTTAGGCGAATAGTACCAATGTTGGGACTTGCTGGAAAAGACTTAGCACTTAGCGGTTTATCGAGGGGGTCCCATACACCCCAACCGTGTTAGGAACGCATAATCAAGGAACATAACACCGGTTTATACGGTTCCTAACGGCATGAGTGGAACAAATCACCAAGCAAAAGGCTTAGCCTTCCACCCTTGCCAATATATAGATGATTTCATTTAGCAATTATATAGTGTGATATAACCCAACCAAACTTCAACATGAAGCAAGCATCTTCGATCTTCACCTGCAACTAGCAATGCTATAAGAAGGGCTGAGCGAAGTGTACTTAGCCAAGCAACGGTTTGCGTAGGTAGGGTGGTTAAACATGGCAATGGTTACAAGTAGGAGGCTGACAAGAAGAACATGGGCATCGAGGCAAAACTATAGAGCGGATCTACTAGCAATAGGCAAAGATAGTAATGTTATCAGGGTTCGGTCATCTTGCCTGAAGAGAAGTCGTTCGGATCGTAAGAAGGGTCCTCGTGCTCAACCTCGTTGGAAACCTCGTGCTCGTACTCGTACTCGGTCTCAGCTTCTGGCTCTAAACAAAACAATCACGCCAATCACAAATCAACAAGATGCAATGCGCACTCGAAACTGATGGATGCATGATGGATGCACTAAGGATGCACAAAGAGCACGGAAAATAGCACTCAAGCAAAACACCTCAAAACATGATAACAATAAGATATTATGAATCTACACAGAAAATCAATCAAGTTTCATATAAGATTCGCTGAAATCGAAGTTACGGGCTAAAAGTTATGCCCGAAACAAGAAATGAGCGAAAGCTGAAAATTACAGCAACATAGCAACTACGGAGCACAAAATAATTAAGCTACAGCACTCAAAAACATGGCAAGGAGCATGAACACAAACTAGACATATCCTACAACAATTAAGTCCAAAGGTGCACCCCCAAAGGAGCCACAGATCAATAGCAATAAGCCTGGACATATTGAACTTGACAATAAAATTCTGGCAGCAGAATTTTATTGAAACTTTGGAGCAAAAGATAAACATGCTACAGCCACTCAAATTAGCATGTGAGGACATGAATGGAAAGCCAACAATATCTACTACAAGGAACAATCAAGATCCACTCCAAAACTATCATGCTTTGTTCTAGAACATCACTCAAACATGGCATCGGAACATTACAGATTTCAGACTTAGTGAAAAACCACTAAGTCCTAAAACAGAAATTTCATCATGGCATCTAAACGAGCATGTTTAAGTCACCTCGAAACTAAACATGGCAAGTGGTAAGCACCACATCAAAGTACACATGATGGTGATTCCGAAACACACAAGCATGCTTCATGGAGATAAACACAACGATAGCAACGAGCTCAACAAGATGGCATTTCATAACAAGTGAAACAACATCACAGCCACATGGCACTTTGCAATGATGATAAACATGGCAAGAATAAATCTAACATGCAACCTATCGCATACAACATGTAGAGCATGGCAAGACGAACACGTGGACATGTCATTTGCATCATTCGGACAAACGAGCTAAAAGTTATCACATGGCAAAGATGGCATAAAAACATCACATAGCAGCAGTCATATCATGATGCACTCTTGCAACAGCAAAATAAGCACCTAGATGATCTCTAACATGCATGACACAAAAAGATAAAACGTAGTGCTATTCACCACGAACGTCTGGACATGCTATTTGCGCGAAACGGAGCTACACACAAAAAGTTAGAGCAGTTCTAAAACAGCATCAGCAAACAAAATTACTGGGGACTTAGGAATTTTGGGGCAACCTCAGATCTGAGAAGGAAACACGGGCCGGATCTGGATCCGGAGGTGGAGAGGCGATCTGCGGCGAGTCGGGCCGGTGGGGAGCTGCGCGCGAAGCGGACGGCCAGGCGGGGGGGCGGCACGGCCCAGCTGGCTCGGGCCCAGCGGCACGGCACGGTGCGGCCGGCCCACGAGGGGAGGGAGGCGGCCTGGCGGATCGGCCCGGCCGGCCTGGCGCTGGCGGAGGTGGTCGCGGGCTCGGGCGCTGGGGCGGCCCAGCGCGGAAGCTGGCTGCGGAGTGGGCCAGCGGTGGCCCGGAGGAAGGCGGCCGACGATGCGGGGCTTGGATCGGCGGGGATGGGCCACGCGGCCGAAGCGGGAGGGAGGCGCGGCAATCGGTCGAGCTGGCGATGCGGTCCAGCTCCCGATCGGGAACCAGGCGACGAAGTGGTCCTGGGCTCGGCTCGGTCGAGCGGAGCGGTGGGCCCCGAGGGCGAGCGTGAAGGAGGGCTCGAGGGCGTTGACTTCGCTCGACGGAGGCGGCTGGCTCGATGGCTTCGAAGGAACGACGCTGAAATTTTTCGGGGAGGGCTGGTTGGATCCGAAAATTGAGGAGAGAAAGGGGGAAGAAGTCTAGGGATGCTAAAAAATAGACTAGGGTCTATTATATAGCAGATTTTTAGGGTTAGGGGGGATTTGGGGGTGTTAGGAGCCCTCCGATCGCGATCCGACGGATCCGATCGCGGGGGGGAGTTTAGATGGGCCTAGGAGAGGGTAGTGGACTGCAGTAGGGGTGTTGCTGGGCCACAAAGCGAGGCACTTAAGACCCACACGAATAACTGTTGGGATAGCAAACGGAGTCCAAACACGACGAGATTTGAGAGGCGGGTTACACGCAACAAAACAACAACACACACAACAACTTCGCGGCACACCGGTAACGTTACACGCCCAAACAACAAAGTAGGCCTACGGGACGTCACGAACACGTGAGGGAGCTCCGGAACGCGAAACGGACAACGGGAAGGAACGCGTGGAACCGGATGCAACCGACAACACAAATGCAATGCAATGCACATGTCTACATGATATGAATGAATGCCACACACTCACACAACAAAACGACGAAAACCCAAAAGACAAAGAACCCGGAATGGAAATAGATGAAGCCGGAGATATATTATATACCCAAAAGGGAAAGTATTACATCCGGGGCATTACAAATTCTCCTCTACTACAAAAAGATCTCATCCCGAGATCTAGGACTGGAAAAAGGAAGGGTACTCGGAACGAAGATGATCTTCTCGTTCCCACGTAGCCTCTCAGTCGGTGTGATGTGACCACTTGACTTTCAGAAATTTGATGGACTTGTTGCGGGTCTTGCGTTCGGCTTCTTCGAGAATAGCAACTGGATGCTCTCGGTAGGACAAGTCTTGTTGAAGATCAATCTCTTCAAACGGAATCATGCGCTCAGGTGCCTTGAAGCATTTGCGAAGTTGAGACACATGGAACACATCATGAACATTGGCGAAGTTTGAAGGGAGCTCAAGTTGATAGGCTAGATCGCCTCTCTTGCCAAGAATCTTGAAAGGCCCGACGTATCTAGGAGCAAGCTTTCCTTTGATACCGAATCTTTGGGTGCCTTTCATCGGAGACACACGGAGATAGACATGATCACCAATGTTGAATGCCAAATCACGACGCTTGCCGTCATAGTAGCTCTTCTGACGCGACTGAGCGGCCTTGAGATTCTCACGTATGACTTTGCACATTTCTTCGGCTTCTGAGATCAAGTCATTGCCAAGAAGTTGACGTTCGCCTGTTTCAGACCAGTTGAGAGGGGTACGACACTTTCTGCCATAGAGAATTTCAAACGGAGCTTTGCCGGCACTTGCTTGAAAGCTGTTGTTGTAAGAGAACTCGGCAAATGGAAGGTAGTCTTCCCATTTCATGCCAAAAGATATGACACAGGCTCTGAGCATATCTTCTAGAATCTGATTCACGCGCTCGACTTGACCACTAGTCTGAGGGTGAAAAGCAGTGCTGAACCTGATCTTAGTGCCCATGGCGGACTGAAAGGAGTCCCAGAACCTTGAAGTGAACAAACTTCCACGGTTTGAGGATATAACTTGAGGAATGCCATGTAAAGACACAATTCTGGAAGTGTACAGCTCTGCCAATTGAGCTGCATTGATTGATTCTTTGACTGGCAGGAAGTGAGCGACTTTGGTAAGCTTGTCAATCACCACGAAGATAGAATCATTCCCTCGCTTGGATTTAGGGAAGCCAGTGACGAAGTCCATTTCAATGTGGTCGAACTTCCACTCGGGAATAGGAAGAGGTTGGAGAAGACCGGCTGGACGTTGATGTTCTGCTTTCACTCTTCTGCAAACATCACATTCATTCACGAATTGGGCAATCTCCCTTTTCATGCATGTCCACCAGTAAGATTGCTTGAGATCTTGATACATCTTGGAACTGCCAGGATGAATGGAAAGGAGAGAATCATGAGCTTCTTCCATTATGAGCTTCCTGAGATCACCTTTGGGAACAACGAGTCTGTCCTCGAAGAACAAGGTATCTCTCTCATCAACACGGAAGCACTTGTATTTCAGAATGCCCTTTGCAATACCATGTTTCACCTTATTCACCATGGTATCCCTGAGTTGGGCCTCACGGACCTGATCTTCCAAGGTAGGAGCAACTTGAAGATTTGCAAGAAAACCCTGCGGAACAACTTGAAGGTTGAGCTTCCTGAATGCTTCACAAAGCTCAGGCTGGTACGACTTGATAAGAAGGCTGTTGCAATATGCCTTTCTGCTCAAAGCATCTGCAATCACATTCGCCTTGCTAGGAGTGTATTCAATGCTGGGATTGTACTCTTGGATCATTTCAACCCAATGAGTCTGGCGGAGGTTCAGATGCGGCTGTGTGAAGATGTACTTCAAGCTCTTGTGATCAGTGAAGATGTCGACCTTTCTGCCCAACAACAGATGTCTCCACGTAATCAAAGCATGTACCACAACTGCTAGCTCGAGATCATGTGTGGGATAGTTCTTCTCACTTGGCTTGAGCTGACGAGAAGTGTATGCCACAATTCTCTTATCTTGCATAAGCACACCACCAAGACCTTGAAGAGAAGCATCACAGAATACTTCATAGGGCTTGGATTCATCTGGAGGAGTCAGAACTGGAGCAGAGACGAGCTTTTCTTTGAGGGTTTTGAATGCCACTTCACACTCTAGAGACCAAAAGTATTTGACATTCTTCTGAAGCAAGTTGGAAAGAGGCTTGGCAATCTTGGAGAAGTTCTCAACGAACCTTCTGCAATAGCTGGCAAGACCCAGAAAACTGCGGAGCTGCTTGACGTTCTGAGGAGCTTCCCAGTTGACAATTGCTTCAACTTTCTCGGGATTAACTGCAATGCCGTCAGCTGAGATGATATGGCCCAGGTACAAAACCTTATCGAGCCAAAACTCGCACTTTGAGAACTTGGCATAGAATTTATGCTCTCGGAGTCGATCAAGAACCAGACGTAAGTGCTTTTCGTGATCTTCTTCATTCTTGGAAAACACCAGAATATCATCCAGATACACAAGCACAAACTCGCCAGTATAGGGGTTGAAGATGTAATGCATCATCCTCGAAAAGGTAGGAGGAGCATTGGCAAGACCAAAAGACATGACGGTATACTCGTATGAACCGTAGCTCGTTCTGAAGGCCGTCTTGGGAATGTCTTCCTCGCGAATGTGAATTTGATGATAGCCCATTCGGAGGTCGAGCTTAGAGAACACTTTAGCTCCTTTGAGCTGCTCGAAGAGTTCGTTGATGTTGGGGAGCGGATATTTGTTCTTTATTGTCTTCTTGTTCAATGGCCGGTAATCAACACATAGACGCTCCGTGCCATCTTTCTTCTTGACAAATAAGACACCACAGCCCCAAGGAGACGTACTAGGCCTGATGAGACCCATACTCTCCTGTTTATCAAGCTGCTTCTTCAATTCCTTCAATTCATCCGGAGAGAGCTTGTACGGACGCCGGCATGCTGGCTCAGTACCCGGCTCGAGTTCAATGACGAATTCCACCTGACGGTGTGGAGGCATGCCTGGAAGTTCTTCAGGAAAGACGTCTTGATATTCGTTCACCACCGGAATTTGAGATATGGCATTAATTTCGCCCTTATCACTGAGAGAGAAAAGCCTGATAGTGTTATCCCTGGAGGCAAAGATAATCACATCTTCATCAGGATGAGTCATCTTGACTTCCTTCTGTGCACAATCAATGTGAGCATCGTGCTGGGAAAGCCAATCCATTCCGAGGATGAGGTCAATGTCGGAATTACCAAGAACCACCGGATTAGCCAGAAATCGATAATCACCCATGCGAATAGACACATTCGGAACAAAGTTGTTGGAGTTCATGAGCAAACCCGGAGAAAGCACAGACATCGGACTCGGCAAAGCTTGCAATGGCATATCATGCGACAATGCAAAAGGTCTTGACATGAAAGAATGTGAAGCACCTGAATCGAACAAAACTTTAGCAGGGATAGAGTTCGCTGGAAGGTTACCCAAAATGACATCAGAAGAGTTCTCCGCTTCAGCAGCACTCATCAGATTGACCCTTGCAAACTTTGGATCATGCTTGACAATCGCTGTACTGACAGGCGGAGGAGGAGGAAGACGCTTCAGATTCGGACATCTGCTGGCATAATGACCCTTCTGGCCACACCTGTTGCACACCACTTCAGAGAGAGGACGGAAATGAGAGCCACTTGACTTGGAGCCTTGAGACTGAAACTGGTTCTTCGACTTGTAGCTCGGGTTGGGTGGGTGGGAGAAACCACGTCCACTAGAGTTCTTGTAGTTGGAGTTGTTGGAGTTGTTGGAGTTGTTGGAGTTGTTGTAGGGAGCTCGAATCACTGGAGGAGGAGGAAGCCAAAATTTCTGTTGTTTCGCAGCCAACTGAGACGATGAGGAAGAGTGAACGGCATCTCGAATTCTCTTCTTAGAAGCCTCCATCTTAAGCTGAGCTGCCTCTTGTTTCAAAGCCATGTTATAGAACTTGTCGAATTCATCCGGCTCGAACAAGGTGAGAGCAAGTTGAAGTTCATCTTTGAGACCTCCACGGAACTGGTAGATTTTGCTCTTGGCATCAGGAATGTCTTGCTTAGCATAGCGGGCGAGGTTTTGGAACTTGACATTATACTGATAGACTGTCATGGAGCCCTGCTTCAGGTTGCGGAATTGCTCACGCATACCCTCGATGACACTTGTAGGAATATGGTGAGAGCGAAAGTCCTTGTAGAAATTCTCCCAAGAGATCACTTGACCTGGCCTGGAGTCTTTGTACTGCTGCCACCAGTCAGCTGCTTGATCTTTGAGTTGGAAGGCTGCAAACTTCACATAATCATCTTCCTTCACGTTACTGCACTCAAAATGCTTCTTTATGTCGGTTAACCAATCTTCAGCATCAAGAGGATCGACACAATAACTGAAAGCTTTTGGATTATTGGCCAAGAACTGGTTGAGAGTAGCATGGTGCTGCTGGTTGAAGAAGTTGCCTTGATTCCCTGGAACACCCTGATTAGCTTGATTAGCTTGCATCTGCTGCATCATCTGCATCAACAACTGGGTGTTCTGAGCTGTAGTCTGCATAATTGCTCTCCAAGCCTCAGGCGGAGGAGGAGGGGAAGGAGGATGATCTGGGACCTCTTCACCCTCTGGGTTAGCATTGGGAACCTTTTTCGGAGCCATCCTGAAAGAGATGACCACGAATCAGCAATTGATTGACAGAAGGTATAAGCTGAATCAATGGAATGAATTGCAACAAGTCTTCACAATAATCATTCGAACAATAGGAACGAATGAAATCATTCGAACAAGAGGAACGAATGAAATTCTCAGTTAATGATAACATCAATCTTCACGAGAAGCCACATAGGGGACAAAAGGTAAAATAAGAAAACAACAAGGTACAGACGGGAACAAACACAAGATAGGAAATTCGTTCTAACATCTTTGTGCTGAAAGCATATGAACGCGTTACGAAAAGGTTTTGCAATCCCCGGATCAGCATAGCCAAGGACCCTTTAAGATGCAACTCCTGATAGTAACATCGGTCATAAACCACTTCACTCAATGTAGAACCCCGAACTCGCTAACCTGCATTCGTTGGAAGAATGCCTACGATCTACTGGATAAAAACCCACCTATAAATTTCCGAAAGATTCCAGTTATGCAATCAGGTGTTGGGGATACACGGGAAGCACCGCGCAATCAACTCTAAACCTACATCCAGGTGTATCCATCCTTCAACACATAACCAGTCTTTCTCGGAAACTGTTTACCTCGGACCTTCGAAAAGCATCCACTATAACAAGCTATGGCAATACTCCCGAACTACCTCCCCAGTACTGGGTGATGTCGGGGTTATCTTGCCACTGGCCGTATAGGAGAGATTTTCGATGTCGGCCGTCTTAAGTATTTAGTACTGCCGCGATATGCTTGTGACGACAATACCCCGAAGCTCAACTCCCCGGGACACTGCCACAACCCCTAATGTCAGGAGGCATCGAGAACAATATCCTCATCACAAGAACATCGAAACAATCCCAGAATACTCGCGAGATTCATAAAAAAAATTGGTGCAATTTTTGAAAGTAGGAGAGACAAGAGTAGTCGTCAGGAGTCCTCACCAGAGAGAAAGGGGATGAGAAGCAAAGAAATCCTACTCTCCGATATAATATAGGACTCAAAATATTTCAGTGCGTGCCTAGACTCGACCGTCAACGATTCGATCAATCAGTGGGGGCTCCTAGGTCGGAGAAGGCTCTGAATACCAACTTGTAATGCCCAGGATGGAGTTATACCTCCTACGTGTCGAGGCACGACTTAAAGGCATAAGTCCATCCTAGAATGATCTCAAGTTTGGTAATCTTTGCACATCTCATGTAAAAGAGGGGATTGTAAACATAAATAGTTGGCTTACACTCGCCACGTCACACGAATACAATACATGTCTCAAACATCATACATTAAGAATATCACAACCCTCTAAGGGCAAAACCAAATGTCAAGATACCAAACTTAAATAAATAAACCACAGGCGGATCGAATCCTAGTAGAAGTCTCCACTACTGATCATCCGAATAACGAACATAGTACCGACTACGCTCCTCGTCGTACTCCCAATCCAGCTCGGTGCCATCACCTGGATAGCTCACAACTGGACTTGCATCTGGTGTGGTGAAGTAACTGTGAGCCACAGAGGACTCAGCAATCCCGTTCCCGGGTAACAAGACTATTTAAGCCTTGGGAGAGGATAAGGCTGAAGAAAAGAATAAGTGTCTGCAGCAGCAACTAGCAACTAGCTTACGTGAGTGAGAGCGAGAAGAGAAAGCCTCGGTCGAGAGATGATCACGAAGTGATCCTAGCTAAAGCTCAACAAACATAACCCCTCTGTCAGGGATATGGTTAGTAGGTATAAACCGGATATTGTAAACCGGTTTAGTTATATCGTACATGGTTTTAATATTTTAGTAGAGATTAAGGCCCATGAGATTTCAAGGCCCATGTATAGAAGTACGGTTTGTAAACCGCCAAGAGATGTAACTTGAGAGATAAGAAAGAAAAGACAGAGACCGAGGCGGACACGATTATGAGCCGGCCTCGGGACTCTGTAAACCGGACCAGGCGTCACCTCTATATAAAGGGACGACCCGGCGACGGTTCAGGGACAAGCAACAATCAACCCGTCGAGACGCAGGCAAAGCGAATCCGCTCCCTGTAAACCGACGCCCAAGCAATATCAACCAACTAGACGTAGGCTTTTACCTTCTCCGAAGGGGCCGAACTAGTATAAATCCTTTGTGTCCTTTGTGTGCCATGAATCCTTTCAAGCTAACCCGTGCGATGGTTCCATCATCAAGTCCGCTAAACCGGACATCTGCCGTGTTATTTCCACGACAGTTGGCGCCCACCATGGGGCCTGCGCACGATGGTTTCGAGTTCTTGAAAGGCGGCTTCGAAGGGTTAAAGGGTTACGCAGTCGGCCGGATGACCAAGAGTCGTCGTGGCCGGATCTACATCGACGACGCGGGTTGGGGACCGGAGGCCGATTCGATCGAATACGGGTACCGGGTCCCCTTCGGCAGCATCCAAGTCTTCATTGGCAAAATTGGTGAACCGGGACCTGAGCCGGACACCCTCCCCAACATCGTCGAGCCGGCTCAGCGTGCGAAATCGGCCCGGATTCAGCCTGCCGTGAAGCATGTGTTCGTTGGAGCAATTCACGGAGGCCAAGCCGAGGACGGATCGGAATCTGATGGTGCAACCATCGTCTACTCAGATGACGAGTCTTCATCCGGGGAAACTGAATCTCTGTATCAGTTGCGGGACGGCCGGTCTGAGGGCGAGTCCGATGGAAACAGTATTCCGGACCCCTTTGGCCCGCCAAACCGGGTGGCGGTCTTCATGGCCGGTTCACAACCCCCGACGAACGGAACAACAGCAGAGGTTGGTGCAGGGGGAAGCGGTTCAAATCCCCCCCTTACTGAAGTTCTATCCACCTTGATCGAGGAGTTCACAGCTAAAGCAGTGGAGGTCGTAGCTCCAGCAGACAAGGCGCAACATGATGCAGCGCTTCTTCAGTTGAAAGCCCGGATCGATCAGTTAAAGGAGGATTTAAAGGCGGAAGGAGAGATGTTAGCCATAAGACAAGCAGAGTTGGATGATCAAGCTTTTCATTTAAGGATGGAGCAGGCTTCTGTGGAAGGAGTAAGGGGGCGAAAGTATCGATCCCGCCTACCGCCGGGTTACGAATCTGCGAATTTGTTCAAAACACCTGGGGCTGGGGCCAGTAATAATCCGGCCTTAAACCGGAGAAGCCCACCGGCTCGGGATCAGCCGGTTCAGCAGCCCGCCGCAGAACGGGAGCGTCGGATTACATCGGCGCCTTATGTTCCTGTCCCTCCAAGACACTATTCAAACCCTTTGGATAATATTGCTGCAGCGACAGCACGGTTGGCCGCTTTACCCGTGGAAGAAACATCCCCGGTGGCGATAGAGGCGCGCAGGGCCCAGAAACTGCTTAATACGGCGTTAATACAGCAGCAAGCGTACTCTCATAGCAGGGAAAGGTTACATTCAACGCCACGTCCCAACCAAAGTTATTCTAGACATTGGGAGGAGCCAGAAGTGTCTAGCAGTGAGCGCAGGAGACATCAGCACAGGCAGGATAATCCGGCAAGGGCGGAGATGCCAGTCCCGGACCTAAACCGGCCTAGATCGGAGGCCAGGGAGGAAATTCGTCAGTCGACGCCGGTTCACACAGCCACTACAGGGACAGGAGCTACAGCAAGCGGTTTTGGAATACAATGTCTCGTCCCCGCCCTGCGTAGCGTTAAGTTGCCCAAGGATTTCAAAGGACCTCGCAAGGTGCCTAATTACACAGCCGATTTACCGCCCGAAGCTTGGGTGGAGAGTTACGAGATGGCCATGGAAATGCTGGACGTGGATGAATCGGCTTGTGCCAAATATTTCACTATGATGCTTGAGGGCACGGCCCGGACTTGGCTGAAGGCGCTACCTCCAAATTCTATCGGGTCATGGGGGGAGCTGCGCAGTCAGTTCATCAAAAACTTCAAGGATACATGCAAGCAACCAATGTCGGTGATAGATTTAGCAGCATGTGTGCAAGGAGAGCAGGAGTCTACAGCAGCTTGGGTACGCAGAGTGGCAGAGATCTTGCACTCCTCAAATGGCATCAACCCTAGCACAGCAATTGTAACATTGGAGAACAATTGCCGGTTTGAATCTTTAAAATTAAAACTCGGACGGCTCAAACGGGAATGCAACGACATGGGGACTTTAATGAGCGCCCTCGTGAAGTACGGAGACTCAGATAATACCAAGTATCCGGAGTCAGAAGGAGATAAAACAGGGAAGGCCAGCAAGTCTGGTAAACCGGCGCCGGTTAATCCGGTTACTTCAAGCTTTTTGGGCAAACGGAAGGCAGAAAATAGCTCCGATTTTGTTGCTAATACGTAGGCTCAAGGCGGTCTTCAGGTTAATCAGCAGGGTTCCACTTTCCAAACCGGCGGAGGAAACCCGGGTTGGGAGCAGGATTTGGATCAACCCTGTCTAAAGCATAGCGGAAGAGGGAGGGTTGCAAGGCACACTATAAGGGAATGCCTGTCCTTTATGAAAGCAGGGAACGGCCGTTTTAATCCTCCTAGCCGGCCCCCGAACAGCGGTTCAGGGCCCGGGTTTTATGGTCCGGGTTCTCAAGGGAACAACTCCGGATCAGGATATAGGGGCAACGACGGTTATCAAGGGAACAACGGCGGTTATCAATCCCGGCCAGGCGGCCAAAATAGTCAAGGAAACTACAATGGTCAGGGAAATCAATCGCATCATCAAGGTGGTTACAATGGTCAGGGAAGTGAATCACATCATCAAGGTGGTTATCATGGTCAGGGAAATCAATCGCATCATCAAGGTGGTTACAACAGTCAGAATAATCAGCAGCAGGGCCAAGGGAGTTATAATAACCAAGGAAACCAGCAGCAACAGCGTCCGCAGCAACAGCAGCAATCCGGATACCAGAGTAATCCGAAGGAGTTGAGCAGCGGTCAATATCATGTTTTCACCACAAGTTTATGTAAGAGAGACCAGAAGGTTTTAAAGCGGGCTGTTAATGCAGTAGAACCGGCGACGCCACAATTTCTACGATGGTCAGAGCAGCCCATTGTATGGAGCAGAGAGGACCACCCGTTACGGGTAGATAATCCGGGACATTTAGCCTTGGTGGTAGCACCTCAGGTGGGAGGATACAAGTTTACTAAAGTCCTCATGGATGGAGGTAGCAGTATCAATATATTATATTACGAGACCTTTCGGTGTATGGGTCTGACAGATAAAAAGTTAAGGACATCAAACACAGTGTTTCACGGGGTGGTCCCAGGTAAGTCAGCTTATCCAGTTGGTAAGATTGACTTAGAAGTTACCTTTGGAGATGAGCATGATTCCAGATCGGAGATGATCACTTTTGAAGTTGTCAAAATTAAAAGTCCATATCATGCTTTGTTTGGAAGGACGGTTTATGCTAAGTTTATGGCTAGGCCATGTTACGTTTATTTGCAGCTTAAGATGCCGGGTCATAAAGGCACGATTACGGTGCACGGCAGTCGTAAGATAGCAGTGGAGTGTGAGGAAGGTGATGCAGCTTATGCAGAAGCGGTGTGTGCCACGGAAGAGTTAAAATTTTATAAAGATAATGTTGATCCGGCAGACATGACTCCGCTGAAGAAACCGACTACCGAGCATGATCCGTCTTTGAAGTTCAAGTCAGCGGAAGAGACTAAACAGGTTGATTTTGTGCCTGGAGACTCGTCTAAGCAATTCACCATCAGTGCTAACCTGGATCCTAAATAGGAAAGCGCGCTCATCGAGTTCATCCGTGAGAATCGGGATATCTTTGCATGGAAACCTTCTGACATGCCAGGTATACCAAGGGAACTCGCTGAGCACAAGTTGAATATTGATCCGAAGTTTAAACCAGTAAAACAGTATCTGCGCCGCTTTAATGAAGAGAGGCGCAAGGCTCTAGGAGAAGAAGTGGCCAGACTTTTGGCGGCAGGGTTCATAGTGGAAGTTTTTCATCCGGAATGGTTGGCTAATCCGGTGCTGGTTCTAAAGAAGAACGGGAAGTGAAGGATGTGTGTGGACTACACAGACCTCAATAAAGCTTGCCCGACTGATCCTTTTGCTCTACCTCGCATTGATCAGATTATTGATGCCACAGCAGGGTGTGAGCGGCTGAGTTTTCTGGATGCGTATTCAGGTTATCACCAGATCAAGATGGCAGTTGAGGATCAAGAGAAGACGGCTTTCATAACCCCTTTTGGTGCTTTTTGCTATGTGTCTATGCCCTTTGGGCTCAAGTGTGCACAGGCAACTTATCAGCGTTGCGTTCAGAATTGTTTGAAAGGGCAGATAGGAAGGAACGTGCATGCTTATGTGGATGACATCGTGGTCAAATCAAAGGAGGAAAGAACAATGATAGAAGACCTCAGAGAAACCTTTGATAATTTTCGGGCTTACAGGATGATGCTTAATCCGGAGAAATGTGCTTTTGGTGTACCGGCTGGTAAGCTTCTGGGATTCCTGGTCTCGAACAGGGGAATAGAAGCCAACCCAGAGAAGATCAAGGCCATCACATCTTTGACAAAACCGGTCTGCATCAATGATGTTCAGCGCATAGCTGGCCGGATCATGGCGCTGAGCCGGTTTATCAGTCGCTTAGGAGAAAAAGCGATCCCGCTTTATCAAATGTTGAAGAAAACGGACCGGTTCATTTGGAGTGATGAGGCAAATACAGCGTTTGAGAATCTGAAACAGCAACTAGCAAAACCGCCGGTTTTAGCTGCTCCCATTGATAAGGAGCCTTTGCTGTTATATGTTGCTGCGAATACACGGGCAGTCAGCGTTGCGATTGTGGTTGAGCGCAAGGAAGCAGGGAAGGAACATCCGGTTCAGCGCCCGGTTTATTATGTGAGTGAAGTACTCATCGAGTCTAAGCAAAGGTACCCTCATTGGCAGAAGTTAGTATATGGGGTGTTCATGGCAAACCGGAAGCTGAAGCATTATTTCCAAGGGCATCCAATAACTGTGGTTAGTTCAGCTCCGTTGGGGGACATAATTCAGAATAGGGAAGCTACAGGCAGGGTAGCCAAGTGGGCCATTGAGCTCAGTCCGCATGAATTGAAGTATGTACCGCGTACTGCTATAAAATCTCAGGCATTGGTCGATTTCATCAATGACTGGACGGAGTTGCAGACTCCTGAGGAGAAGCCGGATCTTACTTATTGGACGATTCACTTCGACGGTTCAAAGCAGTTGGAGGGCTCGGGGGCTGGAGTTGTCTTAACTTCCCCCAGAGGTGATAAATTTTGTTATGTCCTCCGGTTATTATTTCCTTGTACTAATAATGCAGCAGAATATGAAGCGCTACTTCATGGTTTGCGGTTGGCAAAAGAGATGAATTTGAGCCGGGTTAAGTGCCTGGGTGATTCAGACCTAGTGGCACAGCAAGTTTCGGGCAAGTGGGATTCAAGGGATCCTCTCATGGCGGCTTATCGACGAGAGGTTGAAGCGGTTGCAGGATATTTCAAGGGATATCAGGTGGAGCATATAGACCGGCGGAGGAACGAAGCAGCCGACGCTTTAAGCCGGCTAGGATCGCAACGTAAACCAGTACCACCAAACACCTTTTTGGATGAATTGCACAGTCCTTCGGTTCAAGTACCTTCAGAGAACGACCTAGCTGTTCCGGATCCAGAGGCACAGTTGGTTGCAGCAACCCATGTTATTCCGGATTGGACGTTACCCTATTTGGCATACTTAAGCCGAGGAGAGTTACCATAGGACTAAGACGAAGCACGGCAGATAATCCGGCGTTCCAAATCTATGACAATTGCCAACGGAGAGCTGCACCATCGTAGCACTTCTGGAGTATTTCAACGGTGTGTTTCAGCTGAGGAAGGTTGTGAGATTCTGAGAGAGATTCATGAAGGGGATTGTGGTCATCATGCCGGATCAAAATCTTTAGTGGCTAAAGCTTTCCGACATGGTTTTTATTGGTTAACCGCGCATGCAGATGCGGCAGACCTGGTCCGCAAGTGTGACGCTTGTCAGAAGTTCTCAAGACGTGCCCTTGTTCCGGCACAGGAACTCCGGATGATACCAATAACTTGGCCTTTTGCAACTTGGGGGCTTGACATGGTTGGTCCTTTCAAGAGATCCCAAGATCAGAAAACTCATCTACTAGTAGCAGTAGACAAGTTTACGAAGTGGGTTGAAGCGGAGCCTATAAGCAAGTGTGATGCGGCAACAGCAGTCAAGTTCATCAAAAAAGTAATATTCCGGTTTGGTTTTCCACACAGCATCATCACAGATAATGGCACCAACTTATCTCAGGGTGAGATGGAAGAATTCTGTCAACGAGAGCATATTCGTTTGGACGTGTCTTCTGTGGCTCACCCCCAATCCAATGGTCAGGCAGAAAGGGCAAATCAGGAGATTTTGTGAGGAATCAAGCCCCGGCTTATGACACCTTTACAGCGAACCCCAGGGTGTTGGGTTGAAGAATTACCATCTGTCCTTTGGAGTATTAACACTACACCCAACCGGTCTACAGGTTATACACCTTTCTTCATGGTTTACGGCGCAGAAGCAGTTCTTCCAAGTGACATACGCCATGATTCACCGAGGGTAGCGGCCTATGTGGAAGCTATTAATGAGGAGTCAAGACAAGACGGTTTGGATCGGTTGGATGAAGAGCGTGATATAGCTACAGCACGGTCGGCAATTTATCAGCAAGATCTGCGCAGATATCACAGCCGCCGGATTAGAACCAGGACATTCCAGGAGGGTGACTTGGTACTTCGGCTTATCCAAGATCAAACAGATATTCACAAGCTATCCCCGCCATGGGAAGGGCCCTTTGTGGTCAGCAAGAATTTACACAACGGTTCATATTATTTGGTGGACATTCGAGAACACAAGGATTCACGGACATCAGAAGAGGAGACGAAAAGGCCGTGGAACATCGCTCATTTACGGCCATACTACACTTGAGCCATGTGCTCCAATGTATCCTATGTATATATTATGAATAATGAATAAACCGGCACCCTCGGTAAACCGGGGGCTCAGCCCTTTCTCCATATAACACAAATTTTGCGGCAAATAACCATATCAGTTTGCTATCAAGTATCATATTTCAATGTTGGCCGGTTTTAGAAACTAATTTTTGCAGGATATGTGAAGGAGCGGTAGAACTCTCGGGAACAAGAGATTATATCCGGTTCAAGAAGAGAAAAGCCCCATAAAAAGAAAAACCTGCAGAGTCAGGAGGAACTTTAGAGGCCCCTTGGGACAGTCCGGTTTGCCCACGTCCCATTGATTGGCTATGTTTATGATTCTTTGGGCTCCCTGAACAGTCGATACGCTCACGTTCAGGGATGGCCCGGCCCCTTGGGACAGTCCGGTTTGCCCACGTCCCATTGATTGGCTATGTTTATGATTCTTTGGGCTCCCTGAACAGTCGATACGTTCACGTTCAGGGATGGCCCGGCCCCTTGGGACAGTCCGGTTTGCCCACGTCCCATTGATTGGCTA
>LR738715.1:115541592-115568559 GCA_902687465.1 Secale cereale
ATATAACTCGGTGGTTGCTCTCTCACAGGGTGATGTGCGGGAGGATCGCCGGGTAGGATTATGCTTTACGATGTTACTTGGTGAACTCTTCTGCTACTCAAGACGGAGGCTGCCAGGAGCTTTGATAGTTGTTACTATTCCATCTACTCCCTTCTACTGCTGCAAGATGGAGGCTGCGAGATACGAGGATACTTGTTACTTCCATCTATTCTCTTCTACTGCTGCAAGATGGAGGTGGCCAGAAGCGTAGTCTTCGATTGGATTAGCTATCCCCCTCTTATTCTGCTTTCTGCAGTTCAGTCCACATATATTCCCCCTTTACACAGATATCATTGCATATGTAGTGTAGATCCTTGCTTGCGAGTACTTTGGATGAGTACTCACGGTTGCTTTTCTCCCCCTTTCCCTCTCTTGTTCCTTCTTCTCGGATGATGCAACCAGATGATGGAGTCCAGGAGCCAGAGGATCCCGATGAGGTTTCTACATGGAGTTCGGCTTCGAGGAGTAGTTAGGAGGTCCCAGGCAGGAGGCCTTGCCTTTTCGATCGTTGTTACTTTTGTGCTAGCCTTCTTAAGGCAAACTTGTTTAACTTATGTCTGTACTCAGATATTATTGCTTCCGCTGACTCTTGTGCTTTCGAGCTTATGTATTCGAGCCCTCGAGGCCCCTGGCTTGTAATATAAAGTTTGTATTATTTTAATTTGTGTCTAGAGTTGTGTTGTGATATCTTCCAGTGAGTCCTTGATCTTGGCCGTACACATTTGCGTGCATGATTAGTGTACGGACAAATCGGGGGCGTCACATTAAGTCACCTCGAAACTAAACATGGCAAGTGGTAAGCACCACATCAAAGTACACATGATGGTGATTCCGAAACACACAAGCATGCTTCATGGAGATAAACACAACGATAGCAACGAGCTCAACAAGATGGCATTTCATAACAAGTGAAACAACATCACAGCCACATGGCACTTTGCAATGATGATAAACATGGCAAGAATAAATCTAACATGCAACCTATCGCATACAACATGTAGAGCATGGCAAGACGAACACGTGGACATGTCATTTGCATCATTCGGACAAACGAGCTAAAAGTTATCACATGGCAAAGATGGCATAAAAACATCACATAGCAGCAGTTATATCACGATGCACTCTAGCAATAGCAAAATAAGCACCTAGATGATCTCTAACATGCATGGCACAAAAAGATAAAACGTAGTGCTATTCACCACGAACGTCTGGACATGCTATTTGCGCGAAACGGAGCTACACACAAAAAGTTAGAGCAGTTCTAAAACAGCATCAGCAAACAAAATTACTGGGGTCTTAGAAATTTTGGGGCAACCTCAGATCTGAGAAGGAAACACGGGCCGGATCTGGATCCGGAGGTGGAGAGGCGATCTGCGGCGAGTCGGGCCGATGGGGAGCTGCGGGCGAAGCGGACGGCCAGGCGAGGAGGCGGCGCGGCCCATCTGGCTCGGGCCCAGCGGCACGACGCGGTGCGGCCGGCCCACGGGGGGAGGGAGGCGGCCTGGCGGATCGGCCCGGCCGGCCTGGCGCTGGCGGAGGTGGTCGCGGGCTCGAGCGCTGGGGCGGCCCAGCGCGGAAGCTGGCTGCGGAGTGGGCCGGCGGTGGCCCGGAGGAAGGCGGTCGGTGATGCGGGGCTTGGATCGGCGGGGATGGGCCACGCGGCCGAAGCGGGAGGGAGGCGCGGCGATCGGTCGAGCTGGTGATGCGGTCGAGCTCCCGATCAGGAACCAGGCGACGAAGTGGTCCTGGGCTCGGCTCGGTCGAGCGGAGCGGTGGGCCCCGAGGGCGAGCGCGAAGGAGGGCTCGAGGGCGTTGACTTCGCTCGACGGAGGCGGCTGGCTCGATGGCGTCGAAGGAACGGCGCTGAAATTTTTCGGGGAGGGCTGGTAGGATCCGAAAATTGAGGAGAGAAAGGGGGAAGAAGTCTAGGGATGCTAAAAAATAGACTAGATTTTTAGGGTTAGGGGGGATTTGGGGGTGTTAGGAGCCCTCCGATCGCGATCCGACGGATCCGATCGCGGGGGGGAGTTTAGATGGGCCTAGGAGAGGGTAGTGGACTGCAGTAGGGGTGTTTCTGGGCCACAAAGCGAGGCACTTAAGACCCACACGAATAACTGTTGGGATAGCAAACGGAGTCCAAACACGACGAGATTTGAGAGGCGGGTTACACGCAACAAAACAACAACACACACAACAACCTCGCGGCACACCGGTAACGTTACACGCCCAAACAACAAAGTAGGCCTACGGACGTCACGGACACGTGAAGGAGCTCCGGAACGCGAAACGGACAACGGGAAGGAACGCATGGAACCGGATGCAACCGACAACACAAATGCAATGCAATGCACATGTCTACATGATATGAATGAATGCCACACACTCACACAACAAAACGACGAAAACCCGAAAGACAAAGAACCCGGAATGGAAATAGATGAAGCCGGAGATATATTATATACCCCAAAGGGAAAGTATTACATCTGGGGCATTACAATCGCATCATGATTCAAAGACCAAAGCCAAAAAAGAAGACATGTTTCTGTATTCTGGCAGTGCACATTCTGCAAATAAGCAAAGTAGCAAACTGAACTACTTGTAGATGCTACATATATACTCCCTCCGTTCCTTATGACACCCACAGGTAACCAAGAAAAACAGGTATTTACCAGAATGGTTGTAGTCGAGACCATACGACGCCCACTGGCACCAAACCCATAATTCAATAGCGCATGCGTGGGAGGCCACGCTTGGCGCACATAAACCTTTGTCGGAGACCACAACAACAAGCACTAGGTCACGCCTACAAGAGCCGCAGGTCCGCATACACGCAAGGGCACAAAGCCAGGTACAACCTGCTCATAAATCAAGAGAAGTCATTGTCACAAAAGTTATAAATATTTTGAACATATTTTAAAGTATACATGTTGGTTTGAGATGATAATATTTAAAATAGAAAATGCCAAGAAATGCAGTTTCACAAGATTAAGAAAGAACCACGAAAATCCCAAGAACTGCAGTTTCACAAGATTAAGAAAGAACCACGCAACATAGATTTACTTGTTTTCAGAAGCGGCCCAGATAATAATTGTGTAAGGAGCTCAATGTAAGTCATCAAACAAGTTTTTGCTCTACTGACAACTTGTCTAAATTATGTGTGGTGTCACCTCATATAGCATGACAAGACAGGGAACTAATACATGGTATCAAACACAATGAACTGATACCACACAAGATCTCTTGTAACATGATCCGTTCCACCATAAGAACACAATATTGACTATCTCACCTACTGATCAAAACATTCCAAATGTTGGCACCATAAATACCCAACTAAACATATACTCCAACGCTTAGTAGAGATACAACATGTAATAAAATATATAAGATGCGGAAGTTAAAAAGCAGCCCCCTTTAGACTGGCCTCCAAAGAAAAACAACATGTTGCCAGATGAATTCCTTGAGATGGACAACAATATCTTTCAGTTTCATTTTGACTGAATATACTACAGGCTATCCAACTATTTGTTTCTACCAAGTCTAAGATGAAAATGCGGTTGAACAAGATTAAGAAAGAACCATGCAATGTAGATTTACTTGTTTCCAGAAGCAACCTAAATAAGAATTGCATCAGGAGCTAAATGCAAGTGGTTCAAACAAGTCAAAGCAAACACTACAGGAATCATTCAACAGTACTTCAAATATATTTGTAATGCTCAAAATTGAATATTATAGCATGACAACATGAAAATAACAGAAGATCGTTCTCCTACCAAGTACTAAATTTCTCCTATACAGGACTAGGCAATATCCAGAAATGGAAGCCTTTGAAACAGTGGCACTGCTTTGTATATGAAATTATGCAGATTGGCATACAGAGACCACAGCAAGAAGCTACAAACAGATGAACATCAAAACTACCTAAGTACAAGCCGTTGTATATTTTAATGCAGTGCTAACACTCATCAAGTGGTCGTATTTTTCCTTTCGTAAGCCAAAATTTAACAGAAACAAAACCAAATGAAACCACGAGTCTATCATGAACCCAGACAAGTTAGACCAAGACAAAGCATGGTAAATACATTCTTATCAATATTATGACTAGAGATAGTTAGATAATCTCGCGCCAAGGGGAATAAAGAAACATAAATCCTATCAATTCAGACTCATGGTAACACGCTAAAAGGCTCTAGTAGGAACATGTCCATTATATTCACTCCGGGTAACCATGGAGCAACCCAAAGACAACTAGACAACATCCAGCAGCCTAGAATTGTCAAGATGGAACTAAAACATGTCATCTAATCAAGTTACCTAAGTAATAAAAAGTAGGGAAATCATAACTGAGAGACAATCATTGCCAAATAATAAGAGTCCACCATCACATAATCTACAACAATTCGATGGCCAGGACAGAGCGACCAAAGCTCGAGGGCTAGGTCCCCGAGCAAGGGGGCAGAGGGGAGGACTAAGGAAAACTAGGAATTTACCCTTACTAGTAGAATGTCCGTGCGTTGCTACGGGCAAAAGCCGAATAACGATGCGTTTCCATGGAATAATAAAAATAGAAAAACATTGATCAAATTATTCTTTTTATTTAGAAATAGACGTTAAGCATGGTGGCATCCAGTTTTCGCTTCGCCCAGTCAGAACGAAAGACATGAGGTTCTATATTTTTATTATAACATATCAAACATATGACCGACCATATACGACCCCCACTTCATGAAATACCAGAACTATCCTATTCTTTGTTCATAACATATAAGTACAGTCAACCAGCATCAAATTATTTTTAGTGCGCATTTGACAGCACATGCTAATTAAAGGGGGATTTGATTATTTGCCACCCCAAGCCAAACGTACGGAGCTTGGCATGTTTATAAAGGGCCAAATTAGTGACTATTGAAAGAATAATCACATCTGCTTGAAGGGTGGCGATGCTGAGTAGGACAACTTGTATAAGGTTTCCATTATCTAGTTTGATTAGAATTCTGGCTCATCTTAAATTTGTAGTCTGTCATCAACAATCGATCAAACGTGAAGGAAATATGCCCTAGAGGCAATAATAAAGATGTTATTTGTATTTCCTTATATCATGATAAATGTCTTTTATTCATGCTAGAATTGTATTAACGGGAAACTTAGTACATGTGTGGATACATAGACAAACAGTATGTCCCTAGTATGCCTCTACTAGACTAGCTCATTGATCAAAGATGGTTATGTTTCCTAGCCATAGACATGAGTTGTCATTTGATCAACGGGATCACATCATTAGGAGAATGATGTGATGGACAAGACCCATCCGTTAGCATAGCACTATGATCGTTTAGTTTTACTGCTATTACTTTCTTCATGACTTATACATGTTCCTATGACTATCAGATTATGCAACTCCCGAATACCGTAGGAACACCTTGTGTGCTATCAAATGTCACAACGTAACTGGGTGATCATAAAGATGCTCTACAGGTGTCTCCGAAAGTATTCGTGGTGCTGGCATAGATCACGATTAGGATTTGTCACTCAGAGTGTCGGAGAGGTATCTCTGGGCCCTCTCGGTAACACACATCACAATAAGCCTTGCAAGCAAAAGGACTAATGAGTTAGTCACGAGATGATGTGTTACGGAACGAGTAAAGAGACTTACCGGTAACGAGATTGAACTAGGTATAGAGATACCGATGATCGAATCTCGGGCAAGTAACATACCGATGACAAAAGGAAAAACGTATGTTGTTATGCCGTTTTTGACCGATAAAAGATCTTCGTAGAATATGTAGGAGCCAATATGAACATCCAGGTTCCGCTATTGGTTATTGACCGGAGATGAGTCTCGGTCATGTCTACATAGTTCTCGAACCCGTAGGGTCCGCACGCTTAACGTTTGATGACGATCGGTATTATGAGTTTATGAGTTTTGATGTACCGAAGGTAGTTCGGAGTCCTGGATGAGATCACGGACATGACGAGGAGTCTCGGAATGTCCGAGACATAAAGAGTGATATATTGGACGACTATATTCGGACACCGGAAGTGTTCCGGAAAAGTTTCGGATTTAACTGGATTGCCGGAGGGGGTTACCGGAACCCCCTACGAGGGGGGATGGTCCATAGTGGGCCTTGAGGATAGGAGAGAGGCAGCCCATAGAGGCTGGCCGGCGCCCCACCTAGGGATCCTAGTTGGACTAGGATTGGGGGGGCGCCACCTCTCCCTCTTTTCCTTTCCCTCTCTTCCTTCTTGATGAACTCCTACTAGGAATAGGATTGCAATCCTATTCCTAGTAGGATTGCCCTAGCCGCACCATAGGAGGCCGGCCGGCCCTCCCCTCTTGCTCCTTTATATACGGGGGCAGGGGGGCACCCAAAGACACACAAGTTGAATTGTTCCAGCCGTGTGCGGTGCCCCCCTCCACAGAAACACACCTCGGTCATACCGTCGCAGTGCTTAGGCGAAGCCCTGCGCCGGTGAATACATCATATCCGTAACCACACCGTCGTGCTGACGAAACTCTCCCGTGAAGCTCAACTGGATCAAGAGCTCGTGGGACGTCATCAAGCTGAACGTGTGCTCAAGGCGGAGGTGCCGTACGTTCGGTGCTTGATCGGTTGAATCGCGAAGAAGTTCGACTACATCAACCGCGTCACTTGACGCTTCCGCTTTCGGTCTACGAGGGTACGTAGACACACTCTTCCCTCTCGTTGCTATGCATCTGGCAGATAGATCTTGCGTGATCGTAGGAAAATTTTAAAATACTACGTTCCCCAACAGTGGCATCATGTGCCAGGTGTATGCGTAGATGATATGCACGAGTAGAACAGAATGAGTTGTGGGCGATACTAGTCATACTGCTTACCAGCATGTCATACATTGCTTCGGCGGTATTGTGAGATGAAGCGGCCCGGACCGACATTACGCGTACGCTTACGCGAGACTGGTTTCACCGTTACGAGCACTCGTTGCTTAAAGGTGACTGGCGGGTGTCTGTCTCTCTCACTTTAGCTGAATCAAGTGTGGCTACGCCCGGTCCTTGTGAAGGTTAAAACAACACATACTTGACGAAACATCGTTGTGGTTTTGTATGCGTAGGTAAGAACGGTTCTTGCTAAGCCCATAGCAACCACGTAAAACTTGCAACAACAAAGTAGAGGACGTCTAACTTGTTTTTGCAGGGCATGTTGTGATGTGATATGGTCAAGACATGATGAGTTATACGGTTTTGTATGAGATGATCATGTTTTGTAATGTTATCGGCAACTGGCAGGAGCCATATGGTTGTCGCTTTATTGTATGAAATGCAATCGCCATGTAATTGCTTTACTTTATCACTAAGCGGTAGCGATAGTCGTAGAAGCAATAGTTGGCGAGACGACAACGATGCTACGATGGAGATCAAGGTGTCGCGCCGGTGACGAAGGTGATCATGAAGGTGCTTTGGAGATGGAGATCAAAAGCACAAGATGATGATGGCCATATCATGTCACATATTTTGATTGCATGTGATGTTTATCTTATTATGCTTCTTATTTTGCTTAGAACGACGGTAGCATTATAAGATGATGAAGGAAATATGCCCTAGAGGCAATAATAAAGTTGTTATTTATATTTCCTTATATCATGATAAATGTTTATTATTCATGCTAGAATTGTATTAACCGGAAACTTAGTACATGTGTGAATACATAGACAAAACAGAGTGTCCCTAGTGTGCCTCTACTAGACTAGCTCATTGATCAAAGATGGTTATGTTTCCTGGCCATAGACATGAGTTGTCATTTGATCAACAGGATCACATCATTAGGAGAATGATGTGATGGACAAGACCCATCCGTTAGCATAGCATTATGATCGTTTAGTTTAACTGCTATTGCTTTCTTCATGACTTATACATGTTCCTATGACTATGAGATTATGCAACTCCCGAATACCATAGGAACACCTTGTGTGCTATCAAACGTCACAACGTAACTGGGTGATCATAAAGATGCTCTACAGGTGTCTCCGAAAGTATTCGTGGTGTTGGCATGGATCAAGATTAGGATTTGTCACTCCGAGTGTCGGAGAGGTATCTCTGGGCCCTCTCGGTAACACACATCACAATAAGCCTTGCAAGCAAAAGACTAATGAGTTAGTCACGAGATGATGTGTTACGTAACGAGTAAAGAGACTTGCCGGTAACGAGATTGAACTAGGTATAGAGATACCGACGATCGAATCTCGGGCAAGTAACATACCGTTTGACAAAAGGAACAACGTATGTTGTTATGCGGTTCTGACCGATAAAAGATCTTCGTAGAATATGTAGGAGCCAATATGAACATCCAGGTTCCGCTATTGGTTATTGACCGGAGATGAGTCTCGGTCATGTCTACATAGTTCTCGAACCCGTAGGGTCCGCACGCTTAACGTTTGATGACGATCGGTATTATGAGTTTTTGAGTATTGATGTACCGAAGGTAGTTCGGAGTCCCGGATGAGATCACGGACATGACGAGGAGTCTCGGAATGTCCGAGACATAAAGATTGATATATTGGACGGCTATATTCGGACACCGGAAGTGTTCCGAAAAAGTTTCGGATTTATCGGGATTGCCGGAAGGGGTTACCGGAACCCCCTACGAGAGGGGATGGTCCATAGTGGGCCTAAAGGGAAAGAGAGAGGCAGCCCATAGGGCTGGCCGGCGCCCCACCTAGGATTCCTAGTTGGACTAGGATTGGGGGGGGGGGGAGCCACCTCTCATATTCCTTTCCCCCTTCTTCCTTTTGGTGAATCCTACTAGGAATAGGATTGCAATCCTATTCCTAGTAGGACTCCTTCCCTAGCCGCACCAGGAGGAGTTGGCCGGCCTCCCTCCCTTGCTCCTTTATATACGGGGGCAAGGGGGGAACCCAAAGACACACAAGTTGAATTGTTTTAACCGTGTCTGGTGCCCCCCTCCACAGAATCACACCTCGGTCATACCGTCGCGGAGCTTAGGCGAAGCCCTGCGCCGGTGAACACATCATATCCGTCACCATGCCGTCGTGCTGACGAAACTCTCCCGTGAAGCTCAACTGGATCAAGAGCTCGTGGGACGTCATCAAGCTGAACGTGTGCTGAACGCGGAGGTGCCGTACGTTCGGTGCTTGATCGGTTGGATCGCGAAGAAGTTCGACAACATCAACCGCGTCACTTGACGCTTCCGCTCCCCGTCTACGAGGGTACGTAGACACACTCTCCCCTCTCGTTGCTATGCATCTGGTAGATAGATCTTGCGTGATCGTAGGAAAATTTTAAAAATACTACGTTCCCCAACAGTGGCATCAGAGCCAGGTCTATGCGTAGATGATATGCACGAGTAGAACACAATGAGATTGTGGACGATACTAGTCATACTGCTTACCAGCATGTCATACTTTGCTTCGGCGGTATTGTGAGATGAAGCGGCCCGGACCGACATTACGCGTACGCTTACGCGAGACTGGTTTCACCGTTACGAGCACTCGTTGCTTAAAGGTGACTGGCGGGTGTCTGTCTCTCTCACTTTAGCTGAATCAAGTGTGGCTACGCCCGGTCCTTGTGAAGGTTAAAACAACACATACTTGACGAAACATCGTTGTGGTTTTGTATGCGTAGGTAAGAATGGTTCTTGCTAAGCCCGTAGCAGCCACGTAAAACTTGCAACAACAAAGTAGAGGACGTCTAACTTGTTTTTGCAGGGCATGTTGTGATGTGATATGGTCAAGACATGATGAGTTATACGGTTTTGTATGAGATGATCATGTTTTGTAAAGTTATCGGCAACTGGCAGGAGCCATATGGTTGTCGCTTTATTGTATGAAATGCAATCGCCATGTAATTGCTTTACTTTATCACTAAGCGATAGCGATAGTCATAGAAGCAATAGTTGGCGAGACGACAACGATGCTACGATGGAGATCAAGGTGTCGCGCCGGTGACGAAGGTGATCATGACGGTGCTTTGGAGATGGAGATCAAAAGCACAAGATGATGATGGCCATATCATGTCACATATTTTGATTGCATGTGATGTTTATCTTATTATGCTTCTTATTTTGCTTAGATCGACGGTAGCATTATAAGATGATCCCTTACTAAATTTCAAGGTATAAGTATTCTCCCTGAGTATGCACCGTTGCGAAAGTTCGTCGTGCCGAGACACCACGTGATGATCGGGTGTGATAAGCTCTACGTTCAAATACAACGGGTGTAAGCCAGTTTTGCACACGCAGAATACTCGGGTTAAACTTGACGAGCCTAGCATATACAGATATGGCCTCGGAACACTGGAGACCGAAAGGTCGAGCGTGAATCATATAGTAGATATGATCAACATAAGATGTTCACCATTGAAACTACTCCATCTCACGTGATGATCGGACATGGTTTAGTTGATTTGGATCACGTGATCATTTAGATGACCGGAGGGATGTCTATCTAAGTGGGAGTTCTTAAGTAATATGATTAAATTGAACTTTAATTTATCATGAAGTTAGTCCTGGTAGTATTAGCATATCTATGTTGTAGATCAATAGCTCACGATGTTGCTCCCCGTTTATTTTTCATATGTTCCTAGAGAAAACCAAGATTGAAAGATGTTAGTAGCAATGATGCGGAATTGTTCCGTAATCTGAGGATTATCCTCATTGCTGCACAGAAGAATTATGTCCTTGATGCACCGCTAGGTGACAGATCTATTGCAGGAGCAGATGTAGACTTTATGAACGTTTTGACAAAAGCTCGATATGATGACTACTCGATAGTTTAAAGTGCACCATGCTTTACGGCTTAGAACCGGGACTTCAAAAACGTTTTGAACGCCATGGAGCATATAAGATGTTCCAAGAGTTGAAATTAGTATTTCATACTCATGCCCGTGTCGAGAGGTATAAGACCTCTGACAGTACTTTGCCTACAAGATGGAGGAGAATAGCTCAACCAGTGAGCATGTGCTCAGATTGTCTGGGTACTACAATTACTTTAATCAAGTGGGAGTTAATCTTCCAGATAAGATAGTAATTGACAAAGTTCTCTAGTCACTATCACCAAGTTAGTAGAACTTCGTGATGAACTATAATATGCAAGGGATGACGAAAGGAATTCCCAGCTCTTCGCGATACTGAAGTAGGCGAAGGTAGAAATCATGAAAAAGCATCAAGTGTTGATGGTTAACAAGACCACTTGTTTCAAGTAAAGGGCAAAGGGATAGAAGGGGAACTTCAAGAAGAATGACAAGCAAGTTGTCATTCCCGTGAAGAAACCCAAAGCTAAACTCAAGCCTGAAACAAGTGCTTATACTGCAAAGGAAATGGTCACTAAAAGTGGAACTGCCCTAGATACTTGGCGGATAAGGAGGATGGCAAAGTGAACAAAGGTATATTTGATATACAGATTATTAATGTGTATTTTACTAGTGTTCACAGCAACCCCTCGGTATTTGATATTGGTTCAGTTGCTAAAGAGTAGTAACTCGAAGTGGGAGTTGCATAATGAACATAAACTAGTTAAAGGATGAAGTGACGATGTGTATTGGAAGCAGTTCCAAGATTGATATGATCATCATCGCACACTCCCTATACTTTCGGGATTAGTGTTGAACCTAAATAACTGTTATTTGGTGTTTGTGTTGAGCATGAATGTGATTTGATCATGTTTATTGCAATACGGTTATTCATGTAAGTTAGAGAATAATTGTTGTTCTGTTTACATGAATAAAACCTTCTATGGTCATACACCCAATGAAAATAGTTTGTTGGATCTCGATCGTGTGATACACATATTCATAATATTGAAGCCAAAAGATGCAAGGTTAATAATGATAGTGCAACTTATTTGTGGCACTGCCGTTTAAGTCATATTGGTGTAAAACGCATGAAGAAACTCCATAATGATGGAATTTTGGAATCACTTGATTATGAATCACTTGGTGCTTGCGAACCATGCCTCATGGGCAAGATGACTAAAACTCCGTTCTCCGGAACTATGGAGCGAGCAACAGATTTGTTGGAAATCATACATACTGATGTATGTGGACCAATGAGTGTTGATGCTCGCGGCGGGTATCGTTATTTTCTGACCTTCACTGATGAGTTGAGCAGATATGGGTATATCTACTTAATGAGGCACAAGTCTGAAACATTTGAAAAGTTCAAAGAATTTCAGAGTGAAGTAGAAAATCATCGTAACAAGAAAATAAAGTTTCTACGATCAGATCGTGGAGGAGAATATTTGAGTTGCGAGTTTGGTCTTCATTTGAAAAAATGTGGAATAGTTTCACAACTCACGCCACCTGGAACACCACAGCGTAATGGTGTGTCCGAACGTCGTAACCGTACTTTATTGGATATGGTGCGATCTATGATGTCTCTTACCGATTTACCACTATCGTTTTTGGGTCATGCATTAGAGACAGCTGCATTCATGTTAAATAAGGGCCTCATCTGAATCCGTTGAGACAACGCCTTAAGAACTGTGGTTTGGCAAGAAACCAAAGTTGTTGTTTCTTAAAGTTTGGGACTGCGATGCTTATGTGAAAAAGTTTCAACATGATAAGCTCGAACCCAAACCGGAGAAGTAAATCTTCATAGGATACCCAAAAGAGACTGTTGGGTACACCTTCTATCACAGATCCAAAGGCAAGATATTCGTTGCTAAGAACGGATCCTTTCTGGAAAAAGAGTTTCTCTCGAAAGAAGTGAGTGGGAGGAAAGTAGAACTTGATGAGGTAATTGTACCTTCTCCCGGATTGGAAAGTAGTACATCACAGGAAATTGTTCCAGTGATTCCTACACCAATTAGTGAGGAAGTTAATGATAATGATCATGAAACTTCGGATCAAGTTTCTACTGAACATCGTAGATCAACCAGAGTACGTTCCGCACCAGAGTGGTACGGCAACCCAGTTCTGGAAATCATGTTACTAGACCATGATGAACCTACGAACTATGAGGAAGCGATGATGAGCCCAGATTCCGCAAAATGGCTTGAAGCCATGAAATCTGAGATGGGATCCATGTATGAGAACAAAGTATGGACTTTGGTTGACTTGCCCGATGATCGGCAGGCCATCGAAAATAAATGGATCTTCAAGAGGAAGACTGACGCAGACGGTAATATTACTGTTTACAAAGCTCGACTTGTTGCGAAATGTTTTCGACAAGTTCAAGGAGTTGACTACGATGAGACTTTCTCACCTGTAGCGATGCTTAAGTCTGTCCGAATCATGTTAGCAATTGCCGCATTTTATGATTATGAAATCTGGCAAATGGATGTCAAAACTACATTCCTGAATGGATATCTCAAAGAAGAGTTGTATATGATACAACCAGAAGGTTTTGTCGATCCAAAAGGTGCTAACAAATTATGCAAGCTCCAGCGATCCATCTATGGACTGGTGCAAACATCTCGGAGTTGGAATATACGCTTTGATGAGGTGATCAAAGCATATGGTTTTATACAGACTTTTGGAGAAGCCTGTATTTACAAGAAGTGAGTGGGAGCACTACAACCTTTCTGATAAGTATATGTGAATGACATATTGTCGATCGGAAATGATGTAGAATTTTCTGGAAAGCATAAAGGAGTGTTTGAAAGGAGTTTTCAAAGAAAGACCTCAGTGAAGCTGCTTACATATTGAGCATCAAGAATCTATATAGATAGATCAAGACGCTTGATAAGACTTTCGATGAGTACATACCTTGATAAGATTTTGAAGTAGTTCAAAACGGATCAGTCAAAGAAGAAGTTCTTGCCTGATTTGTAAGGTGTGAAGTTGAGTAAGACTCAAAGCCAGACCACGGCAGAAAAATATAGAGTGAATGAAAGTCATTCCCTATGCCTCAGCCATAGGTTCTATAAAGTATGCCATGCTGTGTACAAAACACGTTGTGTACCTTGCCAAGAGTTTGACAGGGAGGTACAATAGTGATCCAGGAGTAGATCACTGTACAGCGGTCAAAATTATCCTTAGTAATTGGATGACTAAGGAAATATTTCTCGATTATGGAGGTGATAAAGAGTTCGTCGTAAAGGGTTACGCCGATGCAAGCTTTGACACTAAATCCAGATGACTCTAAGTATCAATCTGGATGCGTATTGAAAGTGGGAGCAATTAGCTAGAGTAGCTCCATGCAGAGCATTGTAGACATAGAAATTTGCGAAATACATAGGGATCTGTATATGACAGACCCATTGACTAAAACTTCTCTCACAAGCAAAACATGATCACACCTTATTACTCTTGGGTATTAATCACATATCGATGCGAACTAGATTATTGACTCTAGTAAACCCTTTGGGTGTTGGTCACATGGTGATGTGAACTATAAGTGTTATTCACATAACGATGTGAACTATCGGTATTAAATCACATGGCGATGTGAGCTAGATTATTGACTCTAGTGCAAGTGGGAGACTGAAGGAAATATGCCCTAGAGGCAATAATAAAGTTGTTATTTATATTTCCTTATATCATGATAAATGTTTATTATTCATGCTAGAATTGTATTAACCGGAAACTTAGTACATGTGTGAATACATAGACAAAACAGAGTGTCCCTAGTATGCCTCTACTAGACTAGCTCATTGATCAAAGATGGTTATGTTTCCTGGCCATAGACATGAGTTGTCATTTGATCAACGGGATCACATCATTAGGAGAATGATGTGATGGACAAGACCCATCCGTTAGCATAGCATTATGATCGTTTAGTTTAACTGCTATTGCTTTCTTCATGACTTATACATGTTCCTATGACTATGAGATTATGCAACTCCCGAATACCATAGGAACACCTTGTGTGCTATCAAACGTCACAACGTAACTGGGTGATCATAAAGATGCTCTACAGGTGTCTCCGAAAGTATTCGTGGTGTTGGCATGGATCAAGATTAGGATTTGTCACTCCGAGTGTCGGAGAGGTATCTCTGGGCCCTCTCGGTAACACACATCACAATAAGCCTTGCAAGCAAAAGACTAATGAGTTAGTCATGAGATGATGTGTTACGGAACGAGTAAAGAGACTTGCCGGTAACGAGATTGAACTAGGTATAGAGATACCGACGATCGAATCTCGGGCAAGTAACATACCGTTTGACAAAAGGAACAACGTATGTTGTTATGCGGTTCTGACCGATAAAAGATCTTCGTAGAATATGTAGGAGCCAATATGAACATCCAGGTTCCGCTATTGGTTATTGACCGGAGATGAGTCTCGGTCATGTCTACATAGTTCTCGAACCCGTAGGGTCCGCACGCTTAACGTTTGATGACGATCGGTATTATGAGTTTTTGAGTATTGATGTACCGAAGGTAGTTCGGAGTCCCGGATGAGATCATGGACATGACGAGGAGTCTCGGAATGTCCGAGACATAAAGATTGATATATTGGACGGCTATATTCGGACACCGGAAGTGTTCCGGAAAAGTTTCGGATTTATCGGGATTGCCGGAAGGGGTTACCGGAACCCCCTACGAGAGGGGATGGTCCATAGTGGGCCTAAAGGGAAAGAGAGAGGCAGCCCATAGGGCTGGCCGGCGCCCACCTAGGATTCCTAGTTGGACTAGGATTGGGGGGGGGGCGCCACCTCTCCTATTCCTTTCCCCCTTCTTCCTTTTGGTGAATCCTACTAGGAATAGGATTGCAATCCTATTCCTAGTAGGACTCCTTCCCTAGCCGCACCAGGAGGAGTTGGCCGGCCTCCCTCCCTTGCTCCTTTATAGACGGGGGCAAGGGGGGCACCCAAATACACACAAGTTGAATTGTTTTAGCCGTGTGCGGTGCCCTCCTCCACAGAATCACACCTCGGTCATACCGTCGCGGAGCTTAGGCGAAGCCCTGCGCCGGTGAACACATCATATCCGTCACTACGCCGTCGTGCAGACGAAACTCTCCCGTGAAGCTCAACTGGATCAAGAGCTCGTGGGACGTCATCAAGCTGAAGGTGTGCTGAACGCGGAGGTGCCGTACGTTCGGTGCTTGATCGGTTGGATCGCGAAGAAGTTCGACAACATCAACCGCGTCACTTGACGCTTCCGCTACCCGTCTACGAGGGTACGTAGACACACTCTCCCCTCTCGTTGCTATGCATCTGGTAGATAGATCTTGCGTGATCGTAGGAAAATTTTAAAAATACTACGTTCCCCAACAGATGATCCCTTACTAAGTTTCAAGGTATAAGTGTTCTCCCTGAGTATGCACCGTTGCGAAAGTTCGTCGTGCCGAGACACCACGTTATGATTGGGTGTGATAAGCTCTACGTTCAAATACAACGGATGTAAGCCAGTTTTGCACACGCAGAATACTCGGGTTAAACTTGACGAGCCTAGCATATGCAGATATGGCCTCGGAACACTGGAGACTGAAAGGTCGAGCGTGAATCATATAGTAGATATGATCAACATAAGATGTTCACCATTGAAACTACTCCATCTCACGTGATGATCGGACATGGTTTAGTTGATTTGGATCACGTGATCATTTGGATGACCGGAGGGATGTCTATCTAACTGGGAGTTCTTTAATTAATATGATTAAATTGAACTTTAACTTATCATGAACTTAGTCCTGATAGTTTTTGCATATCTATGTTGTTGTAGATCAATGGCCCGTGCTACCGTTCCTTTGAATTTTAATGCATTCCTAGAGAAAGCTAAGTTGAAAGATGATGGTAGCAATTACACGGACTGGGTCCGTAACTTGAGGATTATCCTCATTGCTGCATAAAAGAATTATGTCCTTGAAGCACCGCTAGGTGACAAGCCCCCTCCCGCTAATGTAGACGCTTTGAACGTCTGGCAGTCGCGGTCTGATGACTACATGATAGTTCAGTGTGCCATGCTTTACGGCTTAGAACCGAGACTTCAACGACGTTTTGAACGTCATGGACCATATGAGATGTTCCAGGAGTTGAAGTTAATATTTCAAGCAAATGCCCGGATTGAGAAATATGAGATTTCCAATAAGTTCTACAGCTGCAAGATGGAGGAGAATAGTTCTATCAGTGAACACTTACTCAGAATGTCTGGGTACTACAATCATATGACTCAACTTGGTTGCAAAGTTGACGAGGATAGTGTTATTGATAGAGTTCTTCAATCACTGCCACCAAGCTATAAAAGCTTCGTGATGAACTATAATATGCAAGGGATGCAAAAGACAATTCCTGAGCTCTTCGCTATGCTTAAGGCTGCGGAGGTAGAAATCAAAAAGGAGCATCAAGTGTTGATGGTTAACAAGACCACTAGTTTCAAGAAAAGGGGCAAGGGAAAGAAGGGGAACTTCAAAAAGAATAGCAAAACAGTTGCTACTCCCACGAAGGAACCCAAGTCTGGAGCCAAGCCTGAAACTGAGTGCTTCTACTGCAAGGGGACTGGACACTGGAAGCGGAACTGCCTCAAGTGTTTGGCGGATAAGAAGGATGGCAAGGTGAACAAAGGTATATGTGATATACATGTTATTGATGTGTACCTTACTAATGCTCGTAGTAGTACCTGGGTATTTGATACCGGTTCGGTTGCTAATATTTGTAACTCGAAACAGGGACTACGGATTAAACGAAGATTGGCTAAGGACGAGGTGACGATGCGCGTGGGAAATGGTTCCAAAGTCGATGTGATCGCCGTCGGCACGCTACCTCTACATCTACCTTCGGGATTAGTTTTAGACCTAAATAATTGTTATTTGGTGCCAGCGTTGAGCATGAACATTATATCTGGATCTTGTTTGTTGCGAGACGGCTATTCATTTAAATCAGAGAATAATGGTTGTTCTATTTTTATGAATAATATCTTTTATGGTCATGCACCCTTGAAGAGTGGTCTATTCTTATTGGATCTCGATTGTAGTGATACACATATTCATAATATTGAAACCAAAAGATGCAAGGTTAATAATGATAGTGCAACTTATTTGTGGCACTGCCGTTTAGGTCATATTGGTGTAAAACGCATGAAGAAACTCCATAGTGATGGACTTTTGGAATCACTTGATTATGAATCACTTGGTGCTTGCGAACCATGCCTCATGGGCAAGATGACTAAAACTCCGTTCTCCGGAACTATGGAGCGAGCAACAGATTTGTTGGAAATCATACATACTGATGTGTGTGGGCCAATGAGTGTTGAAGCTCGCGGCGGGTATCGTTATTTTCTGACCTTCACTGATGATTTGAGCAGATATGGGTATATCTACTTAATGAAGCACAAGTCTGAAAAATTTGAAAAGTTCAAAGAATTTCAGAGTGAAGTAGAGAATCATCGTAACAAGAAAATAAAGTTTCTACGATCTGATCGTGGAGGAGAATATTTGAGTTACGAGTTTGGTCTTCATTTGAAACAATGTGGAATAGTTTCACAACTCACGCCACCCGGAACACCACAGCGTAATGGTGTGTCCGAACGTCGTAACCGTACTTTATTGGATATGGTGCGAGCTATGATGTCTCTTACCAATTTACCACTATCGTTTTGGGGTTATGCTTTAGAGACAGCTGCATTCACGTTAAATAGGGCACCATCTAAATCCGTTGATACAAGGCCTTATGAACTATGGTTTGGCAAGAAACCAAAGTTGTCGTTTCTTAAAGTTTGGGGCTGCGATGCTTATGTGAAAAAGCTTCAACCTAATAAGCTCAAACCCAAGTCGGAGAAATGTGTCTTTATAGGATACCCAAAAGAGACTGTTGGGTACACCTTCTATCACAGATCCGAAGGCAAGATATTCGTTGCTAAGAATGGATCCTTTCTAGAGAAGGAGTTTCTCTCGAAAGAAGTGAGTGGGAGGAAAGTAGAACTTGATGAGGTAATTGTACCTTCTCCTGAATTGGAAAGTAGTACGTCACAGAAAATTGTTCCAGTGATTCCTACACCAATCAGTGAGGAAGTTAATGATGATGATCATGAAACTTCAGATCAAGTTTCTGCTGAACGTCGTAGATCAACCAGAGTACGTTCCGCACCAGAGTGGTACGGCAACCCAGTTCTGGAAATCATGTTACTAGACCATGATGAACCTACGAACTATGAAGAAGCGATGATGAGCCCAGATTCCGCAAAATTGCTTGAGGCCATGAAATTTGAGATGGGATCCATGTATGAGAACAAAGTATGGACTTTGGTTGACTTGCCCGATGATCGGCAGGCCATCGAAAATAAATGGATCTTCGAGAGGAAGACCGACGCAGACGGTAATGTTACTGTTTACAAAGCTCGACTTGTTGCGAAAGGGTTTCGACAAGTTCAAGGAGTTGACTACGATGAGACTTTCTCACCTGTAGCGATGCCTAAGTCTGTCCGAATCATTTTAGCAATTGCTGCATTTTATGATTATGAGATCTGGCAAATGGATGTCAAAACTGCATTCCTGAATGGATATCTCAAAGAAGAGTTGTATATGATGCAACCAGAAGGTTTTGTCGATCCGAAAGGTGCTAACAAAGTGTGCAAGCTCCAGCGATCCATCTATGGACTGGTGCAAGCATCTCGGAGTTGGAATATACGCTTTGATGAGGTGATCAAAGCTTATGGTTTTATACAGACTTTTGGAGAAGCCTGTATTTACAAGAAAGTGAGTGGGAGCTCTGTAGGATTTCTAATATTATATGTGGATGACATTTTGCTGATTGGAAATGATATAGAATTTCTGGATAGCATAAAAGGATACTTGAATAAGAGTTTTTCAATGAAAGACCTCGGTGAAGCTGCTTATATATTAGGCATCAAGATCTATAGAGATAGATCAAGACGCTTAATTGGACTTTCACAAAGCACATACCTTGATAAGATTTTGAAGAAGTTCAAAATGGATCAGTCAAAGAAAGGGTTCTTGCCTGTATTACAAGGTATGAAGTTGAGTAAGACTCAATGCCCGGCCACTGCAGAAGATAGAGAGAAAATGAAAGTCATTCCCTATGCCTCAGCCATAGGATCTATCATGTATGCAATGCTGTGTACCAGACCTGATGTGTGCCTTGCTATAAGTTTAGCGGGGAGGTACCAAAGTAATCCAGGAGTGGATCACTGGACAGCGGTAAAGAACATCCTGAAATACCTGAAAAGGACTAAGGATATGTTTCTCGTGTATGGAGGTGACAAAGAGCTCGTCGTAAATGGTTACGTCGATTCTAGCTTTGACACTGATCCGGATGACTCTAAGTCACAAACCGGATATGTATTTTTATTGAACGGTGGAGCTGTCAGTTGGTGCAGTTCCAAGCAGAGCGTCGTGGCGGGATCTACGTGTGAAGCGGAATACATAGCTGCTTCGGAAGCGGCAAATGAAGGAGTCTGGATGAAGGAGTTCATATCCGATCTAGGTGTAATACCTAGTGCATCGGGTCCAATGAAAATCTTTTGTGACAACACTGGAGCAATAGCCTTGGCGAAGGAATCCAGGTTTCACAAGAGAACAAAGCACATCAAAAGACGCTTCAATTCCATCCGCGATCTAGTCAAGGAGGGAGACATAGAGATTTGCAAAATACATACGGATCTGAATGTTGCAGACCCGTTGACTAAGCCTCTTCCACGGGCAAAACATGATCAGCACCAGGACTCCATGGGTGTGAGGATCATCACTTCATAATCTAGATTATTGACTCTAGTTCAAGTGGGAGACTGAAGGAAATATGCCCTAGAGGCAATAATAAAGATGTTATTTGTATTTCCTTATATCATGATAAATGTCTTTTATTCATGCTAGAATTGTATTAACCGGAAACTTAGTACATGTGTGGATACATAGACAAAACAGTATGTCCCTAGTATGCCTCTACTAGACTAGCTCATTGATCAAAGATGGTTATGTTTCCTAGCCATAGACATGAGTTGTCATTTGATCAACGGGATCACATCATTAGGAGAATGATGTGATGGACAAGACCCATCCGTTAGCATAGCACTATGATCGTTTAGTTTTACTGCTATTGCTTTCTTCATGACTTATACATGTTCCTATGACTATGAGATTATGCAACTCCCGAATACCGTAGGAACACCTTGTGTGCTATCAAACGTCACAACGTAACTGGGTGATCATAAAGATGCTCTACAGGTGTCTCCGAAAGTATTCGTGGTGCTGGCATAGATCAAGATTAGGATTTGTCACTCCGAGTGTCGGAGAGGTATCTCTAGGCCCTCTCGGTAACACACATCACAATAAGCCTTGCAAGCAAAAGGACTAATGAGTTAGTCACGAGATGATGTGTTACGGAACGAGTAAAGAGACTTGCCGGTAACGAGATTGAACTAGGTATAGAGATACCGACGATCGAATCTCGGGCAAGTAACATACCGATGACAAAAGGAACAACGTATGTTGTTATGCGGTTTTTGACCGATAAAAGATCTTCGTAGAATATGTAGGAGCCAATATGAACATCCAGGTTCCGCTATTGGTTATTGACCGGAGATGAGTCTCGGTCATGTCTACATAGTTCTCGAACCCGTAGGGTCCGCACGCTTAACGTTTGATGACGATCGGTATTATGAGTTTATGAGTTTTGATGTACCGAAGGTAGTTCAGAGTCCCAGATGAGATCACAAACATGATGAGGAGTCTCGGAATGTCCGAGACATAAAGATTGATATATTGGACGACTATATTCGGACACCGGAAGTGTTCCGGAAAAGTTTCGGATTTAACTGGATTGCCGGAGGGGGTTACCGGAACCCCCTACGAGGGGGGATGGTCCATAGTGGGCCTTGAGGAAAGGAGAGAGGCAGCCCATAGAGGCTGGCCGGCGCCCCACCTAGGGATCCTAGTTGGACTAGGATTGGGGGGGCGCCACCTCTCCCTCTTTTCCTTTCCCTCTCTTCCTTCTTGATGGACTCCTACTAGGAATAGGATTGCAATCCTATTCCTAGTAGGATTGCCCTAGCCGCACCATAGGAGGCCGGCCGGCCCTCCCCTCTTGCTCCTTTATATAAGGGGTGAGGGGGGCACCCAAAGACACACAAGTTGAATTGTTCCAGCCGTGTGCGGTGCCCCCCTCCACAGAAACACACCTCGGTCATACCGTCGCAGTGCTTAGGCGAAGCCCTGCGCCGGTGAATACATCATATCCGTCACCACGCCGTCGTGCTGACGAAACTCTCCCGTGAAGCTCAACTGGATCAAGAGCTCGTGGGACGTCATCAAACTAAACGTGTGCTGAACGCGGAGGTGCCGTACGTTCGGTGCTTGATCGGTTGAATCGCGAAGAAGTTCGACTACATCAACCGCGTCACTTGACGCTTCTGCTTCCGGTCTACGAGGGTACGTAGACACACTCTTCCCTCTCGTTGCTATGCATCTGGTAGATAGATCTTGCATGATCGTAGGAAAATTTCAAAATACTACGTTCCCCAACAAAACGACCATGAGATCTCCAGCAGCAAGAAACTCTAGTAGTAATAAAATAGAAGCAACAACAGCAGCAGCGACACAAGCACACATCACCATCAGCAGCGGAGCTCAAGCATATGCACGCAGCAGCAGCAGTGGCGCTCAATCATATGCACACAGCAGCATCGTTCCTCCCGTTCACTCGGGAGAGAAGGGGCGTGAGAGAGGGCCTCGCCTTCCTGGCCGAGATCCAGCCGCCGCCGTTGAGGACCACCAGGTGCGCCGCCGTTGAGAAGCACCGAGCGCTCCCTGAAACCAGTGGCAATGGATCAATTACAATGTAACCGGTGGCAAATTGTCAAAGCCCAAAGAAAGTTGTGGCAAAAAACAATGAATGTAACCGGATCAATTACAATGTAACAGATGGCACCACACATGGCTAAGAAATCAACTTGTGTGTCTATGGGGTGGCCCCCTCCCACGTATATAAAGGGGTGAGGGAGTAGGAGGCCGGCCAAGGGGAGGAGGCACGCCATGGGGGGGGGCAATCCTACTCCAACTAGGTCCCCCCTTTCCTATTCCTACTAGAAGAAAAGGGAAGGAGAGGGAGGAGAGAATGTTAGGGGGCCGCCCCTAGTCCAATTCGGTTTGGGATAGAGGAGGCGCGCGCCACACCTTGGCCTGCGTCCTCTCTTCCAGATCTAGGCCCATGAGGCCCAGTAACCCCCCGGGGGTTCCGATAACTCCCCGGTACTCCGGTATTTATCCGGTGACCCCAGAACCCTTCCGGTGTCCGAATATAACCTTCCAATATATCAATATTTATGTCTCAACTATTTTGAGACTCCTCGTCATGTCCGTGATCTTATCCGGGACTCCGAACAACCTTCGGTACATCAAAACATATAAACTAATAATACCGATCGTCATCGAACGTTAAGCATGCGGACCCTACGGGTTCGAGAACTATGTAGACATGACCAAGACTCATCTCTGTTCAATAACCAATAGCGGAACCTGGATGCTCATACTGGTTCCTACATATTCTACAAAGATCTTTATTGGTCAAACCGCATAACAACATATGTTGTTCCCTTTGTTATCGGTATGTTACTTGCCCGAGATTTGATTGGTGGTATCATTCCATAATACATCATCTCGTGACTAACTCATTAGTCATTTGCTTGCAAGGCTTATTATGATGTGTATTACCGAGAGGGCCCAGAGATACCTCTCCGACACTCGGAGTGACAAATCCTATTCTCGATCTATGCCAACACCACAAACACCTTCGGAGACACCTATAGAGCATCTTTATAATCACCTAGTTATGTAGTGACGTTTGATAGTACACAAGGTGTTCCTCCTTCTCTCGAGAGTTGCATAATCTCATAGTCAGAGGACATGTATAAGTGATGAAGAAAGCAATAGCAGTCAAACTAAATGATCATAGTGCTAAGCTAACGGATGGGTCTTGTCCATCACATTATTCTCCTAATGATGTGATCTCGTTGATCAAATGAAAACACATGTCTATGGTTAGTGTCGGGGATATACCCCGCGGTATGAACCGGTCGGAATTATAACCCGGCCGGACTTGGTGGTTACTTGAGAGACGTTTTACACTTAATGATTCACTAGCAAACTGCCTAAATAATACCACTCACTAGTAACCCGGCAGGCGGATCATGGATGACAAGGCCCAAGGCCCAGAAGGCCGGTTCATATTAATAGTGGGCCGGTTTATGAATAAAGCGCAAGGAATATTCTCATACAAAGGAAACAAGACTAGGACTCCTTGTAATAGATCAATCCTAGTCCTACTAGGACTAGTCATGTAACCCGCCCCTTCAACATATATAAGGAGGGGCAGGGCTCCCCAAAGAGACAAGTTTTAGAGGAGAAGTTTAGACAAGTTTCTAGGGTTAGACACAAAGAGCCGGTTTACCGGCGACACCACAAGGATCATAATGAGACCTAGCCTCAAACAACATGTAGGGTTATTACCGGATGATGTTTCCCGGGGCCCGAAGCTGTCTAAATCCGTGTCTTGCGTCGCATCTCTCGATTCCGCTCAACCCCTCTCAAGCTACTACATAGTTGCGCAGCCTCACCACTAAGTCCGTAAACCGGACATCTGACGTGCTAATTCCACGACAGTTGGCGCCCACCGTGGGGCCTGCGCACGGTGGTATTGAGTTCTTGGAGGGATTTTTTCCTAGAATGTCGAGAAGCTCGCGATTTATCAGATGTAGAAGAATCAGGCCGTCACCGCAAGTCGAAGAGATGCACGACATCAATCGGCGCAAGGATCAAGTCATGCAGGCCAATAGAAATACAAGAAGAATTTTCACAGTCTAAATGTGCACGTGGCGAGCGGTCAAATCGCCGAGTCGAAGTAGCCGAAATTTTCCATTGCAGTATCAACCGGTACGGCGGCCGTATCTTCCCTGGTTCAATGATCAAGTCTCGGGGCTGCGAGAGGCTCAATCAGCCAAGGTACCACATTTTTGTTCTCCACGTCATCACAAAAGGAAAATCAGCAATCAACAGCAGAGGCGAAAAGCCGCGGTTGGCAGTTTCTCCTACATACAAGGACGGAAGTGCGTACACTGTTGAGAAAAAAAAGGGCCACAACCCGGACTCGCCCGCGCCTGAGGCCGACATCGTCGCTCGCCCTCGCGTGGAGCTGCCTCACGGGCCTCGCGTCTGGTCGACCGCCTGTCTACGAGTCGCTGTACCACCGTTCTCGCTCGCCTTGGTTTTCCGTCTCGAGCACGGCTTGGCTTGCGTTTGCCAAGATTAGCATAATCTGCCAAAACAGAGGTAGGCAAGTACTACTCGAATACCACCTCCACGTGAAGACCAAATCAAAGGGCCAGTACCACTTGAACAATACTACTAGATCAGATGTTTTTTTCCCTTGACTACTGCATCCATCCGAGTCGGAAGAGATTAAGTGCTGCTGCCAGATCATCATCAGGGCAATTTTTCAAAAAAAAAAAGTCTGCAAGATTGCCAGTACGCGGCGACGAGCGGCTCATCCTTTTTCATGGCGGGATGTACAGAGCAGCAGAGGAAAACAAATGAAAAACAACACAGTCTGGCCACGATCTAGGGTCCCCGTGGCAGTTTTCATCAAAAACTAGTGCTAATTGCAGTAAACAATGGCACAATCTCCAATGGGGCGTCATACTTCACGTGAAAATCATCAGCAGTGTCAATCTCTAATTGGATTCGCGTGAAGTCGCTGTTGATTCTGTGTTAGAACCGCGATGTCCGCGTTGAGCCGTTGCCGTCACGCGTCGAGCCGTCCTGGTGCTGCTGGTCTGCCGGCGTGATGTTCGTCCGCCATGAGCCGGCTCTGTTGCGCCAAACGGATCATTCATCGTCCTAAAGCTATCATGTGCTATTTTTCCTATGTATTTTATCAACGCATTCATCCGACAACAATTACTCTCGCATGTAATATTTTTTACACAGGGCGACTATTAAGAGCGGCTGCTGGATCCTCGTCAGGGTATGTCGCGGCTTCATGAGCAGGCGTGTTGCGATCCGGTTTACATCAATGCGCCGGCCGGCTTGTCTGCCCGCGCCCACGCACGCTGGCCTGCAGCACCACGACCGACTCCTTCGCCAATGGACAAGCGCATGCCGCCGTTTGTACGGTCCGGTCCATATTAATACGACGCTGTCTGCACCTACGATTAACTCACCCGCACGTGCCGGCTTACAGTGCCGTGACCAACTCATCTGCTGTCCAGGCGGATCAGGTGATATCTTTCCTATTTATTTTTAATACATATTAATTTATCCGAGCAAAAATACCCCGTCCTGCTATATTTTATACGCAGGAAAAATCATTCATTATAAAACAGTATTATACCGCGGAGATGGAGGCCCGCCAACATCATTCGATACAAGTGAACACCGTTACTCAACGGACTCCCGCACCGGTTTACAAAGTCGTGGCCGTCTTACGCGATAGCACCGGTTTATAACACGGAGGACAACTTACTCGTCTCCGCCGGTTTACAACCCCACAAACCGGTTTAACTGTCTGAGCTGCCTCTGATGCCGCGGTCCCTTTACTGTCCACTCTGTGATCCGGTCCATTCACCAAAACCGGTTCAAATTCACTCAGGTGATATCCATCTACAGTATTATTTCTATTATCATATATCGTTTTTTTCATTAAGAAAATAAGATGCTTTGATCAGTCTATCTGATTTTGCAGAATATATATTCAGAAGCAATAAACTCCGTGAAGAGCGTAAAGTCATATCCGGCTCAAAGAGGACGCTTCATCGACCGGCCCTCTGGAAAGATGGATAATCCACATCCAGTGATTGGCTAAATTTTTTATCATGATTCAAGTGGAAAGATGGATAATCCACATCCACCGGCCCTCTGGAAAGATGGATAATCCACATCCAGTGATTGGCTAGGCCCTCTGGAAAGATGGATAATCCACATCCAGTGATTGGCTAATTTTTTTAGTATGATTCAAGTGGAAAGATGGATAATCCACATCCACCGACCCTCTGGAAAGATGGATAATCCAAATCAAGTGATTGGCTAGGCCCTCTGGAAAGATGGATAA
>LR738715.1:115568594-115755143 GCA_902687465.1 Secale cereale
TATTATGATTCAAGTGGAAAGATGGATAATCCACATCCACCGGCCCTCTGGAAAGATGGATAATCCACATCCAGTGACTGGCTAGGCCCTCTGGAAAGATGGATAATCCACATCCAGTGATTGGCTAATTTTTTTCTTATGGTTCATATGGAAAGATGGATAATCCACATCCACCGGCCCTCTGAAAAGATGGATAATCCACATCCAGTGATTGGCTGAACCTTGCTTTGAGCCTGGCAGCTCTTAAAAAGCCTCGACTACATGGTTTTATTTGCAAATTCGCATCTTTGGTGTTTATGTTTTATGACTCTTTAAACCGGAGTGGAACAACTACAGAAGTTGACCACATATCTACAAAGTTGAAAAGTCTGGATCATGAATACCAGCATGAGATAAACCGGTGTTCATAATAACCCGGATCATCCATCAGGCAACAAGCTACGAACTTCTGGGCAAGGTTTCAGAATGATATAAACTGGTGTCTTTTATCGAACCCATGATTATTATTGGGTCTATCAAAGGCTCCTCAGGAAATTGCAAATTTCGCCGGATTAAGAATATCAAGCATACTTGATCGCAGGTATGAAATATCTTGTTTTTAAATACATATTGGCAGAACATGATCAGTTATAATGACCGGTGTTTATTAAACCGGCCTGGTTTTGACTATAAGTCGCCAGTATGAGACAAAATAATGACCGGTGTTTGTTAATCCGGCCCGATTGTGATCAAACATCATTGGAACCGGTCTTCAAACCGGATTATATTCTTCAGTAGCCAACATGGCTGGATTCTTATTATGGTCATCAATATTATGATTGAGGTTATCAAAGTCGCTTTAGGCGCAATGGATATTATTTCATCGATGGAAGTAATTTATTCTACAAAGGAATAGTCCCGAGTTGCTGCAGGCTTACAACCCGGCACTTGGGGGCTAATGCAAAGTCATTTTTACCGGCCTTATTGAAGACCCGACTCATCACATCATATTGAGCCGGCCCTTGGGGGCTACCAATTGCTCCTATCAACAATTCAAGGTACACAAGTATTAATCCATTATATTGAAAGGTCCACTACTCAGGGGGTAAAGCACAAAGCTCTTAACCTTGTGGACGTGGATTCAAGCCCCATGATGGAAATTACATTATATAATGTTATTTTCAAATAATTATATCTACAAAGTCCCTGCTCATTATTCCATAATAACCCGGCACTTGGGGGCTATACGTTGCTGTTCAAGTTTATATGATCATATTTTCAAAGTCCCTGCTCATTATTGCATAATGACCCGGCACTTGGGGGCTACATAATATGGAATATTCAGTTTCACAGTGATTGGGATGAACAATCCGGATTTCTTCAAGATTATACAATGCTATTTTCAATGAAGTATATATACAAAGTCCCTGTTCATTATTTCATAATGACCCGGCACTTGGGGACTACGGGTAATATGGATATAAAGAAGGAACATCTTTAAATTCTCAGTTTTGGGTAAGTCTGGAAGATTAATCATAACCCGGCGTTGGCAACAATCATAACCCGACATCTATAAACAGTCATGACCCGGAATTATCAGTTTTTATAACCCGGCAATGATGGTAGTTATAAACCGGCAAGTTATGCATCTTCAAGCTGGCTGGATACCAATTGAATATTTGAAGATCAACATTTTTGTCAAGTCAGAGCATTGAAAGGCTGATTCGAATGGATTCTGGATTTACAATATTTTTTCTACAAACAAGTTGGTTATGAAGCTGGTCTGTTGAACCGGATTTTCTAGAAGAAGGAAAGGACAAGGACTTAAGGATGATCAGATGCCGGTTTACAAGAAATTTTTAACCCGGAGCACAACCTGTCAGATTTGTTCTTGTGTTTATTTTGCTGCATAAGTTTACCATGGATAAATCCAAGCTAAACTTGGGGGCTAATGTCGGGGATATACCCCGCGGTATGAACCGGCCGGAATTATAACCCGGCCGGACTTGGTGGTTACTTGAGAGACGTTTTATACTTAATGATTCACTAGCAAACTGCCTAAATAATACCACTCACTAGTAACCCGGCAGGCGGATCATGGATGACAAGGCCCAAGGCCCAGAAGGCCGGTTCATATTAATAGTGGGCCGGTTTATGAATAAACCGCAAGGAATATTCTCATACAAAGGAAACAAGACTAGGACTCCTTGTAATAGATCAATCCTAGTCCTACTAGGACTAGTCATGTAACCCGCCCCTTCAACATATATAAGGAGGGGCAGGGCTCCCCAAAGAGACAAGTTTTAGAGGAGAAGTTTAGACAAGTTTCTAGGGTTAGACACAAAGAGCCGGTTTACCGGCGACACCACAAGGATCATAATGAGACCTAGCCTCAAACAGCATGTAGGGTTATTACCGGATGATGTTTCCCGGGGCCCGAAGCTGTCTAAATCCGTGTCTTGCGTCGCATCTCTCGATTCCGCTCAACCCCTCTCAAGCTACTACATAGTTGCGCGGCCTCACCACTAAGTCCGTAAACCGGACATCTGACGTGTTAATTCCACGACAGTTAGGAAACACAACCATCTTTGATTAAGGAGCTAGTCTAGTAGAGGCATACTAGGGACACTCTGTTTTGTCTATGTATTCACACATGTATCAAGTTTTCGGTTAATACAATTCTAGCATGAATAAAAGACATTTATCATGATATACAAGGAAATATAAATAACAACTTTATTATTGCCTCTAGGGCATATTTCCTTCAGTCTCCCACTTGCACTAGAGTCAATAATCTAGATTACATAGTAATGATTCTAACACCCATGGAGTCTTGGTGCTGATCATGTTTTGCTCGTGGAAGAGGCTTAGTCAACAGGTCTGCAACATTCAGATCCGTATGTATATTGCAAATTTCTATGTATCCTCCCTTGACTTGATCGCGGATGGAGTTGAAGCGTCTCTTGATGTGCTTGGTTCTCTTGTGAAAACTGGATTCCTTCACCAAGGATATTGCTCCAGTGTTGTCACAAAAGATTTTCATTGGACTCGATGTACTAGGTATCGCACCTAGATTGGATATGAACTCCTTCATCCAGACTCCTTCATTTGCTACATCCGAAGTAGCTATGTACTCCGCTTCAATAAAAGATCCCGCCACGACGCTCTGCTTGGAACTGCACCAACTGACAGCTCCACCGTTCAACAAAAATACATATCCGGTTTGTGACTTAGAGTCATCCAGATCGGTGTCAAAGCTTGAATCGACGTAACCGTTTATGACGAGCTCTTTGTCACCTCCATAAACGAGAAACATATCCTTTGTCCTTTTCAGGTACTTCAGGATGTTCTTTACCGCTGTCCAGTGATGCACTCCTGGATTACTTTGGTACCTGATACGTCCAAAACGTATCTATAATTTCTGCTTGCTCCATGCCTTATTTGGGTGATATTGCTATGATATTTATACACTTCCATACACTTTGATAATATTTGGACTAACCTATTAACTCAGTGCACCCCAGTGCCTGTTTCTGTTTTCTCCTATTTTTGTATTTCAGGTTTTCCCATTACGAGAACTGCCAGAAAACTCCCGGAAAAATTATATAAAAAATCAGCGTTCCAGAAGCTTCCCGGCACCCGAAGTACAGCCGGAGGGGGGCCACCAGGGCTCCAGGCGCCCTGGTGGCGCGGCCCCCTCCTGGCCGCGCCGGGGGGGCGCCTGGGCCCCCCAGGCCTCCGCTGATGCCCCCCTTTGGCATATATTTATATCGTGTCCCGAAACCCTCGAGACGGGAACCCTTTTTCGCGATCTCATCTCTATTCCGCCACCGCCGCGCATCCAAGATCGGGAGCACCAGGAGAACTCTTCCCGGCACCCTGCCGGAGGGGAGGATCACCACCGGGAGCTTCTCCACCACCATGGACGCCTCCCGGATGAGTTGTGAGTAGTCTCCCTTGGACCATGGGTCCATGACCAGTAGCTATGTGATGTTCTCCTCCCGTTCTTGTGCTTCACTAATTAGTCCTCGTGAGCTGCCCTACATGATCGAGGCACATATGTAATCCTTATGCTGTTGCTATGATGAGTTTGCTGGGATCCGATGGATTGTGAGATTATGTTCAGATTGTGTTTGAGTAATATATTTGATCTACCTCTTTTATATTTATGTTCGTAAGTAATTCTTGCATGTTCTCCGTTGTTATTTATTGCTTTGGCCAAGTAATAGGTAGTGACTCCAAGAGGGGATGTTATTCTTGATTGTGGGTTCATGCCCCTCGATGACTAGCTTGAGTGACAGAAACATGAGTCTAGGGGATGTGCTGTTGCCACAAGGGGGAAAACAACGGTGCTTGTCGTGGAATTAACACGGCAGATGTATGGTTTAGCGGACTTGATGATGGAACCATCGCACGGGTTAGCTTGAAGGGGTTAAAAGCACATAAAGGACACAGAGGGTTTTATACTAGTTCGGCCCCTTCGATGAAGGTAAAAGCCTACGTCTAGTTTGGTTTGGTATTGCTTGGGCGCCGATGAACAGGGAGCGATTTGCTTGCCTGTCTCGACGGGTTGTTTCTTGCTTGTCCCTAAACCACCACCGGATCGTCCCTTTATATAGAGGCGACGCCCGGTCTGGTTTACAGAGTCCCGAGGCCGGCTCATACTCATGTCCGCCTCGGTCTCTGTCTTTTCTTCCTTATTCCTCGAGTTACATCATCGGGTGGTTTACAAACCATAACTATGTACATGGGCCCTAAGATCTCATGGGTCGTAGCCTTTACTAAATATTACAACCAAACATATTATAATAAACCGGTTTATACTAGCCGGTTCATACCTGCTAGTCATATCCCTGACATTAGGCCCCAGAATGATTTGAACTTGTTCACATCAATCTTCTCAGTCTTGCATAATTTCCTTCTGTGTCTTCTCATTTTTTGTAAACCGGCCCTGACTTCATCCTCGAGAATCACTGAATCTGACCGTGACATCACTTCCACATTTAACGCCATGAGCTGTCCATCAGCTTTGTTTAAGGGTTATCCCGAAAATCGAGGCGTCGGAAAATCTTTATCCGATCCTTTGCCTCATCGAATCCCGCACCTGTCGCTTCGGATCTGACTTTCTTCTTGTAAATACCGCTGTCCCCATCTGTTATTCTCTTCCTCTCTCTTCTTCCTCCGTCGCCCGAGCTCAAGACGCCATTGACGCCCGAGCTCGAACTGCCGTCGTCAACCGCCGAATCCAAGCTCTCGCCGGCCGCTGCATCACCCTGAGTTTGACCAGAGAACCTCCGCCGCTGATCTCCACTGTTCCAGTTACGTCTTTTCTCCTCATTATAGATCCGTATCTTCTAGGGTTCTTCCTGGCGCCTCCGCCATTAGAGCCTCAATGAGAGCTTCACCTTATTCAACTTAAGCAAATAGTTTTCAGTGACCTTTACTTTTAGATCTTTCCCTTTAAACTTTGCCTCTGCTCCGCTGTACATGCTTCAGATCTTTGTCGTTTATGTACAACCTGTAGATGCATCCGCTCCATATATCACCTTTGTAGTTCTTCATGTATATCCTTGCATTTATTTTTTCTTTTTCTTGCATGCTCAGATCTGTTCTGCTTTAATTGTCTGTGAAAACCTGTTTCTTCTCCTTTGTAGATCTGTTAAGTATACTCCGATTTAAACTGTCATGCGCAAACTCTGTAAATAACTTTTAAAAAACATACGCGACGGTTTAGCTCTTCTTCTATCGCTGTCATGAACCGGTAATAACATAGCTCCATGTTATTGCCGGGTTATCTGTATCATTAGTTCCTTGTCTAAACCGTTGCGTGATCTTCATATATATCTTCCGGTTTATGCCACTGTACTGAAATAATCCGGTCTTTACACTTTATCTTTTTAGCGCATGCTCTTCTGCTGTCATGGCCAAACAATTTGTGTCTTGCGATTGGGTTCCTTCCATTATTACGGAAGAAGACTTGGCCAATGCCGCTGCCATTGGTACTTTAGGTCCTCAATCCGTTTTAAAGTGGCGGGCTCCAGGAAATGAATGCCCTCCTACTCCCAGAGAGGGGGAGGTTATTGTTTTCTTCGACCACATAGCCCGAGGCTTCACACCTCCCGGTTCAAGATTCTTCCGACATGTGCTTGCTACTTTCCAACTCCATCCTCAGGACATTGGTCCCAACTCTGTTTCCAATATCTGTGACTTCCAAGTTTTCTCAGAGGTATATCTGCAAGAAGAACCGTCTGTTGACTTATTCCGGGATTTCTTTCACCTGAACCGGCGTACTGAGTTCACCAGCGGACCGCATCAAGAACTTGGCGGGGTTAGCATCCAGAAAAGGAGAGATGCAGTCTTTCCTCATGCCGCTCTCCACACGCATCCGAAGGAATGTAACAAGTCTTGGTTTTACTGTATTGACACTTCTCCGCAAGGGGAGAACCCACTACCGGGTTATCGCGAGCACCGTCTTCTGGAAGATCACCCTTTGCCACAGCGACTTAGCTCTGCCGAACGGCCCCGGTTTGCTTCTCAGCTTGCTAGACTGAAAGCGTTTATGGCCAACGGTTTAATTGGAACCAATTTTATGCGCTGTTGGCTCTCTTGGAGTATCCTTCCCTTGAGTCGGCGATCACAGTTGATGTGCAAGTATTCTGGTAAACCGGACGACCCTCAACGGTTTACCAAGGATAAGCTTTCTGAATCGGAGGTCATTGAATCGGCTAAGAAGATGCTCAACGTCTCCTTAGAGGATTGCAACAAAATCGGATTGGCTCCGTATTACAAGAAAAACAAGCTGCCTGCAGTAGGCCTTGCTTTCTTATATATAATCCGTTTATATAAACCATCTTCTAACTGTCTCTTTTCTGTCTGAATAGGCCGAGGATCCTTTCTGGAAAAGAAAGCCTCAAGAGAAACCCGGAAAACAAACTCGTCGGAAAACCTTGGCTAATAAGAAGAGAAAAGCGGCTGGTGGCTCTAGTTCTCACGCTGAGGATGATGATCCGGACTCTGAGGTATAAATTAATCCGGTTTCAACTTATTTGCTTTTACTCATATCTATATCTAATGATAACTTTTCACAGGAGTTGGCGGAAGGAGATAAACCGGCCGAAGTTGAGGTAACTATCCTTTCTTCCGACTCAGAACCGCCTCCACAAAAAAGTCGTCGGACAGTCCGGAAATATCAGTTTTCTCATCCTTATGCTCAATTGGATCCTAATTTTCTTTTGAAGAAACAACAACACGAATCTCTTCGCCGGACCACTCGCCACAGCGGTCTTGTAGTGGAATCCTCCGGAATTTCCCTTACTCCGGCTCGGAGGCGCCGCTCCAAGGTTATACTCTCTCCAACCCTCCTTCATCCCAAGGCCGGGCTTATACGAAAACCTCTTAAACCATCTGACCCTGATTATCAGGAGACTCCGTTATCCTCTTCCTGTGAATCAACTGCAACTCAGCTTCCACCCCTGAAAACTGTCCCAGGGTAAGTCTTTTAAATTTATCCGGTTTATGATTGCACCTTTGTCTTACAGTTCTAACTTATTTCTCCAACTTTCTTCAGCAAGCCAAAGCCTAGTAAAAAACCAAAGGCCAACCAACCAACTGTTCAGACTGTTGTTGATGATCCGGCAGCTAACCCGGACTCAACTGTTCCTCTTGAAGGCGAACGTACAATTCCCCTTGAAGATCCTGCCCCTGCAGACCACACAACTATGCCAGAGAATCCAAATGTTGAAGACGTTCTTGAACCATCTAGTCCTGCCCGGGCCAATACTCCTCAGCCCAATCCGGCTCCAGCCAGTCCGGTTCGTACTGCAACCCCACCACCAGCTACTGCTTCTCCGGATGTGGAGATAACTCATACCGCCTACAACGCTCCTGCTGAGCCCACTGTCTTAGCCAAACATACGGCTAAAGCGGAGAAGCTGCGCAAGGAAAAGGGTAAATGGAGTACCGAACTGTCCAGCTTTGCTGAGATGAGTGCCCAGGAACTCTATTCCGGGTACTTGAACCGGCTCCACACAGGTCGGGACTATGAGGCAGGTCTGATTAATATGATGAAATACAAGTATGAGGTAATCCTTTGCCTCTTCTTTTGATTTTCAATGCACTTCTGTCTATACCATATCAGCCCCAAGTTCCGGTTTAGCTCATATTGAGAAGGTGAACCGGTACTTTTGATGAATCGATTGATCTTGCATTAGCCCCCAAGTGCCAGGGACATAACTTGGTTTATGTGACTGGGACTTGCTTGACTTTTCCTTTGATAGTTCAATTGTCCATTAGCCCCCAAGTGTCAAGTAGACAACTTGTTTGTGTGCTTGAGACTTTGTCTTTGAATCATTACTGTTTAACTCTTCAATTGCCCATTAGCCCCCAAGTGTCAAGTAGACAACTTGCTTGTGTGCTTGAGACTTTTGTCTTGAATTGCTTCTTATCACTTGATTTTCTTTGCAGGCTGATTTAACCCGGAGGGCTGAAGAAGTCAGTGAACTCCGGAACAGACTTGCTGAGACGGAAGTTGCCGCTGCTAAAGCCAAGAAAGACTTGAAGGTGAGTTTAAAGACCATTGAAGAACTGAAGAAATTCTTTGAAGAAGAGCGGGCCGCCTTTGAGGTTCAGAAGAAAGAGCTGGAAAAAAGAGCCAAAGATGCTGAGGAAGCGCTTAATCCGGTTACTTAAGAGTTAACCGGTTTAAAGCGGCAAATTGAGTTAATGACTTCTGCAATCTTCGGTAAGTATAATCTGTACTCCTGCTTTATCCTTGTAATCTTCCATCTGTGCCGGTTTAATTGTGTTACTCATATGCAGGGCGCCGTGTCACCCATCTTGGGTATGACTTACGGAAGAAACTTAAGGCATGTTACACTTTGGTCGAGCAGCTGTATTCCGGCGCTCAGAGGATCATAAGTGCAACATCATTCAGTAAACCGGCCCCCACTACTATCCAAGGCACGTTGGAAAAGCTGTCTGTTCTGCCAGTGCGCTTAGAAGAAGTTAAGAAATCTGCTGCTCGAGCCGGTGCCCTCATGGCGCTTACCAGAGCGAAGGCATGGGTTCCGGATTTTGATCCGGAAGAGGCTTTAAATGGGTGTCCAAATACCAAGGAAGACGGATCATCATTTACTGTGAAGGATCTCTATGCCTTGACAAAGGAGATGCGTCCTCTCGCCAGCAAACTTGCAGCTGAAGCAGATTTATCCAGGTATCATCCAGGGTACGACTTGCAAAACGAGCGGGTGGAGCGGCCGGTTTATGAAACCGTCAATCTAATTCCACCAGTGCGTCCTCATACCTTCGCTCCAGATATCGATCCGTCGGAGCTCATCAATGAAGAGATGTATTTCTGTACTTTAACGAAAATCGACTGGTGCGCCCCGGACTTCCAGCCGCTTCAAGAGGAAGAAGAGACTCCGGCTCAAGTTGATGCTCAGCCGTCGCAGCAGGAAGGAGCATAGCTCATAGCTTATTGCTATAGTGCAGTCCCGTTTTACCAAACAATTTTTAATCTGTCAGGCTTGCTATGCCTTGTAATAGGATAGCTGAACACATTGTCCGTTTTGATCCGGATATTGTGACTTCTTGTTATAATGTTTGCCGATTTAAAATTTGTCTGATTTCGCTTATCTTGTATATGACCTGTCCCTGCATAGATAATACTGAAAATATGTCCTAGCGGTTTACCGCCGGACAGATTAAATTGTTCTCATAATATACCGAACAAATGTATACTTATATCAGAAAATAACTTTATACCTGAGATCAAGTATGCTTGATACTTTTAATTCGGTAGAATTTAGAATTTTCTGATGAAGGCTTTCATAGATCCAATAACAAACCCGGGCTTGATAGAAGACACCGGTTTATATCATGCTAAAACTTTGTCCAGAAATTTGTAGCTTATACTTGGCTTTTGCCTGATGGATGATCCGGGTTATGATTAGCACCGGTTTATCTCATGCTGGTATCCACGATCCAGACTTTTAACTTTGTAGATGTGTGGTCAATTTCTTGAATTGTCCCACTCCGGATTAAAGAATCATAACACATAAAGATCAGAAAATTCAAATTTGCAAATAAAACCATGTAGTCGAGGCTTTTTATGAGCTGCCAGGCTCAAAGCAAGGTTCAGCCAATCACTGGATGCGGGTAATCTCGTCTTTCCAGAGGGCCGGTCGATGGATGCCCGTAGCCTTTCCATAGGAACCATAAGAAAAACTTTAGCCAATCACTGGATGCCCGTAGCCTTTCCAGAGGGCCTCCATTGTTCCATGAAGCCATGGGTAAATTTTAACCAATCACTGGATGCCCGTAGCCTTTCCAGAGGGTCTCCATGGCTCCATGAAGCCATGGGTAAACATAAGCCAATCACTGGATGCCCGTAGCCTTTCCACAGGGCCTCCATGGTTCCATGAAACCATGGGTAAATTTTAACCAATCACTGGATGCCCGTAGCCTTTCCAGAGGGTCTCCATGGCTCCATGAAGCCATGGGTAAACATAAGCCAATCACTGGATGCCCGTAGCCTTTCCAGAGGGCCTCCATGGTTCCATGAAACCATGGGTAAATTTTAACCAATCACTGGATGCCCGTAGCCTTTCCAGAGGGTTTTCCTGAAGCGTCCTCTTTGAGCCGGATGTGATCTCTTGCTCTTCAGGGAGTTTTATTGCTTCTGAGTATATATTCTGCAAAATCAGTTTTAAACCGATCGATATATTTGAAATATGACATATGATAATACATATATGGTTGTCCTCATAAGATATTTGTATTGGAAAAAAGGCTGAGCCCCCGGTTTACCGAGGGTGCCGGTTTATTCATTAATCATAATATATACATAGGATACAGTAGAGCTCATAGCTCAAGTATAGTAAGGCCGTAAGTGGGCGATGTTCCATGGTCTCTTCGTCTCCTCCTCTGATGTCCGTGAGTCCTTGTGTTCTCTAACGTCCACCAGGTAATATGAACCGTTGTGCAGATTCTTGCTGACCACAAAGGGTCCTTCCCAAGGCGGGGATAACTTGTGCATATCTTTTTGATCTTGGATGAGCCGGAGTACTAAGTCGCCCTCCTGGAACGTCCTTGTCTTGATCCGGCGGCTGTGATATCTGCGCAAGTCTTGTTGATAGATCGCAGACCGTGCGGCTGCTATATCACGCTCTTCATCCAGCCGGTCCAAACTGTCTTGTCTCGCCTGTTCATTGGCCGTTTCAACATAGGCTGTCACCCTTGGTGAATCATGACGGATATCACTTGGAAGGACCGCTTCAGCACCGTATACCATAAAGAAAGGTGTATAACTAGTGGACCGGTTTGGCGTAGTGTTGATACTCCAGAGGACAGATGGTAACTCCTCGACCCAACATCCCGGGGTTCTTTGCAAAGGAGTCATAAGCCGGGGCTTGATACCTCGCAAAATCTCCTGATTTGCTCTTTCAACTTGACCATTGGATTGGGGATGAGCCACAGAAGATACATCTAGGCGAATATGTTCCCGTTGACAAAACTCTTCCATTTCACCCTGAGATAAATTGGTGCCGTTGTCTATGATGATGCTGTGCGGAAAACCAAATCGGAAAATTACCTTTTTGATGAACTTAACTGCTGTGGCTGCATCACATTTGCTCACAGGCTCTGCCTCAATCCACTTTGTAAACTTATCCACCGCCACTAGTAGATGAGTTTTCTGATCTTGAGATCGCTTAAAGGGTCCAACCATATCAAGCCCCCCAAGTCGCAAACGGCCAGGTTATTGGTATCATCCCGAGCTCCTGCACCGGAACAAAAGCACGTCGTGAAAACTTCTGACAAGCATCACACTTCCAGACTAAATCCGCCGCATCAGCATGAGCTGTTAACCAATAGAAACCATGTCGAAAAGCCTTAGCCACCAGTGATTTTGAACCGGCATGATGACCACAATCCCCTTCATGGATCTCATGAAGAATCTCGCAACCTTCCTCAGCTGACACACACCGCTGAAACGCTCCAGAAACGCTGCGATGATGAAGCTCCCCGTTTGCAATTGTCATGGATTTAGAACGCCGGATTATCTGCCGTGCTTCTATTTCATTGTCCGGTAGCTCTCCTCGGCTCAGATATGCCAAATAAGGCAGCGTCCAATCCGGAATAACATGAAGTGCTGCAACTAACTGTGCCTCCGGATCAGGAACAGCTAGGTCTTCTTCCGATGGTACTTGTACTGACGGACTGTGCAGCTCATCCAAAAAAGTATTTGGTGGCACCGGTTTACGTTGAGAACCCAACCGGCTTAAAGCATCAGCCGCTTCGTTCCTTCGCCGGTCTATGTGATCCACTTGATACCCTTTGGAATATCCAGCAACTGCTTCCACTTCTCGTCTGTAAGCCGCCATGAGGGGATCTCTTGAATCCCACTTGCCTGAAACTTGCTGTGCCACCAAGTCTGAATCGCCGAAACACTTGACCCGGCTCAAGTTCATCTCCTTTGCCATCCGCAAGCCATGAAGCAAAGATTCATACTCTGCTGCGTTATTAGTACAAGGAAACAATAAACGAAGGACGTAACAAAATTTATCACCTCGTGGGGAAGTTAAGACAACTCCAGCCCCCGAGCCTTCCAACTGTCTTGAACCGTCAAAGTGAATCGTCCAGTACGTAAGATCCGGCTTCTCCTCAGGAGTTTGTAATTCTGTCCAATCATTGATGAAATCTACCAATGCCTGAGATTTTATAGCGGTTCGTGGTACATACTTCAACTCATGCGGGCTGAGCTCAATGGCCCACTTCGCCACTCTACCCGTAGCTTCCCTGTTCTGGATTATGTCCCCCAACGGTGCTGAACTAACCACAGTTATTGGATGACCTTGAAAATAGTGCTTCAGTTTCCAGTTTGCCATGAACACACCATATACCAGCTTCTGCCAATGTGGGTATCTTTGCTTGGACTCAATGAGTACTTCACTCACATAATAAACTGGGCGCTGAACCGGGTATTCCTTTCCTGCTTCCTTGCGCTCAACCACGATTGCGACGCTGACTGCCCGTGCATTGGCGGCGACGTATAACAGCAACGGCTCATTATCGACAGGGGCAGCCAGGACCGGCGGTTTTGCCAGTTGCCGCTTCAGATCTTCAAACGCCACATTTGCCTCATCACTCCATATAAACCGGTCTGTTTTCCTCAACATCTGATAAAGCGGAATCGCCTTTTCTCCCAAACGGCTGATGAACCGGCTTAATGCTGTAATCCGGCCGGCTATACACTGAACATCGTTGATGCAAACCGGTTTAGTCAAAGATGTTATCGCCTTAATCTTCTCTGGATTAGCTTCTATCCCCCTGTCTGATACTAAGAACCCGAGGAGCTTGCCTGCCGGAACACCAAAGGCACACTTCTCCGGATTAAGCATCATCTTATAGGCTCGAAGATTGTCAAAAGTCTCCTTAAGATCCTCTATCATCGTTTCCTCCTTCCTTGATTTAACCACAATGTCATCCACATAGGCATGAACATTCCTCCCTATCTGTCCTTTAAGACAATTCTGAACGCAACGCTGATAAGTTGCTTGAGCACTCTTGAGTCCAAAAGGCATAGACACATAGCCAAAAGCACCAAAAGGAGTTATGAAAGCTGTCTTCTCCTGGTCTTTAACTGCCATCATGATCTGGTGATACCCTGAGTATGCATCCAAAAAACTTAGCTGCTCACGTCCCGCTATAGCATCGATGATCTGATCAATGCGAGGGAGAGCAAAAGGATCAGTTGGACAAGCTTTGTTGAGGTCTGTGTAGTCCACACACATTCTCCACTTCCCATTCTTCTTTAACACTAGCACCGGATTAGCCAACCACTCTGGGTGAAAAACTTCTACTATGAACCCTGCAGCCAAAAGCCTGGCCACTTCCTCTCCTATAGCCTTGCGCCTCTCTTCATTGAAGCGGCGCAGATATTGCTTGACCGGTTTAAACTTCGGATCAATATTAAGACTGTGCTCAACGAGTTCCCTCGGTATACCTGGCATGTCAGAAGGTTTCCACGCAAAGATATCCCGGTTCTCACGGATGAACTCGATGAGCGCGCTTTCCTATTTGGGGTCAAGGTTAGCGCTGATCGTGAACTGCTTGGATGAATCGCCCGGCACAAAGTCAACTTGCTTGGTCTCCTCTGCCGATTTAAATTTCAGCGCCGGATCATGCTCCGTAGTTGGCTTCTTCAACGGGGTCATATCTGCCGGATCAACATTATTCTTATAAAATTTTAACTCCTCGGTAGCACATACTGCCTCTGCATAAGCAACATCTCCTTCTTCACACTCCAACGCAAGCTTTCGAATTCCGTGAACCGTAATTGTACCCTTGTGACCCGGCATCTTGAGCTACAGGTAAACATAACACGGTCTAGCCATAAACTTGGCATAAACCGTTCTTTCGAACAGAGCATGATAAGGGCTCCGGATCTTGACGACTTCGAAAGTTATCATCTCTGACCTGGAATCATGCTCATCTCCAAAGGTAACTTCCAAGTCAATTTTTCCAACTGGATAAGCTGACTTACCTGGGACCACCCCATGGAACACCGTGTTTGACTGCCTCAGTTTCTTATCCGTCAAGCCCATTCGATGGAAGGTCTCATAATACAGGATGTTGATGCTGCTGCCACCATCCATAAGAACTTTAGTGAACTTATAACCTCCCACCTGTGGTGCCACCACCAAGGCCAAGTGTCCCGGATTATCCACCCGCATCGGGTGATCCTCCCTGCTCCATACAATTGGCTGTTCTGACCAGCGCAGGAATTGCGGGGTCGCCGGTTCAACCGCGTGGACTGCCCGTTTTAAAACCTTCTGATCTCGTTTACATAGACTCGTGGTGAACACATGATATTGCCCACTGCTCAACTCCTTCGGATTACTCTGATATCCGGATTGTGGTTGCTATTGCTGACGCTGCTGATTACCGTGGTTGTTATGATTACCTTGGCCCTGCTGTTGGCTGCCTTGGCTGTTGTAACCACCCTGACCATGCGGCTGATTACCCTAGTTGTTATAACCACCTTGACCATTCTCATTGTTTGCCCTGCCTTGATAACCACCGTTATTGCCCCGATATCCTGATCCAGAACTGCTCCCCTAATGTCCCGGACCATAGAACCCTGGGCCTGAACCGCCATTCGGAGGCCTATCATTAGGATTAAAGCGGCCCATCATGGCTTCCATAAAGGGTCTGCATTCTCCGATAGTGTGCTTCGCCGGTCGTCCCCTCGAGCTATGCTTCGGACAAGGCTGATTTAACTCTTGGCTCCAGTTGATGCCTCCTCCGCCGGTTTGTGGAGGCGGTCTTCCACTGTTGTGCTGGAATCCTTCTTGAACTTGGGTATTGGCCACGAAATCAGAGCCACCTTCTGCCTTCCGCTTACCTAAGAAACTTGCAGCAGCCGGATTAACTTGCGCTGGTTTAACTGGTTTACCAACCTTTCCTGCCTTGTCTCCGTCCGCTTCTGGATATTTAGTATTGTCAGAGTCCCCATACTTCACCAGAGCGCTCATGAGAGTCCCCATATCATTACAATCCCGTTTAAGCCATCCTAGCTTTAGCTTGAGAGACTCAAACCGGCAATTGTTTTCCAAAGTCATTATTGCTGTGCTGGGATTGATACCATTTGAAGAGTGCAAGATCTCTGACACTCGTCGCACCCAAGCACTTGTAGACTCCTGCTCTCCTTGCACACAGGCTGCCAGATCCACTACTGACATCGGCTGCTTGCACGTATCTTTAAATTTTTTGATGAACTGGCGACGTAGCTCTCCCCATGATCCGATGGAATCGGGGGTAAACCCTTTAGCCAGGTCCGGGCTGTATCTTCAAGCATCATAGTAAAATACTTTGCACAAGCCGCTTCATCTACATCCAGCATCTCCATGGCCATCTCGTAACTCTCCACCCAAGCTTCGGGAGCCAAATCTGCGGTGTAATTAGGCACCTTTCGCGGGCCCTTGAAGTCCTTGGGCAGTTTCACGCTTCGCAAAGCCGGGATAAGACACTGCACCCCAAAAGAACTCGTTGTGACTCCTGTCTCTGCTGTGGTCGTGTGAACCGGCGTCGTCTGACGGATTTCCTCCCGGGCTACCGACCTAACCCGGTTTACATCCTGAGCTTGTGCAGCTGCGCCTGTTGGATTATCCTGTCTGTGCCGATGCCTCCTGCGTTCACTACTAGACACTTCTGGTTCCTCCCAATGCCTAGTGTAACTCCGGCTGTGACGTGGTGTTGAATGTAGCCTCTCCCTGCTATGAGAGTATGCTTGCTGCTGCACTAACGCCGTATTAAGTAACTCCTTGACCCGGCGTGCCTCCAATGCCACCGGAGACGTCCCTTCAACAGGTAAAGCGGCCAAACGTGCAGCGGCAGCAACAATGTTGTCCAAAGGATTTGAATAATGACCTGGAGGGGTAGGAACGTGAGGTGCAGACGTGATCCGCCGATCTTGCTCCGCAGTAGGCTGTTGAACCGGCTCATCCCTGGCTGGGGGTGCCCTTCGGTTTAAAGCCGGATCATTGCTTGTCCCAACCCCGGGTGTTCTGAACAGATCCGTCGCTTCATAAACCGACGGTAGACGAGATTGATATTTCCGACTTCTTACTCCCTGTGTGGAGGCCTGTTCCATCCTTAGGTGAAAAGCCTGATCATTCAATTCCGCTTGCCTTATCGCTATCATAGCCTTCTCTGCCTTCAAATCATCCCTTGCTTGATCCACCCGGGCCTTTAGCTGAAGGAGCTCTGCATCATGTTGCGCCTTGTCTGCTGGAGCCACCTCTGCCACAGCTTTGGCCGCGAACTCCTCGACTAAGGTGGATAGAACGTCAGTAGGTGAGAGGGCCGGGCCGCTCTCCCCTACACCAGCTTCTGCTGTCGCCCCGTTCACCGTGGGCTGTGAACCCGCCATAAAGACAGCCACCCGGTTTGGCGGGTCAAAGGGGTCCGGAATACTGTTCCTGTCGGACTCACCCTCAGACCGGCCGTCCTGCAACTGATACAGAGATTCAGTCTCTGCGGATGAGGATCCGTCGTCGGAGTATACAACTGTTTCATCGCCGGATTCCGATCCGTTCTCGGTTTGGACCCCGTGAACTGCTCCAACGAAAACGTGCTTCATGGCGGGCTGAATCCGGGCCGATCTCGCACGCTGAGCCGGCTCGATGATGTTGGAGAAGATGTCCGGCTCAGGTCCCGATTCGCCGATCTTGCCGATGAAGACTTGAATGCCACCGAAGGGAACCCGGTACCCGTATTCGATTGAATCGGCCTTCGGTCCCCAACCCGCGTCGTCGATGTAGATCCGGCCGTGGCGACTCTTGGTCATCCGGACAGCAACGTAGCCCTTGAGCCCTTCAAAGCTGCCCTTCAAGAACTCGAAACCATCGTGCGGAGGCCCCACGGTGGGCGCCAACTGTCGTGGAATTAACACGGCAGATGTCCGGTTTAGCGGACTTGATGATGGAACCATCGCACGGGTTAGCTTGAAGGGGTTAAAAGCACACAAAGGACACAGAGGGTTTTATACTAGTTCGGCCCCTTCGATGAAGGTAAAAGCCTACGTCTAGTTTGGTTTGGTATTGCTTGGGCGCCGATGAACAGGGAGCGATTTGCTTGCCTGTCTCGACGGGTTATTTCTTGCTTGTCCCTAAACCACCGCCGGATCGTCCCTTTATATAGAGGCGACGCCCGGTCCGGTTTACAGAGTCCCGAGGCCGGCTCGTACTCGTGTCCGCCTCGGTCTCTGTCTTTTCTTCTTTATTCCTCAAGTTACATCATCGGGCGGTTTACAAACCATAACTATGTACATGGGCCCTAAGATCTCATGGGCCGTAGCCTTTACTAAATATTACTACCAAACATATTATAATAAACCGGTTTATACTAGCCGGTTCATACCTGCTAGTCATATCCCTGACAGTGCTTGTGCCCGCGGGTGCAAGCACTGTTTACTTTACGCAAAGTTCTTTTAATGCAGTTGTCTGTTGCTTTGAGTTTACACTATGGGTGGGACTCGCAACTTAATACCAGCGAGATGTTCTGGATAGATATCTCAAGGTGGATGATTAGTAGTAGATGCAGATGGATTTCGGTCTACTTGCCTTGGCGTACCGCCCATGCTTTGAACCTCTACCTTTCTTGCAACATAGTTAGCATTGGTTTGCGCACATAATTATGTCAATTGCCCAGCTGTAATTTGTTTACCTCACATAGCTGTTTTATCGTCTTTTGGGAGAGAGACATCACTAGTGAACATCATGGGACCCCGGTCCATATTACCATCACTGATCACATCCGCTATTTACTTTCCGCTTTTATTTACTATTTGCAGCATTACCTATCACTATTATCACTTGCGTTTGATCCTTTGTAAACGACAAGGCCGGAGGGATTGACAACCTCTCTGTACTCGTTGGGAGCAAATTTATTTGTATCTGTGTGCAGGTCCACGTTGATTGCTAATATCTGGCGCCGTTAGCAGTTGACACCTTCTTGTTGAAACTGGGAGTCTTAGGGAAATCGATCCTTGGTATCTTTGCCAAGGGAAAACTTCCGCTACACTACATCTCAAACCTTCCACTTGGGGTAACCAACGAGGGGCGAGAAGCCATCAAGCAAAGTTTTCTGGCACCGTTGCCGGGGACTCCACTCTTCAGGATAGGGGAGTTGCACGCTATCTTTTACCTTTGCTTTTTAGTCTTGTTAGTTTACCTTTCAGTTTTATTTTAGTATCTTTTATCGAAAATCACAAAAATAGTTATCTCATTCTTTAGTTGTCATTATGTCGGGTCCTTTTGTCTTTGACGAGGCAGAAGTTCTCACCTTTAAACAAAGAGGTGGGGAAAGTCTGAAAGATGCTTGGTATAGAATTAATGATTCTCAAAAAAGAGCCACCAAGAAGCAACCTACTACTATCCTGCTTAGAAATTTTTATGTTGGAATTACTTCTTGGAATAGGTTTATTCTAGATACTGCTATCAATGGAAATTTCCTAGAGGCCCCAGTTTGGGAGTCTCTTAGTATTATTGAAAATCTTGTTGGGAATCCCCCTGTTGTTAGCATTCAAGAGGACATCACCCTAGCTCACATTATGAAAAAACTTGAAAAGATAGAGCTAGAGATGCCAAACATTAATAAGATGAATGAGTTGGATCGTAAGATCCAAGGGAATTTGAATAGGCTTGATAGCTCCATGCATAAAAATTTCAAAACTTTGGAGACCATCAAATCCCATGACTTGGACTCTTCTAGGATAGACAAGATTGAGGAAATCTTTGATACTCTAGGAACTACTTTCTCCTCAATCAAAACCAAAAAGGTAGAAACTCCGGCAAAGAGGGAGCCTAAGTTCGTTCACGTTCCAAAGGCTCCCCGTTCTAAAAGTAATCCATCTATTGCCAAAGGGGTAGAAACTGTAAAGACTTTGGAAGAAACACCTCTCTTTGATGAATTTATAAATGAATCTTCCCTTGACTTTTATCCTTTTGGTCTTCTCCCTAGAAGTATCTCTATGAGGCCTTTATTTGAAAGTCCTCTTAAGACTAGTTGTATTATTGAAGAGCTCTTTGATGATCTTGATGATGGTTCAATTGATACAACTTGATCTCTATGCATTATGCCTAGCTTAAAGGCATAAAAGAAAGCGCTTTTGGAAGGCAGCCCACATGAATAAATTTTTATTTTGCTTTTGTTGTGTCTTGATGTTGTTACTACAGTAGCATCATCATTGTATCTTTGCTTTTCAACTTTGTGCCAAGTGTAGCCTCTGATTGCAAGAAAGTTCAAAAGTTGCGACGTGCTGTCCAGGAAACAGATTCTGTCCTTGGATAGAAAAATTCGTATAAAATCACCAGATCATCTTTTTGGTCTGAATTTTTTCGACAGCGTGCTCTATACAATTGTCTTTCGTGCATCTGTTCTGAGTTTTTTGATTAGAGTTGCAGAAGTGCCCCGAAAAAATCATTTACTACCTGCTGTTCTGTTTTCACAGATTCTGTCCTGTTTTGCCTTTCCTTCATTTTGCAAACCTAGATCTTGCTTTTTCTTTGCAAAAACCTTTTGGCTATCTTGAGAAACAGTAGACCTTCAAGAATATCTTTATTTCCAGCAAGGAACAATTATTTTATTATGGGTACTAACCTTGCTCATCAGATTATGATGAGTTATGTATGAAGGGAGTTTTCAAGTGTGCGAGGGAAGATGATAAAAAGATTCAGGAGTGTCAAACGCTCAAGCTTGGGGAAGCCCCCATGCACCCCCAGGAAATATTCAAGGAGACTCAAGCCTCTAAGCTTGGGGATGCCCCCGTGCATCCCCTTCTCCATCAACATTATCAGTTCGTCTTTCGTTCCACTATATTTTTATCACTTCATGTGTTATGTGCTATGCTTGGAGCATCTTGCTTTTAGTTTTCCTTTTTAGTTTTCTTTAGCTTTTCATAACGAGTCGGAACTCAGCTTTCTTTATGTGGGAGAGAAACACGCTCCATTTCTACCTAGAACATAACATAGAATTTTCATGTCTATCTTTGCTGTGTGTGTTCTTTGTCTTTCAATAGCTACTATCATGCTTAGCTTTTAGTTTTCATGCTTATCTTTTTAAAGAGCTTTTGTTTAGATGGTTGCTTGAACTCTCTTTAGTTATCATGCTTATCTTATTAAGAGAGTTTGCTTCCGTTGCATTGGTTGGTATGTCTATGATAAAGATGCTACGTCCATAATGGTGCTTAGTAGTTCATGTTTTCTTATGGTTAGTCTCAAATAGCTGGGGGGTTCCGAATGTGTTATTGGAGTACCAACATGGTTTGTTTGCCTATGATGTGGTATGGTTTAGTAATATCTTCTTTCAAGAATTTATTTTGATTGACTTGGCGTATGCTCACGCATATTTAAGACTGTAAAGAAAGTCTGTCAAGCCTTGATGATCTTTTATTTCTGAGTAGCGATATAACTTCCATGCCTGATTCAATGTTGCTTTGTCGCTCTGCATGATTATGACCGTCATTGCTCTTTTAGTTGGTCGCTCCCAGTCTTATGCTAACCTCCACCTGTACTAAGCGGACTGACTGCTTGTGCATCCAAAATCTTTTAAACCAGTTATGCCATATGAGTCCACCATACCTTCCTACATGGTATTTACCTGCCATTCCTAACGGAGACTTGCATGTACCATCTCGAAATTATTCAAAAAAAAAAATGCATTCCTATTTTGTGCCTCTGTTTTAAGTTCATGAGGAAGTAGTAGTTAATTCATGATCTTTTTAAGTTGGACAAGCTTCATCCCGGGATTGCATGTATAATGTGCAAACCCATAATACGAGAAGGAACTGGCATTGAGTGCGCCTGGCTCAAAAATAATATAACAAACAAACCCTCCTTCACGCTTTGTTCATGAGAAATCAGAAAACTTTGGCAGTGATAAACAAAGGAGATTAAGAGGATGTGATCGTCCTCATTCGGGAGCCGTTCCTCGAAACTTGTCCATCTCAAGAAGTAATTGAGTTATCTGCTAGCATTCGTTGACGGAACATGCATAATCTAAAAATAATAATAATTATTACCTCTGTTTTTAAAACCAAGAGCTCTGGTACATGTTTTGTCTTTGTTTCCGACTACGGGTTTTCAACCATGCCACCAAAAGCCACGGTTCGAGAGTCTCCACCTTCTTTTAAAGCACCAACTACTGAGAGCATGATTGTCATTCTGAGTGTAATGTGCATTGTCCCAAAGTAGCATTGCCTTTTGCATGATTGTGATATTGTTTATTCTGAAATCATTGTATCTAGTCATCACTTAAACCTTGGAGGTGCCCCTGCATTTATGTTTTGCTTCACTAAAGGGGGCAAGCGAGATATCACTTTATCATATTTGCACACCATGTTCATTACAAATCTATTTGATGTTTCAGTATCATGTTGTAAAACTTTCAGTTCTTTGTGATTTTCTCATGAGGCAACTTAATTACTATGGATTCATTGACTCAGTAAGCTTTTGTCATATGACTAAAAAAGGTCCTATATGGTTAATAGCATGTCACCACAGAAATTATTCTTGTTATCATTTACCTACTCGAGGACGAGCAAGAATTAAGCTTGGGGATGTTGATACGTCCAAAACGTATCTACAATTTCTGCTTGCTCCATGCCTCTTTTGGGTGATATTGCTATGATATTTATACACTTCCATACCCTTTGATCATATTTGGACTAACCTATTAACTCAGTGCACCCCAGTGCCAGTTTCTGTTTTCTGCTGTTTTTGTATTTCAGGTTTTCCCATTACGAGAACTGCCAGAAAAATCCCGGAAAAATTATATAAAAAATCAGCGTTCCAGAAGCTTCCCGGCACCCGAAGTACAACCGGAGGGGGGCCACCAGGGCTCCAGGCGCCCTGGTGGCGCGGCCCCCCTCCTGGCCTCGCCGGGGGGGGGGGGGGCGCCTGGGCCCCCCAGGCCTCCGCTGATGCCCCCCTTTGGCATATATTTATATCGTGTCCCGAAACCCTCGATACGGGAACCCTTTTTCGCGATCTCATCTCTGTTCCGCCGCCGCCGCGCTTCCAAGATCGGGAGCACCAGGAGAACTCTTCCCGCAACCCTGGCGGAGGGGAGGATCACCACCGGGAGCTTCTCCACCACCATGGACGCCTCCCAGATGAGTTGTGAGTAGTCTCCCTTGGACCATGGGTCCATGACCAGTAGCTATGTGATGTTCTCCTCCCGTTCTTGTGCTTCACTAATTAGTCCTCGTGAGTTGCCCTACATGATTGAGGCACATATGTAATCCTTATGCTGTTGCTATGATGAGTTTGCTGGGATCCGATGGATTGTGAGATTATGTTCAGATTGTGTTTGAGTAATATATTTGATCTACCTCTTTTATATTTATGTTCGTAAGTAATTCTTGCATGTTCTCCGTTGTTATTTATTGCTTTGGCCAAGTAGTAGGTAGTGACTCCAAGAGGGAACGTTATGCTTGATTGTGGGTTCATGCCCCTCGATGACTAGCTTGAGTGACAGAAACATGAGTCTAGGGGATGTGCTGTTGCCACAAGGGGGAAAACAACGGTGCTTGTGCCCGTGGGTGCAAGGACTGTTTACTTTACGCAAAGTTCTTTTAATGCAGTTGTCTGTTGCTTTGAGTTTACACTATGGGTGGGACTCGCAACTTAATACCAGCGAGATGTTCTGGATAGATATCTCAAGGTGGATGATTAGTAGTAGATGCAGATGGATTTCGGTCTACTTGCCTTGGCGTACCGCCCATGCTTTGAACCTCTACCTTTCTTGCAACATAGTTAGCATTGGTTTGCGCACATAATTATGTCAATTGCCCAGCTGTAATTCGTTTACCTCACATAGCTGTTTTATCGTCTTTTGGGAGAGAGACATCACTAGTGAACATCATGGGACCCCGGTCCATATTACCATCACTGATCACATCCGCTATTTACTTTCCGCTTTTATTTACTATTTGCAGCATTACCTATCACTATTATCACTTGCGTTTGATCCTTTGTAAACGACAAGGCCGGAGGGATTGATAACCTCTCTGTACTCGTTGGGAGCAAAGTTATTTGTATCTGTGTGCAGGTCCACGTTGATTGCTAATATCTGGCGCCGTTAGTAGTTGACACCTTCTTGTTGAAACTGGGAGTCTCAGGGAAATCGATCCTTGGTATCTTTGCCAAGGGAAAACTTCCGCTACACTGCATCTCAAACCTTCCACTTGGGGTAACCAACGAGGGGCGAGAAGACATCAGTACCTCCCTGCTAAACTTATAGCAAGGCACACATCAGGTCTAGAACACAACATTGCATACATGATAGATCCTCTGGCTGAGGCATAGGAAATGACTTTCATTTTCTCTCTATCTTCTGCAGTGGTCGGACATTGAGTCTTACTCAAATTCACACCTTGTAACACAGGCAAGAACCCTTTCTTTGACTGATCCATTTTGAACTTCTTCAAAATTTTATCAAGGTATGTGCTTTGTGAAAGTCCAATTAAGCATCTTGATCTATCTCTATAGATCTTGATGCCCAATATATAAGCAACTTCGCCGAGGTCTTTCATTGAAAAATTATTATCCAAGTATCCTTTATGCTATCCAGAAATTCTATATCATTTCCAATCAACAATATGTCATCTACATATAATACACTACAGAGCTCCCACTCACTTTCTTGTAAATACGGGCTTCTCCAAAAGTCTGTATAAAACCATATGCTTTGATCACCTCATCAAAGCATATATTCCAACTCCTAGATGCTTGCACAAGTCCATAGATGGATCGCTGGAGCTTGAACACTTTGTTAGCACCTTTAGGATCAACAAAACCTTTTGGTTGCATCATATACAACTCTTCTTTGAGATATCCATTAAGGAATGCAGTTTTAACATCCATTTGCCAGATTTCATAATCATAAAAAGCGGTAATTGCTAACATGATTCGGACAGAATTAAGCATCTGCTACTGGTGAGAAATTCTCATCGTAGTCAACTCCTTGAACTTGTCGAAAAACTTTCGCAAAAAGTTGAGCTTTGTAGACAGTAACATTACCATCGGCACCAGTCTTCCTCTTAAATATCCATTTATTCTCAATGGCTTGCCGTTCATTGGGCAAGTCAACCAAAGTCCACACTTTGTTCTCATACATGGATCCCATCTCAGATTTCATCGCTTCAAGCCATTTTGCGGAATCTGGGCTCATCATCGGTTCCTCATGGTTCATAGGTTCATCATGGTCTAGTAACATGACTTCCAGAACAGGGTTACCGTACCACTCTGGTGTGGAGCGTACTATGCTTGACCTACGAGGTTATGTAGTAACTTGATCTGAAGTTTCATGATCATCATCATTAGCTTCCTCACTGATTGGTGTAGGAATCACATGAACTAGTTTCTGTGATGAACTACTTTCCAATTCAGGAGAAGGTACAATTACCTCATCAAGTTCTACTTTCCTCCCACTCACTTCTTTCGAGAGAAACTCCTTCTCTAGAAAGGATCCATTCTTAGCAACGAATATCTTGCCTTAGGATCTGTGATAGTAGGTGTACCCAATAGTTTCCTTTGGGTATCCTATGAAGACACATTTCTCCGACTTGGGTTTGAGCTTATAAGGTTGAAGCTTTTTCACATAAGCATCGTAGCTCCAAACTTTATGAAACGACAACTTGGGTTTCTTGCCAAATTACAGTTCATAAGGAGTCGTCTCAATGGATTTAGATGTTGCCCTATTTAACGTGAATGCAACTGTCTCTAAAGCATAACCCCAAAATGATAGTGGTAAATCGGTAAGAGACATCACAGATCGCACCATATCTAATAAAGTACGGTTACGATGTTCGGACACACATGTAAGTGCATCTAGTGCCACCCCTAGTTGGTTTTGGAGTATTGACGACAAACCTGGTTGAGGGACTAATGTGTTTGTGAGAATTGCAGGATAACATAGGTAGTAGTCCCTCATTGATTCGGTTTACCTACCGGAGATGACCCCTAAAAATGTATGAAGACATTGACGACAATGGTGGTATATGAAGATATTCATATTGAAGACTATGACAAGAGAAGACATTGTGTGAAGACTATGGAGCGCGAAGACTTAGATGTTTTGTTGTTTCCTTTTCTTCCTTGTTGAGTCATAGGAACCACCGTACTGTTAAGTGGGGTCCAAGTGAACAAAGTCAGAGTGACTGAAGTGATGCTCAACCAAATCCTATGTCTTCGAGCGAAGACAATGAGAGCAAATCTTATCCAGAGCTCGATGAGTCGGCTTTACTTGTAGCCCAAGTAAAGTTGTCGCGTGTGTTTGAAATCTAACCGTTGGAACACGTGTCAGTTCCTTAGTGACCCGGGGTCATTTCAGACAAATCAGGTCGGGTTGCCTAGTGGCTATAAATAGCCCACCCCCTACACCGTAAATTGGTGGCTGCTCAGAGTTAGTACACGACTTTTGTCGTTTGAGTGCAACCCACCTCTGAAGCATTTGAGAGAGAGATCCTTGCGAGGACAAAGCCCAAACACCCAGAGCCAAAGAGTGTTAGGCATCACTGAAGTCTTTCTGTCCGCGTGATCTGAAGACTTGTTACACTTGAGGACTGTGAATCCTCCAGCCGGTTAGGCGTCGCGTTCTGAGCATCCAAGAGTCATTGTGGATCGCCGGTGAATAAATTCTGTGAATGTTTGGAAGTCTACCTTTCAGACTTACCAGAGTGATTGGGCGAGGACTGGGTGTCCTTAGCTCAAGGGGAATAAGGTGAAGACACAGTCTTCTGAGTTAAATCTCAGCCTCCCTAACCAGACGTACAGTTGTCACAGCAACTGGAACTGGTCGAACAAATCACTGTTTTCCCCAAGCTACTGGTTTTATCCCTTCCTTTTCTTTACTTACTGTCTGTATTTGTGAAGTCATTGCCTGCTTACCTTATCTGTTTGACTTCACTGTGTGACTACTTGTTCTGACTGGCTTCATACAATCTTCCATCATGATCCATACTGCCTAGCTGCTATTAGTCTTCGTGCTTTCACTTCATTGAATACTTGACTATGGCTTGTCTAGTGTAGTCTACCTTCCGCTGCATATAAATAGGATCGGTTCTATAGTTTGTCTTCGAAACTTCGATGTTTTGAAGACTTTCCCAAAAATCGCCTATTCACCCCCCTCTAGTCGATATACAGCCCTTTCAATTGGTATCAGAGCAAGGTACTCCCTTCCCTTGTTCTGTGTGATTCGGTTTAACCACCTAGAGTTTTAGCTATGTCGACTGCAGGGAAAATCAAAGTCTCTGCTGCGTGCCCCGTCTTCGATGACACTGAATACCCGTACTAGAAGAACAAGATGCGCATGCACCTTGAAGCCATTGATGTGGACCTCTGGTATGTCGTCAAGAACGGCGTCCGCAAGACTGGTGAAGGTGTCACCCCTGCTGATGTCAAGAAGTTCGTTCAACTATATTCCACTGCCAAGAACATCATCTGTGGTCATCTGACCAAAGGGCAGTATGGTCGTGTGAGTGCTCTGGAAACGTCGAAGCTAGTCTGGGACTGGCTCTCCAAGGTCAACGAAGGCATCTCAACCCACAGAGATCAAAGGATTAGTGTCCTTCGCAACATCTTCAATCGCTTCAAGAGACACGACAATGAGAATGTCGAGCTCACATTCGATCGCCTCACTGACATCACGAATGAGCTTCAGGCACTTGGCGCCACTGAGATCACCAAGCATGAAATCGTCAAGACACTCCTGAGATCACTTGACAGCTCATTTGACACCCTTGCCCTGATGATTCAAGAGCGCCCTGACTTCAAGACTCTCGATCCGTCTGACATACTCGAGAGGCTCAACACACATGAGTTCCAGCTATCTGTGAAACGTGACATCTATGGTCCCAACTATGGCCGAACTCGCGCTTTGAAGGCAAAGGTTGTTTCCTCATCTGAAGAAGAATCTGACTGTAGTTCTGGTGATCCTGAAGACATTGGAAAGGAGCTTGCCATTCTTGCGAAGAAGTTCCAGAAATTCACTAAGAAGAAAGGCTTCAGAAAGTCTTCACGATCCAACTCAAGAAATAATGAAGCTTCTACCCATGACCACAAGAAGAGAACATGTCACAAGTGCAAGAAACCTGGTCACTACATCTCTGAGTGTGCTCAATGGGACAATGAGAAGAAGAAGAAGAAGAAGAGCAAGGAATATGATTATAATGACAAGAAAATGAAGAAATCCTCAAAGTCTTCGTCCAAGTCTTCATCGAAGTTTTTATCACACAAGAAGAATTCATCTGGCAAGGCTCGTGCATTTGTTGGCAAGGAGATGGATTCAGAGGAGGAGTCTGCTTCAGAAGAAGCGGAGGTGGAGTCTGAGGAGGAGTCCGATTCTGGTGTTGAAAGTCTGGCTCTAGCCACAACCTACGTTGCCAAGTCCATCTTCAACACTGAAGACAATGGCTCCGTCACCAACACTGATGATGATGATAACGACGACTCCGCTCCCACCTACTGCTTCATGGCATGCGGTGCCAAGGTAAAATCACGCGATGCTTACTTTCAAACATCCAGTGAAGATGACTCCGATTGTGAATCGAAACCTAGCTACAAAACACTTGCTAAAATTGCCACTGAACAACAGAAAGCTATGGAACATATTCAAAAACTGTTAGACAAAAGCGATGACCTGTTGGACGCGGAAATGACCCGTTCTCAGTCCTTAATTGAAGACATAAAAAATCTTCATGTTAAGTACGAGGAACTTGAAAGTCGTCATGAATCGCTCTCAAAAACTCATGAAAAGCTTTCCTACGATTATCTTCAAAGGAAGCACGAACTTGAGAAATTGAAAGCGGCTCATGAAGATCTTCAAAAATAAAATGAGTCACTCCGTGCTCAATAGATCAGCTCCGCTCAGGAAGGATTTGAACCACCATGTCTAAAATGCATTGAGCGTGATAACGCTACATCTATTGCTGAATGTTCTACTGCTGCTACTATCGCAATATCTTCAACTGCTGATGTGGTAACTAACCCCTCCGCTGAGGATACCACTACTATTGCTGATGAAAATGCTAGGTTGAAGACTTTGCTTGAAACAGGGATGTAGAAAAGCCGCAAAGGGCATCTGTCGGGGGAAACTGTCCGCCACGAACACCTATGGGACCGGAGCCCCTTGTCTGTGCGGTACGAGGGCGGAGGGAGCACGAAGAGCAGATCGAGGCAGACGCGCGGGCAGTTTTTACCCAGGTTCGGGCCGCACGGATGCGTAAAACCCTACTCCTGCTTGGTTGTGTATTGAGTTGAGCGCTCGGGAGCTTGAAGAAGCAGCTACACCGTGCGTGAGAGTAATCTAGGTTTCGAACCCCCTCCACGTTGTGCATGGGCCTCCTTTTATAGTGCAAGGGGTCACCGACAGGTGTCAACGTAGGAGAAAGGGGTAAAAATGTAAAAGAGGTGGTAGTTGTAATAGTGCGGGAACAGTGGAGCTACAGTACAGAACAGTGGTCTATACCTACTTTAACAGTGGGGGACAAGGGCATTTAATGCCCGTCGCCGTCGACCCCAAAAGCTCCCGCCGTTGCGTCTCCGTCTGCCACGGCGATGGATCCTCTGCCGTGGAGTGCCGCCGTGTCCCCCAGGCTGCACAGCCATCCGCCACGCGTCCCTGGAGTGGCCCCAGGGCGACGCGTGGGCCGATGAGCTGGAGCGCGGGCACACAGCGCACTTCCCCCGGCAAGCACCTTGCCGGGGATCTCGACCTTGCCGGGCCCGGAAGCTTGCCGCTCCCCGAGCCCTTGCCGGGTCTTCTAAGATAAAATATTCTATTCGTCCTGACAAGCTCCTCTTGCCAGGGCCTCGTGCTAGTTAAGCAATCTCGAGCCTGGGACGGCCTTCCCGGCAAGCTCCTCTTGCCGGGGTCTTGGTCTTCTGTCTTGTATACTTTGTTTTTGAATGGCTAGATAAGGGGCAGGAAGGTTTCCGGCAAGCGCGTGATGAACCCTGCCGCGGGGAGCTGCCGCTGCCCGTGCACAAGTTGGGGTACTAGGGTACCCCTACCTTAGTACACCGACAGGAGCCCCCGGGCCTGGGCCACACACGGTGCCGAGCGCTGTTGGGCCAGGCCCAAAACAGTGCACGGGCACCCGCGGCCCGCGGCGCGCCGAATCCACTTCCATATCCGCCGCACCCCACGGCAACGGCACGCGTCGATTGCGGCGCCGTGGGATGGGACGTGCCCACGATTTCTTTAATGGGAAGGGCGAAACGCCCCCCACTCTTCCATAAAAAGCAGAGAGAGCGGCGCGGTTCCCCTCCCTGCGCACTCATTGCCATCGTCTTCTTCCTCAGATTCCTCTGCGCTTCGCCTCTACTCCTCCGCCACCACCAAGCTCTTCGTCCCCTCCCTTCCACCGCATCCGCCATGGCCCCAAAGACCGACAAGGCGAAGTCGGAGAAGTCCAAGCGGGAGAAGTCAGATCAGGCGGCGAAGCTCGCCGCGTACCGGAAGGAGCACATTGTCTTCGCGCCGAAGCTCGGCGTGCGGGAACTTTGGAACAAATATTATTTGTTCTGGGCCAAGGAGACCCCAGCGCACCCCCGCACGCGCGTCTACCCGGCCGTCGCCAAGGACCACTACCCCGGCGGGTATTACTTTTTCGCAGCCTTCTTCCACTGCGGTCTGTGCCCTCCCTTCTCAAACTTTTTCTGCGATATCATGAATACTTATGGCCTCCACCTCCTCGACTTCACTCCCAACGCCATCCTCACCATGTCCGTTTTCGCACACATGTGCGAAAACTTCGTAGGAATCCAGCCCAACGTAGCTCTCTTTAGGCACTTTTTCATCCCCAGAGTAGAGGCCGACGCCCCCCTCTCCGGAGGAATCTCTTGGGTGTTTAGGCTGAATAAGAAATCAGCCTACTTGCCGGGGGAGCTCCGCGGCAAGTGGGAAGAGTGGCGCGCGGAGTGGTGCTGGGTCGTCGAGGAGCGGCCGCAACACTTCACCGCGCCGCGCATATCGCCCATCGTGCGCGGCAGGGATTGGAGTAATTTCGATTCCGACGATACCAAGCTAGATATCGCTCTCGTCAGAATCCTCCGTCTTCGGATGGCGCCGCTGTCTGTCGCTGAAGTGGGCGCGGACTTTCTTCGTCGCCGGATCGCCCCCCTCCAAGACCGGAAAAGGCCGGCGTGGCAATACGGCGGCCCGGCAGACATCATGAGGCTGCGCCCCGGCCTCAATTTTAACTTCACAACACTCGAGCTGCGGGGTATGGTCAGGGAACTTTTCAAGTTCGACCCGGCACACCCCGAGTACTTCCGCGCTCCCCGGGGAGTGGTGCCGCTCTGCGCCAGCAGCGCCCGGGATCGCCTTGTCGCTATGATGCCCGCGTGTGACTCTCATGGATTGGAGCGCACGTGGATTGCGCCCAAGCCTATCGACGTCCTCGAGTTCTACGACAACCTTGCGGAGGTGTTGGAGAAGACGGACGATCTCAAGCTGCACACGCGGGCCACCACCGACCAAGAGATTGCTTACATGGCTTCTCGCGCTGAAGAAGTCGCCGCAGCCGCGGCGGCGGGAAACTTTGGATACACACCCGCGGAGGCGGAAGCCGCGGATGCCTCCAGCCAGGCGGATAAGGAGGAGATTCGCAAGCTGCTAGAGCTCCCTCCCGACGCGCTCGCCGGGATCCCCTCGCTGAGGCACTCCGGGATCAATGGGATCGCGACGGAGGCCGCGGCAATGGAGGGCACAGCCGGAGGAAGCAGGGGTGCCGCGAGGAGTGGAGGCGCCGGACGAAGCGGGGCCACCAAGGGGAAGGGGCCCGCAGTGCAAGGCGCTGGGGCCAGCGAACTGGCCGAGGGAGAGGAGGGGGAGGAGGAAGACACCGGCGGATCCACCGAGCTCTACGCCGACGACCTCTCCTCGTCGGAAAGCTCCCCGCCCCCGGCGAGCCCGAGGCAGTCCCCATTGAAGCGTCTCCGCAAGGCGGCGACGGGGGAGCAGGCGCGAGCGCCCCGGCAACAGCCAGCTCGCCGGGCAGCTCCCCGGCCGAGCCAAGACGTGCCAAGGGCGACCGGCGTGCCGGCCACGGCAGAGGCCCCGCGCGCGCGGACCACGACAGAGGCGTCCCGCAGGCCGGCACCGAGCCGGCAAGGATCTTCTCGGAGCGGAGCAGCTGCTCCGCCCACTTCTCGGGCGCCGGCCACCACAGGGGCTGGGCCTACGCAGCCCCCAGCCCCGGTGGCGCCGAAACGCGCGAGGGAATCTTCATCCTCCGCTCCTCGCGCCGACGCGCCCACCGTGGAGTTTGACTTCTCCGCGCTGAGCGAGGACGACGAGGAGGACCAAGAGTAAGGACCCGAGACCTTACTCCTTCTTGATTTTTATATCTCGATTGTTGCTGACGCTTGACTTTGCTTGTTGCTTGTGATTGCAGGACCTTGGAGCAGCGCGCGAAGAGGGTCAGGGTGCCCACAGTTGAGGTCGTAGAAGACCCATCCGTCGCGGAAGCAGGGATCGCACCGGAGCCGAGCTTGCCGGACCCGAGTGCCGCTCCGGGGAGTAGCCCCCAGCGCAGCCCCCAGCGTAAGTTAGAGGTTTACTGTTTTCGCTCGTCGGGGCGCGCTTAGGGCTTTGATCTCTCTTTCCCCTTTTTTTTTTTTTTGAATGTCTTGGTTCTTCTATCTTCTCTTGTGCAGAGGTGGAGCCGCAGCGGGAAGAGCGCCCGGAGACCGTCACCGAGGAGCCGCAGGCCCCGCCGTCCCCGGCAAGGCAAAACTCTCCGGCAAGGGAGAGCGCTCCGCCAAGGGCGGGTACTCCGCCAAAGCAGAGTACCCCGCCAAGGGCGAGCAGCCCGGCGAGGACGGCCACTCCGCCAAGGCCGAGCTCCCCGGCAAGGGAGCCCGCCGCAGAGGACGTCCGCCAAGGTACGTTCTGTACTTGGTTTTCTTGACTTTGCTTCTTTTTGGATCTTTGCTTGATTTTGAACTTCTTTTTCTTCTTCTAGATCTTCCTCCTCCTCCTCCCGCGCCGATGGAGGCCGAGGTCATCAATATCGAGGATGAGGAGGGCGCACAGGGCGGCGGCGATGACGTTCCCGTCGTCGTGGAGATGGCCGAGGCCACCGAGGAGGCGACCGAGGCCACCGAGCCGGCCGCGCAGGAGGCCATTCCGGCCGCTGACGCCGCGGCCGGGGAGGGGGACGGCGACCGCACCGCCGACCCGGAGGTGGCGGGAGCACCGGATGCTACGCCGGCCGCCGGCCCCTCCACCGGCGAGAAGCAGGCGTACTATCTTCGTGCCCCCAATGGCGTCTTTATCCAAGTGCCTTGGGGGTCTTCATCAAGAGCTCCCGCGGAGGGCGAGGCGTTTGACGGAGAAGTCCTCGCCTCCGCGGGTCTGACAGTCGTCGAGGCGCCCGGCGAAGGAGATGGGCCCGAGGAGGAAAAGCTTCTCCACCAACTCCTGGCCCTTTACCGGGCCAGGCAGGCGAAGCTTGCCTCCCGGGAAGCCCTTGCTGCCCAGGCCGCCGCCGAAATGGAGAAGCGTGCGGCGGAGCTCAGCGCTGCCCACAAGGCGGGCCTCCGCGAGGTGGCGGAGGAGCGCGAGCGTCTCGCCGGTGAATATCAAGAGTGGCTTCTGGAGAAAGCCGAGGCTGAAGAACAGCAACGGCTCGCCGGGGTGGAGATGTCCCGGCGAGAAGGAGAGATCGCGCAGCGGAAGGTGGATCTCGACTCCCATGAGGAGGACCTTGCCGCTCGTGAGGCTGCCCTTGGCGGGGAGCTGAAGGAGGCGAAAGCCGCTGCTGCTGCCGCGGAAGACGCCAAGAAGGAGCTTGCCGCCAAGGTTGAACGACTAGAAGCGGCGATGAAGGTGAGCACCGAGAAGGTTGCCGCGCTCATTACTGAGCGCGAGAAGGACGCCCACACCAACGCGGAGCTCCAAGTGAATCTGTCCAAGAGGGGCGATGAGCTTAAGGCCGCCAAGGACTCCATCGAGGACTTGGAGCTGAAAGTCTCAACTCTGAGGGATTCAATTGACGCCGCCAAGCTTCGAGAAGACAAGCTGAAGGAGGAGCTCCGCAAGGAGCGGACCTTGGTGGACAGCGCCAACAAGGCATCCGAGCTCTTCCGCAAGAACATTGAGCTGTGGACCGAAGAGCTGGTTTCTTCTGCATCCATCATTGACCAGGAGTTGCTTGCCTTGAAGGTCGAACATCTTATCTACTCGCCGGATCCAGACCTCCCGCACAGCGCCAAGCTCAGCCTCTTCTTCAGAGGCGTCGCTCCGGCCCTTGCAGGTCTCCGGAACCGCATCCCCGCGCAGCTGGCCGAGGAGTCGCGCCGTCTCTGCGCAGGAACTCTGGAGCGGGTCTTGACGAAGATCGTGTACCGCAATCCGGGGATCAACCTCAAGAACGTTCTTTGCAGCTTGCCGGCAGATGCAGACACGGAGGCCCTGAAGGAGCAGGTCAGCCATATCATCGCCAAGGTGGCAAAGCTTGGCAGGAAGGAGGGCGACCGCGTAGACTAGGGCCCCATTTATCTTTATCTTTTCGTTGCTGCATATTATGTTACGAACTCATTAGTCCATTGCGACAAGTTGTCCTTGTAAGATATTTGCTTTACTTCAATCAATCAGTGCAATGTTATCTTCCTTGTTCCAATCTTTGACTTTGTATGTTCCTCACCCTACGCTCCCGGGGAGCTTGCCGGAAAGGGGCCCTTGCCGCGAGCGCTGAGCGCTGAGCAGCCTGCTGGCCAAGGTCCTCGCCGGCAAGCAACCTCGCCGCAGCAAGTCGCAACGCACTTAGCTTGCTGAGTATACTCGGAAACGAAGCAAGGGCGCGACACTTGTCGCAGCTCACTTAAATCGTTGAGTGGACTCGAAGACAAGATAAGGGTGCGGCAAGCCACGGGTAGGTTCCTCCGCGCACAGGTTTTCCATAAAAAGTGTGATTGTTCAAGGAAGACAACCAAAATTTAAAATTTGAACTGGTCAAATTCTAACAACTTATCTTTCACATGCTGCTTGCTCATGTTGTTTGCTTTCCGGTAAGGCTCTTCTTTCTTGAACGGCACTTAGTTCCTCCTCCACCTCCTTCCCCCCCGGCAAACTTGTGCGCGAGGAACGTTCCTTCTGCTTAAGAAAAAAAGGAAAAGGAGAGGGAAACAAGCATATTGCCTTTCGGCGTAATAGTGCTTACCGAATGTCTAAGTGTTGCATCAAATGCCAAATAAAACATGCGAATAGCAAAGAGAAGCATGCGAAAGGCAATCGATGCGAAAACACGAAATCTTTACTGATGCACGGGGTCTGCGCCCGGCTTTGTACAAAGGGTTACATGCAACAGCGGCAAGGCTTGTACAAAAGGTGGTTGCCGGAACGGATCACGGCAACCGCGCCTTAGGGGTGAAACTTGCGAAGATGCTCTATGTTCCAGGAGTTGCTCACCGGTAAGCCTTCTTCGGTCTCGAGGCGGACAGCGCCGGGCCTCGTAACTTGTCTCACCCGATAAGGGCCTTCCCACTTCGGCGTCAACTTGTTGGAATTCTTGGCGGACTGAACACGCCGAAGAACAAGGTCGCCTTCCTCGAGACTCCTGGCCTTGACTTTGCGGCTATGGTAGCGGCGCAAAGCTTGCTGGTATCGAGCAGCTCGTACAGCAGCCTGGAGACGTCCCTCCTCAAGGAGCAATGCGTCATCTTGCCGCAGTTGCTCTTGCTCGAGCTCATCATAAGCGAGCACTCGAGGAGATCCGTATACGAGTTCCGTGGGGAGAACTGCTTCTGCTCCATAGACTAGGGCAAAAGGTGTCTGCCCGGTGGCTCGACTCGGTGTCGTTCTGATTGACCAAAGAGCCGCCGGGAGCTCCTCTATCCAATTCCTTCCGCACTTGCGCAGCCTGTCAAAGGTCCTTGTCTTGAGTCCGCGCAGCACTTCAGCATTTGCCCTCTCCGCTTGGCCGTTGCTCCTCGGGTGAGCAACAGAAGCGAAACAGACCTTGGCGCCAAGGTCTTGGACGTACTGCATGAAGGTGCGACTAGTGAATTGTGTACCGTTGTCGGTGATGATCCTGTTAGGGATCCCGAAACGGCAAACAATCGACCTGAAGAACCTGACTGCTGACTGTGCTGTCACCTTTCTCACTGGCTCCACTTCTGGCCACTTTGTGAACTTGTCGATTGCAACGTACAAGTACTCAAAGCCCCCGACAGCGCGAGGGAAAGGGCCGAGGATATCGAGCCCCCAGACCGAGAAGGGCCATGACAAAGGGATTGTTTGGAGAGCTTGAGCTGGCTGATGTATTTGCTTTGCATGGAACTGGCACGCTTCACACTTGGTTACTAGTGCAGTTGCATCTTGGAGGGCTTCTTGCCAAAAGAACCCTTGCCGGAAAGCTTTCCCGGCAAGTGCCCTTGCGCCAATGTGGTGGCCACATATGCCTCCGTGTATTTCTGCCAACAGCTTCTGTCCATCTTCCCTGGAGATGCACTTCAACCTGACACCATTGAGTCTTCTTCTGTACAGCTCGTTATCCACAAACTGATACATACTTGACTGCCTGGTTATCTTCTCTATCTCTTGAGGGTCGTCGGGAAGTTCTCCAGTTTGCAGAAACCGGACGATCTGCTGTGCCCATGCCGGAGCCCGGGGCTCGACGGCAAGGACTAAAGGCTCGAGGGCCGCTGCGGGAACCCCAGCTTCTACGGCAAAGACCTCTGGTCCTGTCGGAGCTGACGGTCCCCCGGCAAGCTCGCCGGGGCGAGGCTTGTCGGGAACACTTGCTTCAACTGCACAAGCCCGAGGGCTTGCAGGAGCAAACTGTTCCTCAGCGTTGTCGTTGATCTTGGGAACTTTGGCGGCGGGTTCAGGAAGATCCGCCGGCAAGTAGTCGCCGGAGACCAACTTTCTCTTCTTGGACTGCCCAATTGATGGTATAACTGATGGTTGAGTCAGCTTGAGCAAAAAGGTCCCTGGTTCCACAGGTAGCTTCATCGCAGCACACTTTGAAAGGCCATCTGCAATTTCATTTTGAGCTCTCGGGATGTGCTCCATTTGCAGACCTTCAAAGTGTTCTTCAAGCTTCCTCACTTCATCTACATATGCTTCCATCAAAGGGCTCTGGTAGCTCTTGTTGACTTGTCGGACCACCAACTGAGAATCGCCCCGCACAATCAGCTTCCTAATCCCAAGTTCGGCCGCAATCCTGAGGCCGGCAAGCAAGCCTTCATATTCTGCGGTGTTGTTTGTCGCCTGCTCCCTGGGAAAGTGCATCTGGATAACATATTTGAGGTGCTCTCCGGTGGGCGCGATGAGTACCACGCCGGCACCGGCGCCTTGCAGCGAGAAGGCACCGTCAAAATACATTACCCATTCACTTGTCGCTTCTTGTACGGGTACACTCGTTTCTTGAACTTCTTCTTCTGGCGTTGGGGTCCACTCAGCGATGAACTCTGCCAAAGCTCGGCTCTGAATGGTTGAAGTACTTTCAAATTTGAGTCCGAAGCTTGACAGTTCCAGTGCCCACTCGACGATCCTGCCTGTTGCCTCTGGATTGTGCAATATCCTCTTCAATGGAAAGCGAGTGACCACTGTTATCTCATGGGCTTGGAAGTAGTGGCGCAGCTTTCTCGAGGCCATGAGAAGGCCGAAAAGCAACTTTTGCACACCAGAGTACCTTGATCTAGCCCCCTGGAGAAGGGAACTTACAAAATACACTGGGCGCTGCACCATCTTCTTCCGCACCTCTTCCTTTTCCTGCGCAGATTCATCTTTGTCGGGGCCAGAGCTTGTCGGGGCAGCCCCCTGCTTGTCGCTGGATTCGCTTGCCGGTGGTGTGACCTCCTCGTCGGACTCTCTCTCCGCTACTAACGCAGCACTAACCACCTGGTTGGTCGCCGCCAAATACAGCAGCAACTTTTCCTGTGGTCTAGGTGCGACAAGTATTGGAGGAGAGGAAAGGTACCGTTTCAAATCTTGCAGCGCTGCCTCCGCTTCCGGAGTCCACTTCACGGGACCTGCCTTCTTCAAGATTTTGAAGAAAGGCAGGGCGCGTTCTGCAGATTTAGAAACGAACCTACTGAGGGCAGCCACACAACCTGCAAGCCTCCTGACATCCTTGACTCGCCTCGGGGCTTCCATCTGCTCGATGGCTTTGATCTTGTCGGGGTTGGCTTCAATCCCTCTCTGCGAAACAAAGAACCCGAGAAGCTTGCCGGAGGGGACTCCAAAGACGCACTTCTCGGGGTTCAGCTTGAGCTGTATCCTGCGCAGGTTCTGAAACGTTTCTTCTAAGTCTTGAATCAGTGTTTCTTTGCTCTTGCTCTTCACCACGATGTCATCCATGTAGGCTTCTACATTCCTGTGGATCTGTGGCTGAAAAGCAGTGTACACTACCCTTGCAAAAGTTGAGCCTGCATTCTTTAGTCCAAATGGCATGCGGATAAAGCAGTAAGTGCCACATGGAGTGATAAATGCAGTCTTCTCTTCATCTTCCTTGGCCATGAAAATCTGGTGATAGCCTGAGTATGCATCAAGAAAACAGAGTAGCTCACATCCGGCAGTGGAGTCAACGATCTGGTCAATGCGCGGCAAAGGGAAGGGATCCTTGGGACATGCTTTATTGACATCAGTGAAGTCTATACACAGTCTCCACTTCCCGTTGGCTTTGCGCACGACGACTGGGTTTGCCAACCACGTCGGATGGATCACACCTCTAACTAGGCCTGCTGCCTCTAGTTTCTTGATCTCCTCGTTGATGAACTCTTGGCGCTCCACGGCTTGCTTCCTTACTTTTTGCTTGATAGGTCGCGCATGAGGGCAGACAGCAAGCTTGTGCTCAATCACCTTCCTGGGAACACCGGGGATGTCAGATGGTTGCCAAGCAAACACATCGACATTCGCCCGCAGGAAGGCGACGAGCGCGCTTTCCTATTTGCTGTCAAGGGTGGCGCTGATGGTGAAGGTACCACCAGTGCCATCCTCCTTTGCGGACACCTTCTTGGTTGCCGGAGGAGCAGCCATTCCTTTCTTGCTCTTGCCGGTGGAGCTCGATGGAACGTCCTCGACGGCGGCGCAGCTCCCGGCGGCTCTTTGGTCAATCAGAACGACACCGAATCGAGCCACCGGACAGACACCCTTTGCCCTAGTCTACGGGGCAGAAGCAGTTATCCCCACGGAACTCGTATACGGATCTCCTCGAGTGCTCGCTTATGATGAGCTCGAGCAAGAGCAACTGCGGCAAGATGACGCATTGCTCCTTGAGGAGGGACGTCTCCAGGCTGCTGTACGAGCTGCTCGATACCAGCAAGCTTTGCGCCGCTACCATAGCCGCAAAGTCAAGGCCAGGAGTCTCGAGGAAGGCGACCTTGTTCTTCGGCGTGTTCAGTCCGCCAAGAATTCCAACAAGTTGACGCCGAAGTGGGAAGGCCCTTATCGGGTGAGACAAGTTACGAGGCCCGGCGCTGTCCGCCTCGAGACCGAAGAAGGCTTACCGGTGAGCAACTCCTGGAACATAGAGCATCTTCGCAAGTTTCACCCCTAAGGCGCGGTTGCCGTGATCCGTTCCGGCAACCACCTTTTGTACAAGCCTTGCCGCTGTTGCATGTAACCCTTTGTACAAAGCCGGGCGCAGACCCCGTGCATCAGTAAAGATTTCGTGTTTTCGCATCGATTGCCTTTCGCATGCTTCTCTTTGCTATTCGCATGTTTTATTTGGCATTTGATGCAACACTTAGACATTCGGTAAGCACTATTACGCCGAAAGGCAATATGCTTGTTTCCCTCTCCTTTTCCTTTTTTTCTTAAGCAGAAGGAACGTTCCTCGCGCACAAGTTTGCCGGGGGGGAAGGAGGTGGAGGAGGAACTAAGTGCCGTTCAAGAAAGAAGAGCCTTACCGGAAAGCAAACAACATGAGCAAGCAGCATGTGAAAGATAAGTTGTTAGAATTTGACCAGTTCAAATTTTAAATTTTGGTTGTCTTCCTTGAACAATCACACTTTTTATGGAAAACCTGTGCGCGGAGGAACCTACCCGTGGCTTGCCGCACCCTTATCTTGTCTTCGAGTCCACTCAACGATTTAAGTGAGCTGCGACAAGTGTCGCGCCCTTGCTTCGTTTCCGAGTATACTCAGCAAGCTAAGTGCGTTGCGACTTGCTGCGGCGAGGTTGCTTGCCGGCGAGGACCTTGGCCAGCAGGCTGCTCAGCGCTCAGCGCTCGCGGCAAGGGCCCCTTTCCGGCAAGCTCCCCGGGAGCGTAGGGTGAGGAACATACAAAGTCAAAGATTGGAACAAGGAAGATAACATTGCACTGATTGATTGAAGTAAAGCAAATATCTTACAAGGACAACTTGTCGCAATGGACTAATGAGTTCGTAACATAATATGCAGCAACGAAAAGATAAAGATAAATGGGGCCCTAGTCTACGCGGTCGCCCTCCTTCCTGCCAAGCTTTGCCACCTTGGCGATGATATGGCTGACCTGCTCCTTCAGGGCCTCCGTGTCTGCATCTGCCGGCAAGCTGCAAAGAACGTTCTTGAGGTTGATCCCCGGATTGCGGTACACGATCTTCGTCAAGACCCGCTCCAGAGTTCCTGCGCAGAGACGGCGCGACTCCTCGGCCAGCTGCGCGGGGATGCGGTTCCGGAGACCTGCAAGGGCCGGAGCGACGCCTCTGAAGAAGAGGCTGAGCTTGGCGCTGTGCGGGAGGTCTGGATCCGGCGAGTAGATAAGATGTTCGACCTTCAAGGCAAGCAACTCCTGGTCAATGATGGATGCAGAAGAAACCAGCTCTTCGGTCCACAGCTCAATGTTCTTGCGGAAGAGCTCGGATGCCTTGTTGGCGCTGTCCACCAAGGTCCGCTCCTTGCGGAGCTCCTCCTTCAGCTTGTCTTCTCGAAGCTTGGCGGCGTCAATTGAATCCCTCAGAGTTGAGACTTTCAGCTCCAAGTCCTCGATGGAGTCCTTGGCGGCCTTAAGCTCATCGCCCCTCTTGGACAGATTCACTTGGAGCTCCGCGTTGGTGTGGGCGTCCTTCTCGCGCTCAGTAATGAGCGCGGCAACCTTCTCGGTGCTCACCTTCATCGCCACTTCTAGTCGTTCAACCTTGGCGGCAAGCTCCTTCTTGGCGTCTTCCGCGGCAGCAGCAGCGGCTTTCGCCTCCTTCAGCTCCCCGCCAAGGGCAGCCTCGCGAGCGGCAAGGTCCTCCTCATGGGAGTCGAGATCCACCTTCCGCTGCGCGAGCTCTCCTTCTCGCCGGGACATCTCCACCCCGGCGAGCCGTTGCTGTTCTTCAGCCTCGGCTTTCTCCAAAAGCCACTCTTGATATTCACCGGCGAGACGCTCGCGCTCCTCCGCCACCTCGCGGAGGCCCGCCTTGTGGGCAGCGCTGAGCTCCGCCGCACGCTTCTCCATTTCGGCGGCGGCCTGGGCAGCAAGGGCTTCCCGGGAGGCAAGCTTCGCCTGCCTGGCCCGGTAAAGGGCCAGGAGTTGGTGGAGAAGCTTTTCCTCCTCGGGCCCATCTCCTTCGCCGGGCGCCTCGACGACTGTCCGACCCGCGGAGGCGAGGACTTCTCCGTCAAACGCCTCGCCCTCCGCGGGAGCTCTTGATGAAGACCCCCAAGGCACTTGGATAAAGACGCCATTGGGGGCACGAAGATAGTACGCCTGCTTCTCGCCGGTGGAGGGGCCGGCGGCCGGCGTAGCATCCGGTGCTCCCGCCACCTCCGGGTCGGCGGTGCGGTCGCCGTCCCCCTCCCCGGTCGCGGCGTCAGCGGCCGGAGTGGCCTCCTGCGCGGCCGGCTCGGTGGCCTCGGTCGCCTCCTCGGTGGCCTCGGCCATCTCCACGACGACGGGAACGTCATCACCGCCGCCCTGCGCGCCCTCCTCATCCTCGATATTGATGACCTCGGTCTCCATCGGCGCGGGAGGAGGAGGAGGAAGATCTAGAAGAAGAAAAAGAAGTTCAAAATCAAGCAAAGATCCAAAAAGAAGCAAAGTCAAGAAAACCAAGTACAGAACGTACCTTGGCGGACGTCCTCTGCGGCGGGCTCCCTTGCCGGGGAGCTCGGCCTTGGCGGAGTGGCCGTCCTCGCCGGGCTGCTCGCCTTTGGCGGGGTACTCTGCTTTGGCGGAGTACCCGCCCTTGGCGGAGCGCTCTCCCTTGCCGGAGAGTTTTGCCTTGCCGGGGACGGCGGGGCCTGCGGCTCCTCGGTGATGGTCTCCGGGCGCTCTTCCCGCTGCGGCTCCACCTCTGCACAAGAGAAGATAGAAGAACCAAGACATTCAAAAAAAAGAAAAGGGAAAGAGAGATCAAAGCCCTAAGCGCGCCCCGACGAGCGAAAACAGTAAACCTCTAACTTACGCTGGGGGCTGCGCTGGGGGCTACTCCCCGGAGCGGCACTCGGGTCCGGCAAGCTCGGCTCCGGTGCGATCCCTGCTTCCGCGACGGATGGGTCTTCTACGACCTCAACTGTGGGCACCCTGACCCTCTTCGCGCGCTGCTCCAAGGTCCTGCAATCACAAGCAACAAGCAAAGTCAAGCGTCAGCAACAATCGAGATATAAAAATCAAGAAGGAGTAAGGTCTCGGGTCCTTACTCTTGGTCCTCCTCGTCGTCCTCGCTCAGCGCGGAGAAGTCAAACTCCACGGTGGGCGCGTCGGCGCGAGGAGCGGAGGATGAAGATTCCCTCGCGCGTTTCGGAGCCACCGGGGCTGGGGGCTGCGTAGGCCCAGCCCCTGTGGTGGCCGGCGCCCGAGAAGTGGGCGGAGCAGCTGCTCCGCTCCGAGAAGATCCTTGCCGGCTCGGGGCCGGCCTGCGGGACGCCTCTGTCGTGGTCCGCGCGCGCGGGGCCTCTGCCGTGGCCGGCACGCCGGTCGCCCTTGGCACGTCTTGGCTCGGCCGGGGAGCTGCCCGGCGAGCTGGCTGTTGCCGGGGCGCTCGCGCCTGCTCCCCCGTCGCCGCCTTGCGGAGACGCTTCAATGGGGACTGCCTCGGGCTCGCCGGGGGCGGGGAGCTTTCCGACGAGGAGAGGTCGTCGGCGTAGAGCTCGGTGGATCCGCCGGTGTCTTCCTCCTCCCCCTCCTCTCCCTCGGCCAGTTCGCTGGCCCCAGCGCCTTGCACTGCGGGCCCCTTCCCCTTGGTGGCCCCGCTTCGTCCGGCGCCTCCACTCCTCGCGGCACCCCTGCTTCCTCCGGCTGTGCCCTCCATTGCCGCGGCCTCCGTCGCGATCCCATTGATCCCGGAGTGCCTCAGCGAGGGGATCCCGGCGAGCGCGTCGGGAGGGAGCTCTAGCAGCTTGCGAATCTCCTCCTTATCCGCCTGGCTGGAGGCATCCGCGGCTTCCGCCTCCGCGGGTGTGTATCCAAAGTTTCCCGCCGCCGCGGCTGCGGCGACTTCTTCAGCGCGAGAAGCCATGTAAGCAATCTCTTGGTCGGTGGTGGCCCGCGTGTGCAGCTTGAGATCGTCCGTCTTCTCCAACACCTCCGCAAGGTTGTCGTAGAACTCGAGGACGTCGATAGGCTTGGGCGCAATCCACGTGCGCTCCAATCCATGAGAGTCACACGCGGGCATCATAGCGACAAGGCGATCCCGGGCGCTGCTGGCGCAGAGCGGCACCACTCCCCGGGGAGCGCGGAAGTACTCGGGGTGTGCCGGGTCGAACTTGAAAAGTTCCCTGACCATACCCCGCAGCTCGAGTGTTGTGAAGTTAAAATTGAGGCCGGGGCGCAGCCTCATGATGTCTGCCGGGCCGCCGTATTGCCACGCCGGCCTTTTCCGGTCTTGGAGGGGGGCGATCCGGCGACGAAGAAAGTCCGCGCCCACTTCAGCGACAGACAGCGGCGCCATCCGAAGACGGAGGATTCTGACGAGAGCGATATCTAGCTTGGAATCGTCGGAATCGAAATTACTCCAATCCCTGCCGCGCACGATGGGCGATGTGCGCGGCGCGGTGAAGTGTTGCGGCCGCTCCTCGACGACCCAGCACCACTCCGCGCGCCACTCTTCCCACTTGCCGCGGAGCTCCCCCGGCAAGTAGGCTAATTTCTTATTCAGCCTAAACACCCAAGAGATTCCTCCGGAGAGGGGGGCGTCGGCCTCTACTCTGGGGATGAAAAAGTGCCTAAAGAGAGCTACGTTGGGCTGGATTCCTACGAAGTTTTCGCACATGTGTGCGAAAACGGACATGGTGAGGATGGCGTTGGGAGTGAAGTCGAGGAGGTGGAGGCCATAAGTATTCATGATATCGCAGAAAAAGTTTGAGAAGGGAGGGCACAGACCGCAGTGGAAGAAGGCTGCGAAAAAGTAATACCCGCCGGGGTAGTGATCCTTGGCGACGGCCGGGTAGACGCGCGTGCGGGGGTGCGCTGGGGTCTCCTTGGCCCAGAACCAATAATATTTGCTCCAAAGCTCCCGCACGCCGAGCCTCGGCGAGAAGACGATGTGCTCCTTCCGATACGCGGCGAGCTTCGCCGCCTGATCTGACTTCTCCCGCTTGGACTTCTCCGCCTTCGCCTTGTCGGTCTTTGGGGCCATGACGGACGCGGTGGAAGGAAGGGGGCGGAGAGCTTGGTGGTGGCGGAGGAGTAGAGGCAAAGAGCAGAGGAATCTGAGGAAGAAGACGATGGTAATGAGTGCGCAGGGAGGGGAACCGCGCCGCTCTCTCTGCTTTTATGGGGGAGTGGGGGGGCGTTTCGCCCTCCCCATTAAAGAAATCGTGGGCACGTCCCATCCCACGGCGCCGCAATCGACGCGTGCCGTTACCGTGGGGTGCGGCGGATAGGGAAGTGGATTCGGCGCGCCGCGGGCCGCGGGTGCCCGTGCACTGTTTTGGGCCTGGCCCAACAGCGCTCGGCACCGTGTGTGGCCCAGGCCCGGGGGCTCCTGTCGGTGTACTAAGGTAGGGGTACCTCAGTACCCCAACTTGTGCACGGGCAGTTGCAGCTTCCCGCGGCAAGGTTTACTGCTGGCTCGCCGGAGACCTTCCTGCTCCTTATCTAACCATTCAAAGACAAAGTATACAAGACAGAAGACCAAGACCCCGGCAAGAGGAGCTTGCCGGGAAGGCCGTCCCAGGCTCAGGATTGCTTAACTAGCACGAGGCCCTGGCAAGAGGAGCTTGTCAGGACGAATAGAAGATTCTATCTTAGAAGACCCGGCAAGGGCTCGGGGAGCGGCAAGCTTCCGGGCCCGGCAAGGTCGAGATCCCCGGCAAGGTGCTTGCCGGGGGAGGTGCGCTGTGTGCCCGCGCTCCAGCTCATCGGCCCACGCGTCGCCCTGGGGCCACTCCAGGGACGCGTGGCGGATGGCTGTGCAGCCTAGGGGACACGGTGGCACTCCACGGCAGTGGATCCATCGCCGTGGCAGACGGAGACGCAACGGCGGGAGCTTTTGGGGTCGACGGCGACGGGCATTAAATGCCCTTGTCCCCCACTGTTAAAGTAGGTATAGACCACTGTTCTGCACTGTAGCTCCACTGTTCCCGCACTGTTCCAACTACCACATCTTTTACATTTTTACCCCTTTCTCCTACGTTGACACCTGTCGGTGACCCCTTGCACTATAAAAGGAGGCCCATGCACAACGTGGAGAGGGTTCGGTTCGAAACCTAGATCATTCTCACGCTCGTGTAGCTGCTTCTTCAAGCTCCGAGCGCCCAAACTCAATACACAACCAAGCAGGAGTAGGGTTTTACGCATCCGTGCGGCCCGAACCTGGGTAAAAACTGCCCGTGCGTCTGCCTCGATCTGCTCTTCGTGCTCCCTCCGCCCTCGTACCGCACAGACAAGGGGCTCCGGTCCCATAGGTGCTCGTGGCGGACAGTTTCCCCCGACAGCATATCACTTTGGTGTTCAGGTCCTTGGCGCCCCACCCATGTATGGATACAATAGGGTGTTAGTCCAACTCTCGCGAAGAAACGGTGATCAAAGAAAATACAAAAATCAACCTAGAGTCCGAATTGATCGAGACTCTCAAAGCAAGTGAGAACAAGCACCGATTTCGTCGTTTTCATAGGCGTTGGAAAGCTATTGGGGAATTGAGGTGATAGGACTTCTAGTTTTTACGATCTGGAGGATTTTACATACGTGCACACACAGGATCACGTGCGTGGAAAATTCTGAGCCCAAAAAGGGTCGTCTTGGCCCTCAAAAATGGCCTGCAGGATTGGAAAAAATGAAAGTTATCGCAATTACAGCTCAAATTTTGATGAGCCGGCATATCACTTTGGTGTTCAGGTCCTGGGCGCCCCACCCATGTATGGATACAATAGGGTGTTCGGCCAACTCCCGCGAAGAAACGGTGATCAAAGAAAATACAAAAATCAACCTAGACTCCGAATTGATCGAGACTCTCAAAGCAAGTGAGAACAAGCACCGATTTCGTCGTTTTCATAGGCGTTGGAAATCTATTGGGGAATTGAGGTGATAGGACTTCTAGTTTTTACGATCTGGAGGATTTTACATACGTGCACACACAGGATCACGTGCGTGGAAAATTCTGAGCCCAAAAAGGGTCGTCTAGGCCCTCAAAAATGGCATGCAGGATTGGAAAAAATGAAAGTTATCGCAATTACAGCTCAAATTTTGATGAGCCGGCATATCACTTTGGTGTTCAGGTCCTGGGCGCCCCACCCATGTATGGATACAATAGGGTGTTAGGCCAACTCTCGCGAAGAAACGGTGATCAAAGAAAATACAAAAATCAACCTAGAGTCCGAATTGATCGAGACTCTCAAAGCAAGTGAGAACAAGCTCCGATTTCGTCATTTTCATAGGCGTTGGAAAGCTATTGGGGAATTGAGGTGATAGGACTTCTAGTTTTTACGATCTGGAGGATTTTACATACGTGCACACACAGGATCACGTGCGCGGAAAATTTTAAGACCAAAAAGGGTCGTCTTGGCCGTCAAAAATGGCCTGCAGGATTGGAAAAAATGAAAGTTATCGCAATTACAGCTCAAATTTTGATGAGCCGGCATATCACTTTGGTGTTCAGGTCCTTGGCGCCCCACCCATGTATGGATACAATAGTGTGTTAGGCCAACTCTCACGAAGAAACGGTGATCAAAGAAAATACAAAAATCAACCTAGAGTCCGAATTGATCGAGACTCTCAAAGCAAGTGAGAACAAGCTCCGATTTCGTCATTTTCATTGGCGTTGGAAAGCTATTGGGGAATTGAGGTGATAGGACTTCTAATTTTTACGATCTGGAGGATTTTACATACGTGCACACATAGGATCATGTGCACGGAAAATTTTGAGACCAAAAAGGGTCGTCTTGGCCCTCAAAAATGGTCTGCAGGATTGGAAAAAATGAAATTTATCGCAATTACAGCTCAAATTTTGATGAGCCGGCATATCACTTTGGTGTTCAGGTCCTTGGCGCCCCACCCATGTATGGATACAATAGGGTGTTAGGCCAACTCTCGCGAAGAAACGGTGATCAAAGAAAATACAAAAATCAACCTAGAGTCCGAATTGATCGAGACTCTCAAAGCAAGTGAGAGCAAGCACCGATTTCGTCGTTTTCATAGGCGTTGGAAAGCTATTGGGGAATTGAGGTGATAGGACTTCTAGTTTTTATGATCTGGAGGATTTTACATACGTGCACACACAGGATCACGTGCGTGGAAAATTCTTAGCCCAAAAAGGGTCGTCTTGGCCCTCAAAAATGGCCTGCAGGATTGGAAAAAATGAAAGTTATCGCAATTACAGCTCAAATTTTGATGAGCCGGCATATCACTTTGGTGTTCAGGTCCTGGGCGCCCCACCCATGTATGGATACAATAGGGTGTTAGGCCAACTCTCGCGAAGAAACGGTGATCAAAGAAAATACAAAAATCAACCTAGAGTCCGAATTGATCGAGACTCTCAAAGCAAGTGAGAACAAGCTCCGATTTCGTCATTTTCATAGGCGTTGGAAAGCTATTGGGGAATTGAGGTGATAGGACTTCTAGTTTTTACGATCTGGAGGATTTTACATACGTGCATACACAGGATCACGTCCGCGGAAAATTCTGAGCCCAAAAAGGGTCGTCTTGGCCCTCAAAAATGGCCTGCAGGATTGGAAAAAATGAAAGTTATCGCAATTACAGCTCAAATTTTGATGAGCCGTGTCGGGGGAAACTGTCCGCCACGAACACCTATGGGACCGGAGCCCCTTGTCTATGCGGTACGAGGGCGGAGGGGGCACGAAGAGCAGATCGAGGCAGACGCGCGGGCAGTTTTTACCCAGGTTCGGGCCGCACGGATGCGTAAAACCCTACTCCTGCTTGGTTGTGTATTGAGTTGAGCGCTCGGGAGCTTGAAGAAGCAGCTACACCGTGCGTGAGAGTAATCTAGGTTTCGAACCCCCTCCACGTTGAGCATGGGCCTCCTTTTATAGTGCAAGGGGTCACCGACAGGTGTCAACGTAGGAGAAAGGGGTAAAAATGTAAAAGAGGTGGTAGTTGTAACAGTGCGGGAACAGTGGAGCTACAGTACAGAACAGTGGTCTATACCTACTTTAACAGTGGGGGACAAGGGCATTTAATGCCCGTCGCCGTCGACCCCAAAAGTTCCCACCGTCGCGTCTCCGTCTGCCACGGCGATGGATCCACTGCCGTGGAGTGCCACCGTGTCCCCCAGGCTGCACAGCCATCCGCCACGCGTCCCTGGAGTGGCCCCAGGGCGACGCGTGGGCCGATGAGCTGGAGCGCGGGCACACAGCGCACCTCCCCCGGCAAGCACCTTGCCGGGGATCTCGACCTTGCCGGGCCCGGAAGCTTGCCGCTCCCCGAGCCCTTGCCGGGTCTTCTAAGATAAAATCTTCTATTCGTCCTGACAAGCTCCTCTTGCCAGGGCCTCGTGCTAGTTAAGCAATCTCGAGCCTGGGACGGCCTTCCCGGCAAGCTCCTCTTGCCGGGGTCTTGGTCTTCTGTCTTGTATACTTTGTTTTTGAATGGCTATATAAGGGGCAGGAAGGTCTCCGGCAAGCGCGTGGTGAACCCTGCCGCGGGGAGCTGCCGCTGCCCGTGCACAAGTTGGGGTACTAGGGTACCCCTACCTTAGTACACCGACAGGAGCCCCCGGGCCTGGGCCACACACGGTGCCGAGCGCTGTTGGGCCAGGCCCAAAACAGTGCACGGGCACCCGCGGCCCGCGGCGCGCCGAATCCACTTCCATATCCGCCGCACCCCACGGCAACGGCACACGTCGATTGCGGCGCCGTGGGATGGGACGTGCCCACGATTTCTTTAATGGGAAGGGCGAAACGCCCCCCACTCTCCCATAAAAGCAGAGAGAGCGGCGCGGTTCCCCTCCCTGCGCACTCATTGCCATCGTCTTCTTCCTTAGATTCCTCTGCGCTTTGCCTCTACTCCTCCGCCACCACCAAGCTCTTCGTCCCCTTCCTTCCACCGCGTCCGCCATGGCCCCAAAGACCGACAAGGCGAAGTCGGAGAAGTCCAAGCGGGAGAAGTCAGATCAGGCGGCGAAGCTCGCCGCGTACCGGAAGGAGCACATTGTCTTCGCGCCGAAGCTCGGCGTGCGGGAGCTTTGGAACAAATATTATTTGTTCTGGGCCAAGGAGACCCCAGCGCACCCCCGCACGCGCGTCTACCCGGCCGTCGCCAAGGACCACTACCCCGGCGGGTATTACTTTTTCGCAGCCTTCTTCCACTGCGGTCTGTGCCCTCCCTTCTCAAACTTTTTCTGCGATATCATGAATACTTATGGCCTCCACCTCCTCGACTTCACTCCCAACGCCATCCTCACCATGTCCGTTTTCGCACACATGTGCGAAAACTTTGTAGGAATCCAGCCCAACGTAGCTCTCTTTAGGCACTTTTTCATCCCCAGAGTAGAGGCCGACGCCCCCCTCTCCGGAGGAATCTCTTGGGTGTTTAGGCTGAATAAGAAATCAGCCTACTTGCCGGGGGAGCTCCGCGGCAAGTGGGAAGAGTGGCGCGCGGAGTGGTGCTGGGTCGTCGAGGAGCGGCCGCAACACTTCACCGCGCCGCGCACATCGCCCATCGTGCGCGGCAGGGATTGGAGTAATTTCGATTCCGACGATTCCAAGCTGGATATCGCTCTCGTCAGAATCCTTCGTCTTCGGATGGCGCCGCTGTCTGTCGCTGAAGTGGGCGCGGACTTTCTTCGTCGCCGGATCGCCCCCCTCCAAGACCGGAAAAGGCCGGCGTGGCAATACGGCGGCCCGGCAGACATCATGAGGCTGCGCCCCGGCCTCAATTTTAACTTCACAACACTCGAGCTGCGGGGTATGGTCAGGGAACTTTTCAAGTTCGACCCAGCACACCCCGAGTACTTCCGCGCTCCCCGGGGAGTGGTGCCGCTCTGCGCCAGCAGCGCCCGGGATCGCCTTGTCGCTATGATGCCCGCGTGCGACTCTCATGGATTGGAGCGCACGTGGATTGCGCCCAAGCCTATCGACGTCCTCGAGTTCTACGACAACCTTGCGGAGGTGTTGGAGAAGACGGACGATCTCAAGCTGCACACGCGGGCCACCACCGACCAAGAGATTGCTTACATGGCTTCTCGCGCTGAAGAAGTCGCCGCAGCCGCGGCGGCGGGAAACTTTGGATACACACCCGCGGAGGCGGAAGCCGCGGATGCCTCCAGCCAGGCGGATAAGGAGGAGATTCGCAGGCTGCTAGAGCTCCCTCCCGACGCGCTCGCCGGGGTCCCCTCGCTGAGGCACTCCGGGATCAATGGGATCGCGACGGAGGCCGCAGCAATGGAGGGCGCAGCCGGAGGAAGCAGGGGTGCCGCGAGGAGCGAAGGCGCCGGACGAAGCGGGGCCACCAAGGGGAAGGGGCCCGCAGTGCAAGGCGCTGGGGCCAGCGAACTGGCCGAGGGAGAGGAGGGGGAGGAGGAAGACACCGGCGGATCCACCGAGCTCTACGCCGACGACCTCTCCTCGTCGGAGAGCTCCCCGCCCCCGGCGAGCCCGAAGCAGTCCCCATTGAAGCGTCTCCGCAAGGCGGCGACGGGGGAGCAGGCGCGAGCGCCCCGGCAACAGCCAGCTCGCCGGGCAGCTCCCCGGCCGAGCCAAGCCGTGCCAAGGGCGACCGGCGTGCCGGCCACGGCAGAGGCCCCGCGCGCGCGGACCACGACGGAGGCGTCCCGTAGGCCGGCACCGAGCCGGCAAGGATCCTCTCGGAGCGGAGCAGCTGCTCCGCCCACTTCTCGGGCGCCGGCCACCACAGGGGCTGGGCCTACGCAGCCCCCAGCCCCGGTGGCTCCGAAACGCGCGAGGGAATCTTCATCCTCCGCTCCTCGCGCCAACGCGCCCACCGTGGAGTTTGACTTCTCCGCGCTGAGCGAGGACGACGAGGAGGACCAAGAGTAAGGACCCAAGACCTTACTCCTTCTTGATTTTTATATCTCGATTGTTGCTGACGCTTGACTTTGCTTGTTGCTTGTGATTGCAGGACCTTGGAGCAGCGCGCGAAGAGGGTCAGGGTGCCCACAGTTGAGGTCGTAGAAGACCCATCCGTCGCGGAAGCAGGGATCGCGCCGGAACCGAGCTTGCCGGACCCGAGTGCCGCTCCGGGGAGCAGCCCCCAGCGCAGCCCCCAGCGTAAGTTAGAGGTTTACTGTTTTTGCTCGTCGGGGCGCGCTTAGGGCTTTGATCTCTCTTTTTTTTTAATGTCTTGGTTCTTCTATCTTCTCTTGTGCAGAGGTGGAGCCGCAGCGGGAAGAGCGCCCGGAGACCGTCACCGAGGAGCCGCAGGCCCCGCCGTCCCCGGCAAGGCAAAACTCTCCGGCAAGGGAGAGCGCTCCGCCAAGGGCGGGTACTCCGCCAAAGCAGAGTACCCCGCCAAGGGCGAGCAGCCCGGCGAGGACGGCCACTCCGCCAAGGCCGAGCTCCCCGGCAAGGGAGCCCGCCGCAGAGGACGTCCGCCAAGGTACGTTCTGTACTTGGTTTTCTTGACTTCGCTTCTTTTTGGATCTTTGCTTGATTTTGAACTTCTTTTTCTTCTTCTCCTAGATCTTCCTCCTCCTCCTCCCGCGCCGATGGAGACCGAGGTCATCAATATCGAGGATGAGGAGGGCGCGCAGGGCGGCGGCGATGACGTTCCCGTCGTCGTGGAGATGGCCGAGGCCACCGAGGAGGCGACCGAGGCCACCGAGCCGGCCGCGCAGGAGGCCACTCCGGCCGCTGACGCCGCGACCGGGGAGGGGGACGGCGACCGCACCGCCGACCCGGAGGTGGCGGGAGCACCGGATGCTACACCGGCCGCCGGCCCCTCCACCGGTGAGAAGCAGGCGTACTATCTTCGTGCCCCCAATGGCGTCTTTATCCAAGTGCCCTGGGGGTCTTCATCAAGAGCTCCCGCGGAGGGCGAGGCGTTTGACGGAGAAGTCCTCGCCTCCGCGGGTCTGACAGTCGTCGAGGCGCCCGGCGAAGGAGATGGGCCCGAGGAGGAGAAGCTTCTCCATCAACTCCTGGCCCTTTACCGGGCCAGGCAGGCGAAGCTTGCCTCCCGGGAAGCCCTTGCTGCCCAGGCCGCCGCCGAAATGGAGAAGCGTGCGGCGGAGCTCAGCGCTGCCCACAAGGCGGGCCTCCGCGAGGTGGCGGAGGAGCGCGAGCGTCTCGCCGGTGAATATCAAGAGTGGCTTTTGGAGAAAGCCGAGGCTGAAGAACAGCAACGGCTCGCCGGGGTGGAGATGTCCCGGCGAGAAGGAGAGCTCGCGCAGCGGAAGGTGGATCTCGACTCCCATGAGGAGGACCTTGCCGCGCGCGAGGCTGCCCTTGGCGGGGAGCTGAAGGAGGCGAAAGCCGCTGCTGCTGCCGCGGAAGACGCCAAGAAGGAGCTTGCCGCCAAGGTTGAACGACTAGAAGCGGCGATGAAGGTGAGCACCGAGAAGGTTGCCGCGCTCATTACTGAGCGCGAGAAGGACGCCCACACCAACGCGGAGCTCCAAGTGAATCTGTCCAAGAGGGGCGATGAGCTTAAGGCCGCCAAGGACTCCATCGAGGACTTGGAGCTGAAAGTCTCAACTCTGAGGGATTCAATTGACGCCGCCAAGCTTCGAGAAGACAAGCTGAAGGAGGAGCTCCGCAAGGAGCGGACCTTGGTGGACAGCGCCAACAAGGCATCCGAGCTCTTCCGCAAGAACATTGAGCTGTGGACCGAAGAGCTGGTTTCTTCGGCATCCATCATTGACCAGGAGTTGCTTGCCTTGAAGGTCGAACACCTTATCTACTCGCCGGATCCAGACCTCCCGCACAGCGCCAAGCTCAGCCTCTTCTTCAGAGGCGTCGCCCCGGCCCTTGCAGGTCTCCGGAACCGCATCCCCGCGCAGCTGGCCGAGGAGTCGCGCCGTCTCTGCGCAGGAACTCTGGAGCGGGTCTTGACGAAGATCGTGTACCGCAACCCGGGGATCAACCTCAAGAACGTTCTTTGCAGCTTGCCGGCAGATGCAGACACGGAGGCCCTGAAGGAGCAGGTCAGCCATATCATCGCCAAGGTGGCAAAGCTTGGCAGGAAGGAGGGCGACCGCGTAGACTAGGGTCCCATTTATCTTTATCTTTTCGTTGCTGCACATTATGTTACGAACTCATTAGTCCATTGCGACAAGTTATCCCTGTAAGATATTTGCTTTACTTCAATCAATCAGTGCAATGTTATCTTCCTTGTTCCAATCTTTGACTTTGTATGTTCCTCACCCTACGCTCCCGGGGAGCTTGCCGGAAAGGGGCCCTTGCCGCGAGCGCTGAGCAGCCTGCTGGCCAAGGTCCTCGCCGGCAAGCAACCTCGCCGCAGCAAGTCGCAACGCACTTAGCTTGCTGAGTGTACTCGGAAACGAAGCAAGGGCGCGACACTTGTCGCAGCTCACTTAAATCGTTGAGTGGACTCGAAGACAAGATAAGGGTGCGGCAAGCCACGGGTAGGTTCCTCCGCGCACAGGTTTTCCATACAAAGTGCGATCGTTCAAGGAAGACAACCAAAAATTTAAAATTTGAACTGGTCAAATTCTAACAACTTATCTTTCACATGCTGCTTGCTCATGTTGTTTGCTTTCCGGTAAGGCTCTTCTTTCTTGAACGGCACTTAGTTCCTCCTCCATCTCCTTCCCCCCCGGCAAACTTGTGCGCGAGGAACGTTCCTTCTGCTTAAGAGAAAAAGGAAAAGGAGAGGGAAACAAGCATATTGCCTTTCGGCGTAATAGTGCTTACCGAATGTCTAAGTGTTGCATCAAATGCCAAATAAAACATGCGAATAGCAAAGAGAAGCATGCGAAAGGCAATCGATGCGAAAACACGAAATCTTTACTGATGCACGGGGTCTGCGCCCGGCTTTGTACAAAGGGTTACATGCAACAGCGGCAAGGCTTGTACAAAAGGTGGTTGCCGGAACGGATCACGGCAACCGCGCCTTAGGGGTGAAACTTGCGAAGATGCTCTATGTTCCAGGAGTTGCTCACCGGTAAACCTTCTTCGGTCTCGAGGCGGACAGCGCCGGGCCTCGTAACTTGTCTCACCCGATAAGGGCCTTCCCACTTCGGCGTCAACTTGTTGGAATTCTTGGCGGACTGAACACGCCGAAGAACAAGGTCGCCTTCCTCGAGACTCCTGGCCTTGACTTTGCGGCTATGGTAGCGGCGCAAAGCTTGCTGGTATCGAGCAGCTCGTACAGCAGCCTGGAGACGTCCCTCCTCAAGGAGCAATGCGTCATCTTGCCGCAGTTGCTCTTGCTCGAGCTCATCATAAGCGAGCACTCGAGGAGATCCGTATACGAGTTCCGTGGGGAGAACTGCTTCTGCTCCATAGACTAGAGCAAAAGGTGTCTGTCCGGTGGCTCGACTTGGTGTCGTTCTGATTGACCAAAGAGCCGCCGGGAGCTCCTCTATCCAATTTCTTCCGCACTTGCGCAGCCTGTCAAAGGTCCTTGTCTTGAGTCCGCGCAGCACTTCAGCATTTGCCCTCTCCGCTTGACCGTTGCTCCTCGGGTGAGCAACAGAAGCGAAACAGACCTTGGCGCCAAGGTCTTGGACGTACTGCCTGGTTATCTTCTCTATCTCTTGAGGGTCGTCGGGAAGTTCTCCAGTTTGCAGAAAACGGACGATCTGCTGTGCCCATGCCGGAGCCCGGGGCTCGACGGCAAGGACTAAAGGCTCGAGGGCCGCTGCGGGAACCCCAGCTTCTACGGCAAAGACCTCTGGTCCTGTCGGAGCTGACGGTCCCCCGGCAAGCTCGCCGGGGCGAGGCTTGTCGGGAACACTTGCTTCAACTGCACAGGCCCGAGGGCTTGCAGGAGCAAACTGTTCCTCAGCGTTGTCGTTGATCTTGGGAACTTTGGCGGCGGGTCCAGGAAGATCCGCCGGCAAGTAGTCGCCGGAGACCAACTTTCTCTTCTTGGACTGCCCAATTGATGGTGTAACTGATGGTTGAGTCAGCTTGAGCAAAAAGGTCCCTGGTTCCACAGGTAGCTTCATCGCAGCACACTTTGAAAGGCCATCTGCAATTTCATTTTGAGCTCTCGGGATGTGCTCCATTTGCAGACCTTCAAAGTGTTCTTCAAGCTTCCTCACTTCATCTACATATGCTTCCATCAAAGGGCTCTGGTAGCTCTTGTTGACTTGTCGGACCACCAACTGAGAATCGCCCCGCACAATCAGCTTCCTGATCCCAAGTTCGGCCGCAATCCTGAGGCCGGCAAGCAAGCCTTCATATTCTGCGGTGTTGTTTGTCGCCTGCTCCCTGGGAAAGTGCATCTGGATAACATATTTGAGGTGCTCTCCGGTGGGCGCGATGAGTACCACGCCAGCACCGGCGCCTTGCAACGAGAAGGCACCGTCAAAATACATTACCCATTCACTTGTCGCTTCTTGCACGGGTACGCTCGTTTCTTGAACTTCTTCTTCTGGCGTTGGGGTCCACTCAGCAATGAATTCTGCCAAAGCTCGGCTCTGAATGGTTGAAGTACTTTCAAATTTGAGTCCGAAGCTTGACAGTTCCAGTGCCCACTCGACGATCCTGCCTGTTGCCTCTGGATTGTGTAATATCCTCTTCAACGGAAAGCGAGTGACCACTGTTATCTCATGGGCTTGGAAGTAGTGGCGCAGCTTCCTCGAGGCCATGAGGAGGCCGAAAAGCAATTTTTGCACACCGGAGTACCTTGATCTAGCTCCCTGGAGAAGGGAACTTACAAAATACACTGGGCGCTGCACCATCTTCTTCCGCACCTCTCCTTGTTCCTGCGCAGAGTCTTCCTTGTCGGGGCCAGAGCTTGTCGGGACAGCCCCCTGCTTGTCGCTAGATTCGCTTGCCGGTGACGCTGGCTCCTTGTCGGACTCCCTCTCCGCTACCAACGCAGCACTAACCACCTGGTTGGTTGCCGCTAAGTATAGCAACAACTTTTCCTGTGGTTTAGGTGCGACAAGTATAGGAGTGGAGGACAGGTACTGTTTCAAATCCTGCAACGCCGCCTCCGCTTCCGGAGTCCACTTCATGGGACCTGCCTTCTTCAAGATTTTGAAGAAAGGTAGGGCGCGTTCCGCGGATTTTGAAATGAACCTACTGAGAGGAGCAACGCAACCTGCAAGCCTTCTGACATCCTTGACGCGCTTCGGGGCTTCTATCTGCTCGATGGCTTTGATCTTGTCGGGATTGGCTTCAATCCCCCTTTGTGATACAAAGAACCCGAGAAGCTTGCCGGAGGGAACTCCAAAGACGCACTTCTCGGGGTTCAGCTTGAGCTGTATCCTGCGCAGGTTCTGAAACGTTTCTTCTAAGTCTTGAATCAGTGTTTCTTTGCTCTTGCTCTTCACCACGATGTCATCCATGTAGGCTTCTACATTCCTGTGGATCTGTGGCTCAAAAGCAGTGTACACTACCCTTGCAAAAGTGGAGCCTGCATTTTTCAGTCCAAATGGCATGCGGATAAAGCAATATGTGCCACATGGAGTGATAAATGCAGTCTTCTCTTCATCTTCCTTAGCCATGAAAATCTGGTGATAGCCTGAGTATGCATCAAGAAAACAGAGTAGCTCACATCCGGCAGTGGAGTCAACGATCTGGTCGATGCGCGGCAAAGGGAAGGGATCCTTGGGACATGCTTTATTGACATCAGTGAAGTCTATACACAGTCTCCACTTCCCGTTGGCTTTGCGCACGACGACTGGGTTTGCCAACCACGTCGGATGGATCACACCTCTAACTAGGCCTGCTGCCTCTAGTTTCTTGATCTCCTCGTTGATGAACTCTTGGCGCTCCACGGCTTGCTTCCTCACTTTTTGCTTGATGGGCCGCGCATGAGGGCAGACAGCAAGCTTGTGCTCAATCACCTTCCTGGGAACACCGGGGATGTCAGATGGTTGCCAAGCAAACACATCGACATTCGCCCGCAGGAAGGCGACGAGCGCGCTTTCCTATTTGCTGTCAAGGGTGGCGCTGATGGTGAAGGTACCACCAGTGCCATTCTCCTTTGCGGACACCTTCTTGGTTGCCGGAGGAGCAGCCATTCCTTTCTTGCTCTTGCCGGTGGAGCTCGATGGAACGTCCTCGACGGCGGCGCAGCACTCCGAAGAGGTGCGGTTGCCGGAGTGTGTCCCAGAGCACTTGCCGGACTTGGTCTTCGTCTTCTTCCCCCCGGGAGCTTCAGCGGCAAGAGTATCCTTCTCGGCCGCAGCTGCCGCATCCCGGTAAATCTTGTCGGCGCAAATAAGCGCATCTTTCTTGTCGCTGTGGACAGTGATGACGCTTATCGGCCCCGGCATCTTCAGCACGTTGTAGGCATAGTGGGAAGCTGCCATGAACTTGGCGAGGGCGGGACGGCCGAGTATCCCATTGTAGGGCAATGGAATATCAGCAACGTCAAAGGTGATGCGCTCAGTTCTGAAGTTGAGCTCCCCGCCAAAGGTCACCGGCAGAGTAATCTTTCCCTTGGGCTTGCTCCTTCCCGGGTTAATTCCTTGGAATGAACCGGTCTCTTCGAGCTCGCCGTCTTGAATCTGGAGTTTCTTGATCACAGCAGAGGAGATCAAGTTCAGCCCGGCCCCGCCGTCAACCAACATTTTGGTGACCTTGAGGTTGCGGATGGTGGGTGAGACCAGCATCGGCAAGCACCCGACCGCAGTGGTGCGGTCAGGGTGATCCTCGAGGTCAAAAATGATGGGCGTGCTGGACCATTTGAGGAGCCTGCGCGACTCCACGGGCGGCTCGGCTGCATTCACCTCACGCACCCACTGTTTCAGCTGGCGGTGGGAGGTGTGCAGGGAGGCGCCACCGTCGACGCACAGGACTTCCGTGGCCTTCTGGAACTCCTGCTCGCTGTTCTCGTCGTCCTCCATGTCTTCATCGTCGTCTTCGTCGTTGTCGCGGCCCCGGGGAGGTCGATCTCCTTGCCGCTGCTTGGCCTTGCCGCGGCGTCCTCCCCGGCCATTGAATGGCCGCTTCTTGCTGGGCTCTTCCCCGCCACCTTGGGCCTTCTCCTTGTCGCGCCTCTCGTACTCAGCCTTTTGCTGCTCGACGAGGTACTCGACGCGCTTACAGTTGGAGAGGTCGTGACCCTTGGTGCGGTGAATCTTACAGTATTGCTTGCCGGAGCTACCCGGCTTGTCGGCCGCCGCCGCAGGGGCAGGCTCCTTGCCGGAGCCGCCAGCCTGCGCTTGCTTGGCGGGGGCCTCCTTGCCGGACTTCTCGACGGCAAGCACTTCCTTCTTGCCCTTCTTCCTGTTGTTCCGCCGCCGGCTCTTCTTTGCCGGGGCGGCGTCGTCGCTGTCGCTTCCCCCTGCGCCAGCATCCTCCCCGGGGAGTTTCCTCCCCTCTTCTGCACGGGCGCACTTGTCGGCAAGAGCGTAGAGCTCGCTGACGTCCCTGATCTTGGTCATCGCCATCTCCTCACGCATGCGGCGGTTACGCACGTTCTGATGGAACGCGCTGATAACCGCAGCAGGGTGAACGTCGGGGATGTTGTGCTGTACCCGGCTGAAACGTTGGATATACTTGCGCAGGGGTTCGCCTTCCTTCTGGGCCAAAATGTGGAGATCGTTCTCCTGGCCATGGGGTTTGTGGCCGCCGGTGAAGGCGCCAACAAACTGATGGCAGAGGTCGGCCCAAGAAGAGATAGAGCCTTCCGGCAAGTGCATGAGCCACGAACGGACGTTCGGCTTCAGCACGAGCGGGAAGTAGTTGGCTAGGATCTTCTCGTCGCGCCCCCCGGCAGCTTGCACTGCTATGGTGTAGACGCTGAGAAACTCCGAGGGGTGCGTCTTGCCGTCGTACTTCTCCGGTACGTCGGGCTTAAAGTTCTTCATGCTGGGCCACTGGACGCGCCGCAGCTCGCGGGTGAACGCAGGGCAGCCTGCCGCGTACGGCAAGTCGCCTGGTTCACCGGGCGCGGGTGCGTCGACAGCGTTCCCAGCTCTCTTGTCGGATTGTCGCCGAGCTTCTCGGCGGCGCTCGATCGTGGTCCGAGCGTCTTCATCTCGCCGGTCGTCGAGGACCTGGCGCTGGTCCCGACGGGCCCGCGGGTCCGACGAGGCTGTGGAGCCGTCGTCGGGGTTGTTCCGGCGGGGCGGCGTCTTCTGCTTCTGCGGCGGGGAGTGCACGCTTGTCGCACCCCCGGCAGTCTTGTCGCCGATAGCCTTCGTCTTCTCGGCCTGCCGCAGCCGTGAGGCCGACGGCTGCTGCGGAGAGTCGTTGTTGGCGAAGTCTATCAGGCTCCGGATAGTGGCCCTCCATTCCTCGGCCTTGTCGGCCGCTGGAGGAAAATCGAGGAGCAGCTGCGCCCTTGCGAGCGCTTCTGCCGGAGTAGTGGGGAACGCGGGCGAGCGGTGCGAGGAGCGGGATACGCTCGGACTTCTAACGACGTTAGAAGGAGCGGGGTCCCGTGCCGGCGCCTTCGCTTTGCTTGTGCCCGGACGGGGGTCCGGGGCGTCCCGCGAACCTCCAGTATGGCCTTGTCCCAGCAAGCGGATACCACCTCCCGTGGCATGGCGCTGCGGGGTCGTCGTATGTTGCGATGGACGTGGCGCGTCCACGGAGACCGAGGTCCGGTCGTCCGTCCTGTTCTTGGATCTGGTGGCACCGTGAGTGTCCTCGCCGGCAACCACCCTTCCGACGGCGTCTCCCCCGCCCACCGTTGGCTCTGGTGGCGGCGGATGAGACGCAGACGGGCCCCCGACCTCCGAAGGCTTCTTCTTCGGGGCCATGGAGTTGTCGCTGATGAAGTTGTTAACGAAACTTGGAGAGGTTAATGAAGATTGCGCCCGCGCGAACGCCGGATCAGGTTCGCACAACCTCGACGCCCCCTACCTGGCGCGCCAAAGATGTCGGGGGAAACTGTCCGCCACGAACACCTATGGGACCGGAGCCCCTTGTCTGTGCGGTACGAGGGCGGAGGGAGCACGAAGAGCAGATCGAGGCAGACGCGCGGGCAGTTTTTACCCAGGTTCGGGCCGCACGGATGCGTAAAACCCTACTCCTGCTTGGTTGTGTATTGAGTTGAGCGCTCGGGAGCTTGAAGAAGCAGCTACACCGTGCGTGAGAGTAATCTAGGTTTCGAACCCCCTCCACGTTGTGCATGGGCCTCCTTTTATAGTGCAAGGGGTCACCGACAGGTGTCAACGTAGGAGAAAGGGGTAAAAATGTAAAAGAGGTGGTAGTTGTAATAGTGCGGGAACAGTGGAGCTACAGTACAGAACAGTGGTCTATACCTACTTTAACAGTGGGGGACAAGGGCATTTAATGCCCGTCGCCGTCGACCCCAAAAGCTCCCGCCGTTGCGTCTCCGTCTGCCACGGCGATGGATCCTCTGCCGTGGAGTGCCGCCGTGTCCCCCAGGCTGCACAGCCATCCGCCACGCGTCCCTGGAGTGGCCCCAGGGCGACGCGTGGGCCGATGAGCTGGAGCGCGGGCACACAGCGCACTTCCCCCGGCAAGCACCTTGCCGGGGATCTCGACCTTGCCGGGCCCGGAAGCTTGCCGCTCCCCGAGCCCTTGCCGGGTCTTCTAAGATAAAATCTTCTATTCGTCCTGACAAGCTCCTCTTGCCAGGGCCTCGTGCTAGTTAAGCAATCTCGAGCCTGGGACGGCCTTCCCGGCAAGCTCCTCTTGCCGGGGTCTTGGTCTTCTGTCTTGTATACTTTGTTTTTGAATGGCTAGATAAGGGGCAGGAAGGTTTCCGGCAAGCGCGTGATGAACCCTGCCGCGGGGAGCTGCCGCTGCCCGTGCACAAGTTGGGGTACTAGGGTACCCCTACCTTAGTACACCGACAGCATCCGACGTTATGTGATGTCCTCAAAAAGCAGATTCTGAACCGAAACCCTAGGAAAGAGGGTGTAGGGTTCGAGGAGAAAATGAATGTTGATGGTTCATACTGGAAGCCTGAGCAGTACCCCAAAACCACATGGGTTGCTGCAAAGGAACCTTCAGTGGATCCTTCTACCTTATCTGGCTTCACTTGTGCTAATCTTATTATCATTGATGAATCCTTTGATGCAAACTATAAACTGTTTAAGAATCAGAATGGTGAAGTGCTTGCCAGGTATATTGGTACTAACTGCAGGAACGGGCCACCTATGAAGAAGATATGGGTTCCCAAAAGTTGTCTTGAGAAGCTTCCAGTAAATGTCATCATGACACCACCTGGGAAGAAGACAAACCCCAGACCAAAGGCTTCATACGGTCCTAAGGCTTCATACAGACAGAGGACTCACCCGAGTCACCCTAACACCAATGTTTTGTAGGGAAATTGTACTCAGACCCATGAATATGAGCGTGTTTCCTCAAACCGCTACATTCACAAAACAAAGAACTTTTCTTCTTATTCTTATGAGTATTATTCTCCTCCTGTGAGGCTATTTGCTAGGGCTCCAAAGCCAAAATTCTCAGATGCTGCACTTAGACTCATTGCTTCTAAGTCACCCCTGAAGATGTGGGTGGTTAAGAAGAATTAACTTTCTCTTGCAGGGAAAGGTCTCCAGCCGAAAATCAAAGGCGTCTGATGCCATTGCCGGGGACCTAAAACATCTTGTAGGGCGCAAGATCAAATGCCCAAATGGTCTTACTATGTATTTTGTTCCTGAATCGCTTGCCAATCATCCTATTAGTCCCAACTTGGATCTAAGCTTTCATAATCCGCTTGCTCGTCAAATGTTTATGCTTCACAATACTCTTCGTGAAGCCTATCCCCCTAACTGCACTGTAGGGTATGACACCAAAGACTTCAGAATGGATTATGGACAGCGGATGCACTAATCATATGACTGGTGATCGAAGTCTTTGAAAGTGCAGTATATGGACTAGAGGGGGGGTGAATAGGCGATTTTTATGAAATTCTTCAAAACATGGTAGTTTCAAAGACAAACGATAAGCTCAAGCCTATTAGTATGCAGCGGAAAGTGGACTACACTAGATAAGCCATAGTACATGTATTCAATGAAGTGAAAGCATGAAGACTAATAGCAACTAGGCAGTAGTGATCATACAGGAAAAAGGAATGAAGCCAATCACAACAAGTAGATACTCAATGAAGACAATCAGATAAGGCAAACATGCAATGTCTTCACAACATAGAGCAGTAAGTAAAGGGAAGGAAAGGATAGAACCACTAGCTCGGGGAAGATAGTGATTTGTTAGACCAGTTCGAGTTGCTTTGACAACTGTGCATCTGGTTAGGGAGGCTGAGATTTAACTCAGAAGACAGCGTCTTCACCTTGTTCCCCTTGAGCTAAGGACACCTAGTCCTCGCCCAATCACTCTGGTAAGTCTTCAAGGTAGACTTCCAAACCTTCACAGACTATGTTCACCGGCAATCCACAATGACTCTTGGATGCTCAGAACGCGACGCCTAACCGGCTGGAGGAAACATAGTCCTCAAGTGTAATAAGTCTTCAGGTCACACAGACAGAAAGACTTCAGTGATGCCTAACACTTTGGCTCTGGGTGTTTGGGCTTTGTCCTCGCAAGGATTTCTCTCTCAAATGCTTCGGAGGTGGGTTGCTCTCAAACGACAAAAGCCGTGCAATAATTCTGAGCAGCCACCAATTTATGGTGTAGGGGATGGGCTATTTATAGCCACTGGGCAACCCGACCTGATTTTTCCGAAGTGACCCTGGGTCACTAGGGAACTGACACGTGTTCCAACGGTCAGATTTCAAGCACACACGACAACCTTACTTGAGCTCCAAGTAAAGCTGACTCATCCGCCTCTGGATAAGATTTGCTCTCATAGTCTTGGCTTGAAGACATAGGATTTGGTTGAGCATCACATCAGTCACTCTGACTTAGTTCACTTGGACCCCACTTAACAGTACGGTGGTTCCTATGACTCAACAAAGAAGAAAAGGAAACACGAAACATCTACATCTTCTCTCTCCATAGTCTTCACACAATGTCTTCTCTTGTCATAGTCTTCAATATGATTATCTTCATATACCACCACTGATATCAATGTCTTCATACATTTTTAGGGGTCATCTCCGGTAGGTTAACTGAATCAATGAGGGACTACTATCTGTGTTATCCTGCAATTCTCACAAACACATTAGCCCCTCAACCAGGTTTGTCGTCAATACTCCAAAACCACTAGGGGTGGCACTAGATGCACTTACAATCTCCCCCTTTTTGGTGATTGATGACAAACTGGTTGAAGTTTTCAACGGGGATAAAGATATGTGAAAATGTAAAGGATAAAGGTATTGTCTTCGTAAGTAGCAAAAGGCTAGCCCTGAAGATGGGCATATAGTTTATTTGCCTTTGAATGCAAATGCACATGGCAGGTTGTACTTGTGGAGATCCTCTTCAACTTATGAAGACAATTCATCATGCATAATTGATATGTCGGAGAAAATGACATGCATAATGAAAAATGGACGTCTGCAAAAATGACTGAGTGCGGAATATAAGGTAGCAGATGCAGAATTTATCATCGCATCACAAAGTAGCATAAAAACGTAGCAGACGACCATCAGTTTAAGTGTTACAACTCAAAGAACCAAATGTAGCAAAACGAGAGTTGTAAACACTAGGCAAATTATAAAGCACCCGCCCATATGGACCCGCTTGAAGACTATCAACTCATATGCTTCTCCCCCTTTTGTCAGTAAGGACCAAAAAGGTTTGAAGACATAGAGCCTCTACTTGTTCCCAGGTGGAGCAAAAGAGGATGCAGGGTCGGTGTTGTCGTTTGGCGGTGCAGAGGTGGTTGGTGCAGTGTCGATGCACGCTGAAGTAGGAGGTGGTCAAGTAGTATCATCCTGATCATCGATCACCCTGGCATCAATTGTTGCAGCGGAGGAGGAGTATTTAGAGTCTTCAAGGGATGGAGTTCGACGCATAACAACAGTCCTTGGAGGAGTGTTGTCAAACTTGAATATCTCAGTGAAGCCATCATCTTGAAGATCCACTTCAGCACTCAGCAAGGTCAAACTCTTCCAAGACCTCCGACATGTTTCATGAGCAACAAAAGCATTCTTGGTTGCAAGATTGCGAATGCGATTGACATCCACCAAGAGGCTCTGCATCTGACGCTTTAACCATAGGTGATGCTTGTCCTGTTTCTGATGAAGGGCTACCAGAAGCTCTGGTTATTCAGGACACGAGATCGCTTCTGAGGCCTTTGAGCGATGGTGCTTTCAGTGGCTTCGGTTTCAGCGTGTCGAGGTAGACGAGTACGGCCAGCCTGAGGATAAACAGGTGAGACTGCTGGAACGCCTTCAATCTGCTGAGTGAAGCTTTGATGATTAGTGTTGTGAAGACTAACAAGCTCTTTAGCAGGCTCTTGGTAAATGGCTTCAGCTGACATATCAACCATAGGTAAGAAAATCTGATGGTTGCGAGCAGAGGGCTGATAGGTGACAACTGAGTGCAACTTGATGAGGCGCATTATCCAAGGGGCATAAAATTTTAATCCAAATAGATCAGCTCCAAACGTGGCCATTTGCCTGATGAAGAAATCTTGAGCATTGAAGCTGATGCCATTGAAGATATAGAAGACCAAAGTCTTCATAGTGCCTTCAAGCTTGGCTGATGAAGAATGTCCTTTGATTGGCCATAGAGTATGCCTTATAATGTGATAGATGGTGCGCGGCAGGTACTCAAGGTCTTCAACAAAGAATTCCTTAGGATATTCAGCATCACTTGGCAGAGGCTTCATCATGCTGAGCATTTGGATCATGTTGGGCTGATGCTTCTGAAAGATACTCTCCAAGGCTTCAGTGTGCAGTTGACAGCCAGGTTCATAGAGATCTCCTGGAGTGGGCAGGCCTGTAAGCTCAATGAGATCAAAGGCTTTAGCTTCATGATGCACATTGCCTGTCATCCACTCAAGGACCCATGTCTTCGGATCCCTGTTGTAGCCTCGGATGTGGAGTGTTGCATAGAATTGCAGAAGCAGCTCTTCATTCCAATGCTCTTTATCTAGGACAAAATTGAGTAAGCCAGCATCACGGAAGCAGTCAAGGGCTTCCTCCAAGCAGGGCAGGCCAGCAATAGCTTCTGTGTCAAGACGCATATGAGGAAAAATGCGGCCTTGATTATATAGTACCCTTGAGTAGTAGCTACGCCGTTGATGGCTCCAGAACCTATCTGATGATATTCTTGGCTTGGAATATGGGTTCTTGGCGCTGTCCAAGAAGGTGTTGTGCGCAGTGAAGCTATTGGCATTGAATGACCCTGAAGATGTTGCAATACCTGGAAGCCTTGGCAGTCTTGGCTTAGGCTTCTGAACTCGGGGCATGTGCGCAATATGATGATCAAACTGAGGACCAGCAGCACGTGGTTCAGTTGTAGGTGGCGGAATCAGAATTGGCCACCGGACAGTAACAAGCTGATCATCCTTGTTGTATGCTTGCTCAATTGTGTGAGGCCGTGGAGGCGGAACAGGAGCAGAGGCATTGTCTTCAAGCTGCAGATTGGCGTCAGGTGCAGCATTAGCTTCAGGCACAACACTGGCTTCAGGCACAGCACTGGCTTCAGGCATAGCACTGGCTTCAGGCGCAGGTTCTTCAGGCGCCACCGTATCTTCAGGTGCCACAAAAGCTTCAGCCATGACCACGTCATTGGCTTCAGTGTTGGTGGTGGCAGCCTCTGAATTTGTTACCTCCACTTCAGGAGCTGGAGGGTCGGACACATTCTCCTCGAGAACAGCGGGTGCGGCAGTACTGTCTTCATCAACTTGGGGTTGCTCTTCTTCTTGTTGGGGTGGTTCTTCTTCGGCTGATGCAGCCGGAATATCTTCAGCCGCTTTGGCTTCAGATTCTGAGGGGTCTCCAGTAGGAGCAGCATCAGTTGCAGATGGTTGCTCTACTCCTTCTGGAGCACTCGGGGCAGTGACTTGAGGCCTTGGTCCTTTGCGAAGCTTGCGAAAAGCTGGCGACGCCCGAGGAGATGGAGGTTGTTGGGCCTCAAAGTCTTCGTCTTTAAGCACCATACTGGTGTCTTGAGTTTGCTGTGGAGTGTCTTGTGTATCCTGTGGGTGATCAGCCCACGAGTCATCCTGAGCAATTGGTGTCAATGGACGACCAATGCTGATGCGTTCGCTGTTCGTGGGAACATGCGAAGATTCGATGTTGTATTCGATTTGAGGAAGGACGTCATCATCTTCAACATTGTCTTGAGGACCAATGTCTTCAGCTACGGTGGGGTCGACAGCTGGAATGTCTTCAGCCTCTGTGGGAGCAGGCTCATGAACGGTCAGTTTTCGTTCTCTCTAGACAGATGCAGGGCGAGCAATTGAGATTGGCTCAACAAAGATAGGCTCTTTGGAAGGAGCCTTATCCTTCTTGGTCTTTCGCTTCTTGGTGGGTGGAGCTTCATCAGTGGATTGCTTACGCTTGCGAGCTTCAGCTTCAGCCACCTTAGTCTTCTTGAGCTTGGAAGCGGTTGGAGTTGCCTTAGGCTTCGTGCCAATCATGCTAGCAGGGAAGACTATGCGAGGCATTTCCTGCCCAGATGCTTCAAATTCGGGCACATGTTGCTTCTTCTTCTTCTTGGCAGCCATCCTTGGATCAATGCCAGGACGCCCAAGTGCCTTGCGCTTTTCAGCTTCATTGAAGACTTGAACGCATTTTGCAGCTAAGTCCTTGATGCACTCTCGAGAAACTTTAGCTTCTTCACGCCGCTGGCGAAAGGCTTCCTTGAGCTCTTGCATCATGACCTTGAAGTTTTGAACTTCTTGCACGCTGAGTTTGTCCATATGCTTCTTGAACTGAGCTTTTTCATAATCTATCTTTTGCTTTAGCTCAACAATTCTTTGAGCCAGAGCCAGCTCAGAAGCAATGGCGCCTTGGAAGGAGACGCTGAGGCCAACTGGAAGTTGAAGATGGTCGAAGCTCAGGTTGGGAGTGTCAAACCATTCATCAATGAAGTTATTGAGCACTTCAACGTCAAAGAGCGGCAAATCATTGAAGATTTCAGCATCCTGCTTGCTCTTGATCAATAGCTCCAAAGCATCATCACCAAAATCTTCATCACTTGAAAGATCAAGGGTTTCATTCGCAATCTTCAGTACTACATCAGGAGTGAGAGCTGGACTGGGGTTGCGTGTTGGCTTCCTCTTCAGCTGTCTGCTCTTGGAGACTCGAGAGTGTTCCTCAGATTGCACACTTGGTGCAGGTGGAGCAGTGGCCAAAGGCTTCACTCTAGAAGCTCTTGGTGGAGTAGCCTTTGAAGCCTTTGATTTCTTCTTCTGGGGCTTCGGCGTTGCAGGTGCTTCTTCAGAGTCATCATCTGCTTCAGGCTGATCTACATCTGCCCCTTGAACCCTTATGTGACTGATGAGGCCCTCTAGGTTGTAGAAGGGCCCAACTAGATTCGGTTCAACTTCACGCGAGCCATCAGTGTGGGGCGCAGAGGGGCCAGGACTAAAGTCTAATCCCCACAGCTTCTTGTTTTCTTTGGCCGAGTTCCTAGCGAATTGAAGATTTCGCTTGAACAGATTGTCGTCGCGACACCAGAGTAGAGAGCTTGAATCAGCTTCAGCAGGCTGAGGCCCTCTAACCATGCAAGGATAGAAGCCTTGAGCAATGGCTTCAGCACGAGTCTTGGGGGGAAGATTCTTATAAGTGATATCTCCCCAAGGATGCTTGATGGTGTTTTTCTCGGCATACTCTTGGGTCACGAACCTATACTTGAACCATTGTTCAGCCCAGTATCTTCGAATCCATTGGATTCGGGTCTTGCTCTGATTGTAATCCACCTCTGGATCAGTCTTGTACATCTCGCTGAGATCAGGAGGCAAGCCATGGGAGGTGTTGCCACGACGCTGTCTGCCACCCTTTCTTACTGTCTTGTCAGTTGTCATTTGCTTCAACCTGAATGGCTTCAAAACTGGCAAATGCTTCGGTGTGCTGGTCAGACAGGAACTAGCTTCAGGGGAATGAATGTGACGCTGCAAAAACTCTGCAAATGAATGCAGACTATGGGAACCAAGGGATTCTCCCACGGACATGTACCTGTGACAGCATTAGAGATGCGAGGGAAGGGGAAGAGGTCATATGCATTCTCAGAAGTTTTGAAGATTAAAACAGTTTTGAAGACTTTGACCTCATAGTGCGAAGACATTCACTCATGGGAGTTGGTTCCAGATTTGTACAAATCCACGAATAAGTACAAGTGAGGAATCTAACTATAGTTGAAGCATATGTGAATGTTCTAGGCAAGATATGAGAAGCAGACATGATAGATCTATATATCTAAGTAGGCAGAAACCTCTTGTGGTAAAGCAGACATGAAGATGCCATTGCTTTGCTGACGAATTTGAAGACGAAGGAAGAACTTCAGCTCACCTACATAGACATTTGATATTGTTCTTACATCAGGTGACCAACCTCATCACTGTATTTCTTGTTCGTGTAGCCGAAGATAATGTCATCCACATAGATTTGGCAAACAAACAGTTCACCATCATATGTCTTCGTGAAGAGTGTGGGATCCAGGGAAGCAGGTTTGAAGCCGTTGCTCTTCAGGAAGTCTTTGAGTGTGTCATACCAAGCACGAGGGGCTTGTTTGAGGCCATACAGTGCCTTGTTGAGCTTGTATACCATATCAGGATGTTTTGGATCTTCAAAGCCAGGTGGTTGTGCAACATACACTTCTTCTTCAATTCTTCCATTGAGAAAGGCACTCTTTACATCCATTTGATATAGAAGTATGTTGTGATGATTTGCATATGCTAGCAGGATACGAATAGCTTCAAGTCTAGCCACAGGATCAAATGTTTCATCAAAGTCAATCCCTTCTACTTGAGTGTATCCTTGAGCAACGAGACGAGCTTTGTTTCTGACCACTTGACCATGCTCATCTTGCTTGTTGCGATATATCCATTTTGTGCCTATAATGTTGTTCTTTCGAGGATCAGGACGCTTGACAAGTTCCCACACATTGTTCAACTCAAACTATTGAAGCTCTTCTTGCATTGCTTGAATCCATTCAGGCTCCATAAAAGCTTCAGCAACTTTCTTGGGTTCAGATATTGAGACAAAAGCAAAGTGCCCACAGAAATTTGCAAGCTGTGTTGCTCTTGAGCGAGTGAGTGGACCAGGAGCATTTATGCTATCAATTATCTTCTCAACTTGCACTTCATTTGCAACATGAGGATGAGCTGGACGAAGATTTTGTTCTTGATGTGCATTGTCTTCATCAGGAGTAATGTCTTCAGGCTGAGCATTGTCGTCAGGTTGATTTGGAGCAGAGATGATAAGTTCCTCGTCAGGTTGTGCTTCAGAAGGCATGATCTCACCAGTTCCCATTAGCTTGATAGATTCAATTGGTGAAGCTTCATCTAGCACATTTGGTAGGGATTCTCTTTGTGATCCATTTGTCTCATCAAACCTCACATCCACAGTTTCAACAGTTTTATAGAGAAAAATGTTGAAGACTTTGTAGGAGTGTGAGTCCTTTCCATATCCGAGCATGAAGCCTTCATGAGCTTTGGGTGCAAATTTTGACTTATGATGAGGATCCTTGATCCAGCACTTAGCTCCAAATACTCTGAAGTAGCTTACATTGGGTTCTTTCCAGTGAGAAGTTCATAGGATGTTTTCTTCAGAAGCTTGTGAAGATAAACACGGTTGATGATATGGCATGCAGTATCAATAGCTTCGGGCCAGAATCTTCTTGGGGTTTTGTACTCATCAAGCATTGTTCGAGCTATCTCAATTAGAGTTCTGTTCTTGCACTCAACGATCCCATTTTGCTGAGGTGTATATGGGGCTGAAAATTCATGAGTGATTCCCATCTCATCCTGATAAAGATCGAGGCCAGTGTTTTTGAATTCAGTGCCATTATCACTTCTGATATGTTTGATTTTGATGCCATAATTGTTCATAGCACGATTGGCGAAGCGTTTGAAGACATCTTGCACTTCAGTCTTGTAGAGTATTATGTGCACCCATGTGTATCTTGAATAATCATCAACAATGACGAAGCCATAGAGACAGGCTGTGGTAGAGAATGTGGAGTAGTGAGTAGGACCAAATAAGTCCATGTGAATCAGCTCGAAGGGTTTAGATGTCGTCATGATTGTCTTCGAAGGGTGCTTGGCTCTAGTCATCTTCCCAGCTTCACAGGCACCACATAGAGATCTTTCTTGAACTTGACTTCCTCGATGCCTATGACATGCTTCTTCTTTGCGAGAGTGTGCAAGTTCCTCATGCCAGCATGTCCTAGCCTCCGATGCTAGAGCCAACACGATGAAGCTTTTGCTAGAAGACGTACGGCCATTTGTGGTCTAGCTGAGAAATATACCATATACAAATCACCTTTTCTGTATCCTTCAAATACTACAGACTTGGCAGATTCCATTAGTACAATGCAACGAAATTTACCAAATATCACAATCATGTTTAAGTCACAAAGCATTGAGACAGACATTAAGTTGAAGCCAAGAGATTCAACAAGCATGACTTTGTCCATGTGCTGATCTCTTGAGATTGCAACTCTACCTAGTCCCAACACTTTGCTTTTACCAGTATCAGCAAATGTGACGTGACTCTTGTTGGATGGACGTAAAGTTGAGTCCATGAGAAGATTTCGATCACCAGTCATATGATTTGTGCATCCGCTATCCATAATCCATTCTGAAGACTTTCGTGTCACTCCCTACAATGCAGTTAAGAGGATAGGCTTCACCAAAAGCCATTATGAAGCATAAACAATTGATGCATAAGTGGATTATGAAAGCTTTAGATGTAAGTTAGGACTGGTGAGATCTTCAGCAAGTGATTTATGAATAGTATGAGCAGTAAGTCATTTTTAGGCATTTGATCTTGTGCCCTACAAGTGTTTTAGGTCCTCAGCAAGAGCATCCGAAGCCTTTGATTACAGGCTGGAGACCTTTCCCTGCAAGAGAAAGTTAGTTCTTCTTAACCACCCACATCTTCAGGGGTGGCTTAGAAGCAATGAGTCTAAGAGCGGCATATGAGAATTTTGGCTTTGGGGCCCTAGCAAATAGTCTTGCAGGAGGAGAATAATACTCATAAGAATAGGCAGAAAAGTTATTTGATTTATGAACATAGCGGTTTGAAGAAACACGCTCATATTCATGGGTCCGAGTAGGATTTCCCTGCAAAACATCTGTGTTAGGGTGACTCAGGTGAGTCCTTTGTCTGTATGAAGCCTTAGGACCATATGAATCCTTTGGTCTGGGGTTTTTCTACATCCCAGGAGGTGTCATGATAGTATTTGCTAGAAGCTTCTCAAGACAACCTTTGGGTACCCAGATCTTCTTCATAGGTGGTCCATTCCTGCAATTAGTACCAATATACCTGGCAAACACTTCACCATTTTGATTCTTAAACAATTTATAGTTTGCATCAAAGGATTCATCAATGATAACAGGATTAGCACAAGTGAAGCCAGATAAGGTAGATGGATCCACTGAAGGCCCCTTTGCAGCATGTAATGCCCCGGATGTAATACTTTCCCTTTTGGGCAATATATATATCTCTGGCTTCATCTATTCCATTCCGGGTTCTTTGTCTTTTGGGTTTTTTGTCATTTTGTCGTGTTGTGTGTGTGCATTCATTCATATCATGTAGACATGTGCATCGCATTGCATTTGTGTGTTGTTTGCATCCGGTCCCACTCGCTACAGGAATCAGCTAATTTGCCGTCAGTACTGTTCTTTGCCGTCAGCTTTTCGTCGGGGCAGACGGCAAAGACGCACTTTGCCGTCTGTGGCTGACTGCAAAGAACAACTGACGGCAAATACATACTTTGTCGTCTATTTTTATTTTGCTGACGGCAAAGGCATACTTTGCCATCTGTATTTTATTCAGCTGACGGCAAAGGCATACTTCGCCGTGTGTATTTTATTCAGCTGACGGCAAAGACCAATGATAGCTGACGGCAAAGTTTCCAAGACGGCAAAATGTGTGTCAGGTCACGGTGGGAAAACGGGAGCCCCTCTTTGCCGTCTTATACATACTGGAGCTGACGGCAAAGGCCATACGGCCTACTGGGCCTCGGCGCACCGGCCCACAAGCCGAGCTGGCTGAGGAGACAGCCTCTGCCGAGCCGGCCCTCACCCTCTCTCTCGACCTTTCTTCTCTCTGCCCTGATTCCCCTGGTCGCCGTCTCCCATCCCCCTCCGCCAGCGCCGCCGGCTCACCTCCCCACGACATGCCCGCCCGGATCGTATGGTGCCCCGCCGCCGCCGCCAGCCCGAAACCCTAGCTCCCTCCCTTATGCTCTCAGATCCACCCGCGCTCCCTCTCTCTCCGCGCTGGAAACCCCTCTCCCTTCGCGCTGGAAATCCGTGGCGGCTGCCAGATCCGCACCGGGACAGGACCTGCTCGTCCTCGTGAGGAGACGCATGCCTTGGAGTTGCTCGTCAAGGACAGGTCGTACCCTTCCCTTCTCTTCCCTAAGTCAGTGCTCGTCAAGATCTTGGATTCCCTTCTCCCTCCCCTGATTCCCTTGTCCCTCACGCACGCAGGCAAGCAGGTCCACCCATCCATCACCAGCAGCAAGACCATGTTTAATTATATTGCTCCATGCTTCAGTTATATTGCTCCGAGTGGATAAGCCTGAAATGTTCAGGGAAGATTCAAGGTACATGTGGCTGTATGTATGTTGATTCTTCATTTTAATTTTGTCTACTATTTTTGGAAATGATGCAATGGAATTTCATTATGTGATTGCAACAGTGATAGTAATAAACCCTCATAATAGCTAGGAAAGAAATGCCTCTCATGTTATTTAAGGGTTTAACCTACATTTAGGACAGTATAACTGGACCTAAATAATAAGCTTGCTTCTTTATCCGGCCTGCACTTTATCGAACTTACTTTCTAGAGACATGATCCTTTCATTCACACATATTCTGAGTCTTTATCATCTTTCACATATGTTCTGTTTTGGTTACTATTTGGTCAAGGTCGCTCAAGCCATATACTTGTCTGGTAGCCTATTTAATCAATCATGCTAGCCAACACATAATTATTTTCATTCATGCAGTCTATTTTGAAGGTCCACTTCGTATATAGAATCAAGGAGCCCAGGTTGGCTATCATATGGTACAGAATTCCCTCCATCCCTCCCAATCAAAATTATTTTTATTCAGGATGTATCCAAGGTTTATGAGGGCCATTCCTTCCTCTCCAGGTACATTTGGCCTGCTTCATGGCCACTTCTGATTATATTTGTTGTGCAGGTTCAGTAATAGAGAAAATTGCTGAGTTTTTGAACCTTCTTGCGTCACTTTCAGCTATAATGTATCGAGCAGATACATTTACAATCCATGGTCTTGTGTGATATTAGTTTTCTTATATTTGCTGTTACTGCATGGGGGAATAACCTAATAGATTTTGTGTGTTCCAATAATCACTTTACTGATCAGTTGTAGATGGATTATGTATGTTTCAGAACATGGTAATTGATTGAGCTTAGTTTTTGTTTCCAAAAGGACTGAGTTTAGTGAAGTTCCTGGGAGTGGCTGAGGATGCAAATCAAAAAGATTGTGCACCGCAAGGTTTGCTTCTTTTGCTAGATGCACATTTTTGGTCTTAAATAGAGATCAATTCGTGTATGTACATCAACCTTGCAGATCTGGAGAATTCTCATGTAGATATAAATATACCGCTTTTGAGTTTGATTTCAAATACCATGATACAGGAAATCTTGAAAGTAATCACGATGAAGCCACATGGACATTATTTGACGGCATGAACATTAAAGATCAAGAGGTTATGGTAAGCGCTCAAATCTTGAATAACTGTGTTCAACCAAGGAAATGGTAAGTTCCATCCTAGCACATCCTGTATTATATGCATTCTTATAGGAGGTACTAGAGGCTGGGGCGCCACCTGGTGGCGCCTCCTGAGGCGTGCCTGTGCGAACTTATCTTGTTTCTGCACATTCGGTTGTCCGTCTACACTTTAGCTGGGGCGGTGCCAGGTGAAAGGCGTCCCTTTCTATTTGTTGTTTGTAATTTATGTCCAACTGCATAAAAGCAATGTTAGCCTGCTCTCAACATATTATTATAACACAAAGCTTAATCGCATGAGTCAAAGGAGTTAATTTGGTACAAGAAAAAGAGCAGACAGAAAAATCCTCACCAAGGCCACAAAGATTAAAATACGGTGCTAGCTACTCGCAAAAAATTGAGGTAAACTGTATAGCTAGAACATGCAAAGATCTTCTAGAATAGCCTTCTGTAAGACTACTTGACTACTTGCAGACTTTCAATCAAGAATACTTGACTACTTGTTGACTAGTTTTTTACTGTCAAATGTAGCAGGAGACTGTAACACTTGCACCCTTTTGTAAAGGGTTACCTCCTTCAGGAGTTTTACAATAGTTCCACCAACTGGATCATTTTTGCATTTTTGTCAATCCCAACAATCTTCATGTCTAGTCAATTGACTACTCCCATGTGACCATCCATCCATAAGAGACAGACCTGCAATTGAAAAGCTTTCTGAAAAAGGTCAAACTGTAAAAATTCTGAGTTTGAAGTGTTGATGAACAATTTTTAAAATAAAAATATAAAAGAAATTAAGACTGTATACATTGCAATTTCTTGGAATAAATGCTATTTCACACAACTCTTAAGAAAGCTATTTAAACCCAATGCCTCATAGCAGACCCCAAAAGTAACCGTTTAGATAATGTACTAAACCAAAATATATTCAGATTCAAGTCTATGAAAATGAATATTAAATTACACCTGCCTGTTTATAGCTGGAAATTAGCTGACATTGGTCCAAATACATAACACTGCTGATTGGTCTATAAATTATCTATCAGAACAGTTAGATTAGCCAATTCGAAGCAAGCATCCAAGACAATATTCTCTGGATAAACATGTGTTCCACTACTTTCTGTTGCAAGATAAGTTGGTTCTTGCACCTCCTTCACGCAAAATGTATTATGTGATTCTTTGACATGTGAGATAGATCATGATGGAGTAGATAGAGATGCTGGGCAGATATCACATTCCACATATGCCAGTCTGAGAAATATGCAAGCCGTCTTGCATTCATCCGAGAAAACAAGGGCACATACTTATTTTTGCAATTTTGCAACAAATTGTTTTTATCAAAGGATAACCGGATACTGGGACCAGCACTATAACATTACAGCTATCATTCTACAAGTAATTTAATTCACCTTGGGAGAAGGCGAGGGATGGTAGGTGGAGGCAGCCCACATGGCGAGGAGGAGACGAGTGTGGCGAAAGAGGCGGCGGCTGGTGGGAGGAGGCGACAAGAGAGAGAAGGGAATTGGAGAAGGAGGCGGAACCCTAGCCGCCACTCGAGGAGAAGACGAGAGAGCGATTTTTTTCAGAAGATGAGAGGAAGGTGGGACGTATTTACTTTGGGGAGGTGTTATCCTGGGTAGTTCCCGTGACAGTAAAATCGTAAACGTGGCATAGGCGAGGGTGCGCCCTTTGCGCCACCGTTAATGGGGTTAATGAGGTCACTACTATCCTTATCCTCTTTGAACCGTACTTGTGACAGATCATCAGTGAGGACCTTGAAATGTTTTGGAAAACATAAACTAATACATTGCCAATCATACGTGAATGCAGTAAAATCAATAAAAACGGCGCGGGTTATGTTGGGCAAGGAAAAATGAGCTACCATAACAATGAAAAGAGGACAATCCATAAGAGAGACCAAGATTACACAAGATGACGTTTGTGTTTATGCTTCCAATGCTTAGGAAGACGTCTTATAGTTGTCTTGCCTTACAATTGTTGGTCGTACAACTAAAACTCCTAGCAAATTAGAACCGATATTTGTCGAGATTTGTTTTTGATGAGCGCAAACATTCACCTTTCAGTAAACCTCGACAGGTCATTCACCCCAGAATGATTATCTTCGTCTCTTATATCTAAGCTTCTTGCTCCTATCGCTTATGGAAAATCTAATGCTTCAACCTTCACGCCGATGTATTTTTAAACTGTTGTGGTGTTGTGTCTCTTTCAGAAAAACTGTGTGCAACCAAGATGTAGTTCATGCGATCCTACCTAAGTAGTTAAACTTAAAAAGGGACCAGAATGTGTGTCCATTCTAAATTAGGCTAATATTTCCTCATCGTCTTTTGGTTATATTTTTCAGATCATGAGCTACTTTTTCAATCTGGTATGGACTTGGTGGTATGATTTTCACAAGAGCAGCGACAGAACATGCATGAATAGGTGCTATAGCTCACATGCTACTAGAATCGACGGTACGACAACATTTTATTGTAGATGTACTTACTGATGTGAAATTTGCTTGTAGATGATCTGATTTTTGACGATCATGCTTCTTAGTCCTTCCTATAACAAGTTAATCAGCGTGATGTACTACTGTTGATGTGATCAAACATGGCGTCATGTTTTAACTACCATCTAATGCATCTAAGGACAATCTGACCACATGTTTAGTTTTGCAAATTATAACCGAATTAACTATGACATGACAGAATTGCATCTCTTCTTTTCATTTTTGAACTTATGCATGTTAGGTCTCCATGTGAGTGTGTGTACCATTGATTTTTCACTTAAACCTGTCTGTGTATGTGTCTAATGCAAAAAAAGAAAAAGTTCTCTTATGTTCTACATAGACCATGTGTGCAAAACTATATATGTTAATGTGATACTATCATATTTGAACCATTGATCCATGTTCAAACCACTGAAAAGTCCGCACAATTTTTAGATTCTGTAAATTTGTAAGCAGATCGCTTTTGTAATATAATGCGACAACATGTTCGAGTTCATATGGTTTTTTGTTGCATTTTTTAATAAATGATTGACTGATATCTTAAGTTCAGTTGGTCAAATTTACATTCGTTTATAAATTCAACAATGGCTTTGTGAACTCAAAAATGTAGCACACACTTACATTAGTGAATTTGTTAATTTCGAGACCATTTGAAGCTATCTATTTATGATTTAGAGACCACCTGGAGATCTTCATTGTTTAGTATGTTAAATTGAATTGAACTTATATCAAACCATTTGTATCACACGATGATTTAGAGACCACTTGAAGACCATTTGAATCATACCATTTCTACTTATTATCATGACTTGGAGATCTTCATGATTTAGAAACTTGCAAGTGTTGATTTATCACCATTTGAACCATTTGAAGATCAAACTTATAACTAGAGACCATTCATGAAGTTCTTTGTGATTTAGAGTGTTAAATTTGAAATCTTCAAAATTTGACAAGTGTTAAAGAAACTCCATATGGGCTAGATGCTATTTTTGTGGGAACTTGCAATGGAATATGAATATGGTGTGATATGGATCACTATTTATTTTGTTGGGTCTTCAAGTACTTTCTTTTGTATATTTGACATCTTCATGATTTAAAGCACCTTATTTTGTTATTGTGGACACGTAGCCCTTTATTTTATTGTGGTGCCAAAATTTGACATATGTGCATGATTTCTTCTTGTAGGTTGCCATATGGATCCTCTTTTGGACTATGATATGGGCATGAAGACATTTATCTTAGTGCGAAATATTATGTAGTGATGCCTGCTGTATATATATGCGAAATATTATGTAGTGATGCCTGCTATACATATTCATATGCTATGAAACATTTATATATTAACTGTGCTATATGGATGTGTTATATGGATATATATATGGATGTGTTATGAACTGTGCTATATGAATGTGTTTTGGACTGTGCTATATGAATGTGTTTTGGACTGTGCTATATGTGCGAGGAATCATTGCTGTGTTATATTGTCTATGTGTATTCTCGTGCTCATTGTCTATATCTACTGTCATTTGTCTATTTATCTATATGTGTCAGGAATCATTACTGATTTTTGATTTTAAATAAAAAGAGTGCAGCCTTTTTGCCGTCATGTTCATGACGGCAAAAAGGACGCGTGGCGCCCTAGTGTACAGCCTGGCAGAAGGGTTTGCCGTCTATGCAAAAGTAGATGACGGCAAAGATATAGCAAGTTTGCCGTCAGGTACAGTATGCGCTGACAACAAAAAAGATGGTGGATTTGCCGTCTTGTAGTCCCGCACTTGACGGCAAAAAAAATCGTAGTTTGCCGTCTGGGCTACCATTGGTCTGACGGCAAAAATAACTCACGCCGTCCGGTGGATGGGTGTTCCGTCTATTTACTTTTTTTTTGCCGTGTAGGAATTCCGGCTGACGGCAAAAGGTCTTCACCGACGGCAAATAATTTGCCGTCATCTCGACGTTTGACTGACGGCAAAATGAGACTTTGCCGATTTTGAGGTTGCCGACATAGTTTGCCGTCATGGGCTGACGGCAAAATTTTTGCCGTTTGTAATCCTTTCTTTGCCGTCTGTAGCGTACTGACGGCAAAATGCCTGATTCCTGTAGTGACTCGTTCCTTTTCCGTTGTCCGTTTCGCGTTCCGGAGCTCTCTCACGTGTCCGTGGCATCCCCGAGGCCTACTTTGGTGTTTGGCCGTGTAAAGTTTCCGTTTTGGTGTGAGACGTGTCGTGTGTTGTTGTTTTGGTGTGTGTAACCCGCCTGTCAAATCTCGTCGCGTTTGGAGTTCGTTTGCTACTCCAACAGTTATTCTCGTGGGCTGAAAGTACCCCCTCTTTGAGGCCCAAGACACCCCTCCAACAGCCCACCAAACCAACCCAAACCCCTCCCTTCATCTAGGCCATCTAATTGTGATCATGTGGCTGAAAACCCCACCTCATTTGGACAACCCTAGCTCCTTGTACCTATATAAACGTCCATCTTCCCCAAAATTTGCGTCCAGAAAACCCTATGCTTCCACAATGCGCCGCCGGTGCTTCCACCGTTGATCCGCGGTGCTTCCACCGTTGAAAATTCGTGCTTCCGACGTCCCAGGAAACCATGCTTCAGTAGTGCTGCGGTCGCGCTTCCGAACCACCGCTGGTGCTTCCGACCCGACGCGCGGGCCCCGCCCGCCTCTTCTTCTTCCTCAAGATCCTCACCGCGCCACCGTCTCCTCCGCCTCCGGCGCCACGCCACCACCGCCGGATTTCTTCCCCGCCGCCGGCCTTCTCCAGGCCCGCCGCCAGCCAGGCCCCTCGCCGGAGCTCCTCACCGCCGGCCACCACCCCGCCTCACCTGCGCCACCGACCGCCGCCGCCCTCACCTCTCCGCGCCGGCCGCCGGCCTTCTCCAGGCCCGCCGCCGGCCAGGCCCCTCGCCGGAGCTCCTCACCGCCGGCCACAACCCCGCCTCACCCGCGCCACCGACCGCCGCCGCCCTCCCCTCTCCGCGCCGGCCGCCGCCCCCCTAAGGCCGCCGCCGCGCCGGTCCTCACCGCTGGCCGGCCGAGCCCCGCCGGCCTCCGGCCGCGCCGGGGGAGGGTCGCCGCCCTGCCCACATCAGAGGGCCGCGCCGCCGCGCGCTCGAGGAGCGCCGCCGCTCGGGAGCCCCGAGCTCGCCCGATCCCGATCTGGCGCTTAACGGGCCGGGGCGCCCGATCCGCTCCCCGCCGGCCCGATCCGCCTCCCCGCGGGTCCGATCCGCTTCGCCCGCGAAGCCCGAAGCCCGTTTGACCTCCGCCCGATCCGCCAGCCCGTTTGACTCCGCGGCCCGTTGACTTCGAGGAGGTTGTTTTTTTTCTCTAAGTCCTGATATTTTGATGTCTGATGCTATTTTCCAACGTGGATAACTTTTTGTGTGGTGGTCCGATTTGAGCAAATGATATGTCAAAATGATCGTGGAGACTTGTACTACATTTTGTTCCTTTGTGCCATGCATGTTTGAGGTCATCTAGATGTCTTAATATTCATGAGAAGAGTGCTACTTGTTATAAACTATTGTTAGTAGTTGTTTTCATGCCATCTTTGCAATGTGATAACTTGGTGCATGTTTATCCAAATGAAGCGAATGATATGTCCACTTGTTCGTCATGAAATGCTCTACATGTTGATTGCTTAAGCTTGCATGATAGATTTCATCTTGCCATGTTTATATCCTTTGCAAAGTTCTATGTGGCTGTTATGTCGTTAAACTTGTTACGAGATGCCTCGTAGAGGAGCTCGTTGCTATCGTTGTGTTTGTCCCCTTGATGCATGCTTAAATGTTTTGGTTTCACCATCATGTGTACTTTGTTGTGGTGCTTACCACTTGCCATGTTTAGCTTTGAGGTGACTTTAACTTGCTCACAAACATGCCATGATGTTACTACTGTTTTAACACTTAGTGAAATTTCACTAAGTCTGAAATCTGTAATTTCCAGATGCCATGTTTGCTTGTTGTTCTAGGCCAATCCATGTTAGTTTTGGGGTGGCTCTTGTTGATTCCTTGTTGTATAAGTTGTTGGTTATCCGTTCATGCTCTCACATGCTTATTTGAGAGGCTGTAGCATATTTAAATCTTGCTCCCAAGTTGCAACAAATTACTGCTGTCAGGATTTTGTTGTCAAGTTCATTATGTCATAGCTTGTTGCTATTGATCCATGGCTCCTTTGGGGATGCCCCAATGTATTTGTTTGCTGTAGGATATGTCTAGTTTATGTCCATGCTCATTGCCATGTTGTTTGAGTGTTGTAGGCCATTTATCTCTTGCCCCGAAGTTGCTATGTGGCTGTAATTTTCAGCTTGTGCATGTTTATTGTTTCGGGTGTAACTTTTAACCCGTTGCTCCGTTTTGAGCAAGTCCTATATGTAACTTGTGTGTTTTTTCATGTAGATTCATATTATCCTATTGTTATCATGTTTTGAAGCATTTTGCTTGATGCATATTGTTGTGCTGTAACACTGTGCTTCCTAAGTAGACTTTCTGTCCTTCCATAGTGCATCTGTTCTGCTTCCATAGTGCATCAGTCATGCATCCAATAATTTTTCTGCGCATTGCATCTTGTTTGATTCGTGGCCTTGTGTTCTTGTGTTTGAGTAGAGACGGAAGCTGAGACCGAGTACGAGTACGAGCACGAGGTTACTACCGAGGTTGAGAAGGAGGACCCCTCTTACGATCCCATCGACAACTCTTCAGGCAAGATGACCGAACCCCGATAACATTACTATCTTTGCCTATTGCTAGAAGTCTCGTTCTATAGTTTTGCCTCGATGCCCATGTTTTTCCTGTCAGCCTCCTATTGTAACCATGAACTTGTTTAACCACCCTACCTATGCAAACCATTGATTGGCTATACGTAGGCTTCGCTCAGCCCCTCTTATAGCATTGTTAGTTGCAGGTGAAGATTAAAGATTCTTGCTTCTTGTTGAAGCTTGTTGGGATATCACACTATATTAATTATTAAATGAAATCATCTATATATTGGTAATGGGTGGAAGGCTAAGCCTTTTGCTTGGTGATTTGTTCCACTCATGCCGCCTTAGGAACTGTATAAACTGGTGTTATGTTCCCTGATTATGCGTTCCTCACACGGTTGGGGTTATGGGACCCCCTCGATAAACCGCTAAGTGTTGGGGAACGTTGCATGGGAAACAAAAATTTTTCCTACCGTTCACCAAGATCAATCTAGTAGATGCAACTACGAGGGGAGAGTAGGATCCACATACCCTTGTAGATCGCTAAGCGGAAGCGTTATGAACGCGGATGATGGAGTCGTACTCGCCGCGATTCAGATCGCCGAAGATCCTAGCACCGAAGCAACGGTGCCTCCGCGTTCTTCACACGTACGGCTCGGGGACGTCTCCTCCTTCTTGATCCAGCAAGGGGTGGAGGAGAGGTTGATGGAGAACCGGCAGCACGACGGCGTGGTGGTGATGGTGGAGAAGAACTCCAGCAGGGCTTCGCCTAAGCACCGCGGGAGAGGAAGATGTTGTGGGAGAGGGAGGGCAGCACCGAGGCACGAACTTGTGTTGGCTGCCCTCCCTTTGCCTCACTATATATAGGGGGGTGGAGAGGTGAGGGCGCCCTAGGGTTTCCCCCTAGGGGCCGGCGGCCAGGGCAAGGAGGGGTGGCGGCCAAGGCAGGGGGGGGGCGGCGGCCAGGGCCAGGCCCTAGGGTTTCCCCCCCTAGGTGCCTTGCCCCCCAAGGCTAGGGGGTGCGGCCACCCTAGAGGGGTCCACCCCCTTTGGCGCACAAGGAGAGGGCCCAGGGGGGGGGCGCACAGCCCCTTGAGGGCTGTGGTGTTCCCCCTTGTGGCCCAATAGGCCCAGAACTACTTCCGGACCCCCCGAAACCCCTTCCGGTACTCCGCCGATTTCCCGATGCTCCCCGGAACACTTCCGGACTCCGAAACCTTTCATCGTATATATCAATCTTCGTCTCCGGACCATTCCGGAGACCCTCGTCATGTCCCGGATCTCATCCGGGACTCCGAACAACCTTCGGTAACCATGCACTTTTCTCACTAACAACCCTAGCGTCACCGAACGTTAAGTGTGTAGACCCTGCGGGTTCGGAAACCATGTAGACATGACCGAGACACTCCCAGGTCAATAACCAATAGCGGGATCTGGATACCCATATTGGTTCCCACATGTTTCTCGATGATCTCATCGGATGAACCACGATGTCAAGGATTCAGGCAATCCCGTATACAGTTCCCTTTGTCTCGTTGGTATGTTACTTGCCCGAGATTCGATCGTCGGTATCTCTATACCTAGTTCAATCTCGTTACCGGCAAGTCTCTTTTCTCGTTACCGTAATACATAATCCCGTGACCAACTACTTAGTCACTTTGAGCTCATTGAGATGACGTATTACCGAGTGGGCCCGGAGATACCTCTCCGTCACACGGAGTGACAAATCCCAGTCTTGATCCATGTCAACTCAACAGACACCCTCGGAGATACCTGTAGAGTACCTTTATAGTCACCCAGTTACGTTGTGACGTTTGGTACACACAAAGCACTCCTACGGTGTCAGTGAGTTACATGATCTCATGGTCATAGGAACTTATACTTGACATGCAGAAAACTATAGCGATAACTGACACGATCAAAAGCTATGTTAACGTTTGGGTCTCGTCCATCACATCATTCTCCTAATGATGTGATCCCGTTATCAAATGACAACTCATGTCTATGACCTGGAAACCGTGGTCATCTTTGATCAACGAGCTAGTCCTGTAGAGGCTCACTAGGGACACAAAGTCTGTCTATTCATCCACACGTGTATCTGAGTTTCCAATCAATACAGTTATAGCATGGATAATAAACGATTATCATGAACAAGGAAATATAATAATAACTCTTTTATTATTGCCTCTAGGGCATATTTCCAACAGTCTCCCACTTGCACTAGAGTCAATAATCTAGCATTACAAGGTAATGAATCTAACACCCATAGAGTCTTGGTGTTGATCGTGCTTAGCCCGTGGAAGAGGCTTAGTCAACGGATCTGCAACATTCAAATCCGTGTGTACTTTGCAAATGTTTATGTCCTCCTCCTTGACCGAATCGCGGATGGAATTGAAGCGTCGCTTTATGTGTCTGGTCCTCTTGTGAAACCTTGGTTCCTTGGCTAGAGCAATGGCACCAGTGTTGTCACAGAACAGAGTCATTGGGTTCAGTGCACTAGGCACAACTCCAAGATCTGTCATGAACTCCTTCATCCAGACACCTTCCTTCGCCGCCTCCGAGGCAGCTATATACTCCGCTTCACATGTAGAATCAGCTACCACGCTCTGCTTGGAACTGCACCATCTTACCGCTCCCCCGTTGAGAATATATACGTATCCGGTTTGTGACTTAGAGTCATCCGGATCTGTGTCAAAGCTTGCATCGACGTAACCCTTTACGACGAGCTCTTGATCACCTCCATAAACGAGAAACATATCCTTAGTCCTTTTCAGGTACTTTAGGATATTCTTGACCGCTGTCCAGTGATCCATACCAGGATTACTCTGAAACCTTCCGGCCATACTTATGGCAAGGCTGACATCTGGTCTTGTGCACAGCATTGCATACATGATAGAGCCTATGGCTGAAGCATAGGGGACGACACTCATCTTTTCTCTGTCATCCGCAGTCACTGGGCATTGAGTCTTACTCAACTTCGTACCTTGCAATACCGGCAAGAACCCCTTCTTGGATTGATCCATTTTGAACTTCTTCAAAACTTTATCAAGGTATGTGCTTTGTGAAAGTCCTATCAAGCGTCTTGATCTATCTCTATAGATCTTGATGCCCAATATGAAAGCAGCTTCACCGAGATCTTTCATCGAAAAACTCTTGTTCAAATACCCCTTCACGCTATCCAAAAATTCTATATTGTTTCCAATCAGCAATATGTCATCTACATATAATATTAGAAACGCTATAGAGCTCCCACTCACTTTCTTGTAAATACAAGCTTCATTGTAAACTTGTATAAACCCAAACGCTTTGATCACCTCATCAAAGCGAAGATTCCAACTCCGAGATGCTTGCACCAGCCCATAAATGGAACGCTGGAGCTTGCATACTTTGTCAGCATTCTCTGGATCGACAAAACCCTCTGGTTGCATCATATACAACTCTTCCTTAAGAAAACCGTTAAGGAACGCTGTTTTGACATCCATCTGCCAAATTTCATAATCGAAATATGCAGCTATTGCTAACATGATTCGGACGGATTTAAGCATCGCTACGGGTGAGAAAGTCTCATCGTAGTCAATCCCTTGAACTTGTGAAAAACCCTTTGCCACAAGTCGAGCTTTATACACGGTGACATTACCGTCAGCGTCCGTCTTCCTCTTAAAAATCCATTTGTTCTGAATGGCCTTCCGCCCTTCAGGTAATACTTCCAAAGTCCATACTTTGTTTTCATACATGGATCCCATCTCGGATTTCATGGCCTCTAACCATTTGTCGGAATCTGGGCCCACCATCGCTTCTCCATAGCTCGTAGGTTCACCGTTGTCTAACAACATGACCTCCAAGACAGGGTTACCATACCACTCAGGTGTAGTGCGTACCCTTGTCGACCTACGAGGTTCAGTAGTGACTTGATCAGAAGCTTCTTGATCATAATCATTGGCTTCCTCTTCAACCTCTGCAGGCTCCACAAAAACATCTTTCTGTGCTGCGCTACTTTCTGGTTGAAGCAGAGGTTCAATAACCTCATCAAGTTCTACCTTCCTCCCACTCAATTCTTTCGAGAGAAACTCTTTCTCGAGAAAGGATCCGTTCTTAGCAACAAACACTTTGCCCTCGGATCTGAGATAGAAGGTGTACCCAACTGTTTCTTTTGGGTATCCTATGAAGACACATTTGTCCGCTTTGGGTTCGAGCTTCTCTGGCTGAAGCCTTTTGACATAAGCATCGCAACCCCAAACCTTGAGAAAAGACAACTTCGGTTTCTTACTAAACCATAGTTCATACGGTGTTGTCTCAACGGACTTAGATGGAGCCCTATTTAAAGTGAATGCAGCTGTCTCTAACGCATATCCCCAAAACGATAGTGGCAAATCGGCAAGAGACATCATAGAACGTACCATATCTAATAGGGTTCGATTACGACGTTCGGACACACCATTACGCTGTGGTGTTCCAGGTGGCGTCAACTGTGAAACAATTCCACATTTTCTTAAGTGATCACCAAACTCATAACTCAGATATTCTCCCCCTCGATCAGATCGTAGGAACTTGATCTTCTTGTTACGATGATTTTCAACTTCACTCTGAAATTGCTTGAACTTTTCAAAAGTTTCAGACTTATGCTTCATCAAGTAAATATACCCATATCTACTTAAGTCGTCAGTGAAGGTGAGAAAATAACGATATCCACCGCGCGCCGTCTTGTCATCTTGCCCATGAGGCACGGCTCGCACGTGTCAAGTGATTCAAAATCAAGAGACTCCAGAAGTCCATCAGCATGGAGCTTCCTCATGCGTTTCACGCCGATATGACCGAGACGGCAGTGCCACAAGAAAGTGGTATTATCATTATCTACTCTACATCTTTTGGCATCAATGTTATGAACATGTGTATCATCACTATCGAGATTCAATAAGAATAAACCCCTAACTTCGGGTGCATGACCATAAAAGATATTACTCATATAAATAGAACAACCATTATTCTCTGTCTTAAATGAGTAACCGTCTCGCAATAAACAAGATCCAGATATAATGTTCATGCTTAACGCAGGCACTAAATAACAATTATTCAGGTTCATAACTAATCCCGATGGTAATCGAAGAGCGAGCGTGCCGACGGCGATCACATCAACCTTGGAACCGTTTCCCACGCGCATCGTCACTTCGTCCTTCGCCAGCCTCCGTTTATTCCGCAGTTCCTGTTTAGAGTTGCAAATGTGAGCAACCGAACCGGTATCAAATACCCAGGCACTACAACGAGAGTTGGTAAGGTACACATCAATAACATGTATATCACATATACCTTTGTTGTTGTTGGCCCCCTTCTTGTCCGCCAGATACTTGGGGCAGTTCCGCTTCCAGTGGCCGTTCCCCTTGGAATAGAAACACTCAGTCTCTGGCTTGGGCCCAGCCTTGGGTTTCTTCACTGGATTAGCAACTGCTTTGCCACCCTTCTTAGAGTTACCCTTCTTGCCCTTGCCATTCTTCTTGAAACTGGTGGTCTTATTGACCATCAACACTTGATACTCCTTCTGGATGTCTGCCTCAGCGACTTTCAGCATCGAAAACAGCTCGGCGATGGTCTTGTTCATCCCTTGCATGTTATACTGCTGCACGAAGCTCTTGTAGCTTGGAGGGAGTGACTGGAGAATTATGTCAATGATAGCCTCATCCGGGAACACAAGTCCCAGATCAGCTATGCGGGTATAGTACCCAGACATCTTCAGTAAGTGCTCACTGACAGACGAATTCTCCTCCATCTTGCAAGCGAAGAATTTATCGGTGGTCTCATACCTCTCGATCTTAGCATTCTTCTCAAAGATGAACTTCAACTCCGTGTACATCTCATATGCACCATGACGTTCAAAACGCCTTTGAAGTCCTCCTTCCAAGCCGTACAACATGGCACACTGCACTATCGAATAGTCATCCGAACGCGTCTGCCAGACGTTCATAACGTCCGCAGAGGCTCCAGGAGCGGGGGGGTCACCTAGCGGTGCATTTAGGACATAAACCTTTTGGGCAGCTGTGAGGATGATCCTCAGATTGCGGAGCCAGTCCACAAAGTTGCTCCCGTCATCTTTCAGTTTAGCTTTCTCTAGGAACGCATTAAAATTCAGGGGTGCTACTGCGCGAGCCATCTACAACCAAAATTTGCAAAGACATTTTAGACTATTGTTCATGATAAGTGAGTTATTACCTAATCAAATTAATTATACCTCCCACTCAAATTGACATCCTTCCGGTCATTCGAGCGTGACATGATCCAAATTCACCAACCCAAGTCCGATCATCACGTGAGATGAGGTGGTGTCAATGGTGAACATCAACATGTTGATCATATCTACTATATGACTCATGCTCGACCTTTCGGTCCTTCGTGTTCCGAGGCCATGTCTATACATGCTAGGCTCGTCAAGTCTAACCCGAGTGTTCTGCATGTGCAAAACTGGCTTGCACCCGTTGTATGCGAACGTAGAGTCTATCACACCCGATCATCACGTGGTGCTTCGAAACGACGAACCTTCGCAACGGCGCACACTCGGGGGGAACACAATTTTATCTTGAAATTTTAGTGAAGGATCATCTTATAATGCTACCGTCGTCCTAAGCAAAATAAGATGCATAAAAGGATTAACATCACATGCAAATCATAAGTGACATGATATGGCCATCAACTCGTGCTTTTGATCTCCATCTCCAAAGCACCGGCATGATCTCCATCGTCACCGGCGCCACACCATGATCTCCATCATCATGATCTCCATCATCGTGTCGCCATCGGGGTTGTCGGCGCCCACCATGCTCTTACTACTATTGCTACCGTTTAGCGATAAAGTAAAGCATTACAAAGCGCTTGAAGATTGACACGCAGGTCATACAAAAATTAAAGACAACCCTATGGCTCCTGCCGGTTGCCGTATGCATCGACATGCAAGTCGATATTAGCTATTACAACATGATCATCTCATACATCAAATATAATTCATCATGTCATTGGCCATATCATATCACATGCATACCCTGCAAAAACAAGTTAGACGTCCTCTAATTTGTTGTTGCATGTTTTACGTGGCTGCTATGGGTATCTAGCAAGAACGTTTCTTACCTACGCAAAACCACAACGGTGATATTCAAGTTGCTATTTAACCTTCTACAAGGACCGCCTTGTTCTATTCCGATTCAACTAAGATAGGAGAGACAGACACCCGCCAGCCATCTTATGCAACAAAAGTCACATGTCTGTCGATGGAACCGGTCTCATGTACGTGGACATGTAAAGTTGGTCCGGGCCGCTTCATCCTATAATACCGCTGAATCAAGAAAGACTAAGGAGGGCAGCAATTTAAACATCAACGCCACAAACCCTTTTGTGTTCTACTCGAGAAAGCATCTACGCAAGATCCTAGCTCTGATACCACTGTTGGGGAACGTTGCATGGGAAACAAAAATTTTTCCTACCGTTCACCAAGATCAATCTAGTAGATGCAACTACGAGGGGAGAGTAGGATCCACATACCCTTGTAAATCGCTAAGCGGAAGCGTTATGAACGCGGATGATGGAGTCGTACTCGCCGCGATTCAGATCGCCGAAGATCCTAGCACCGAAGCAACGGTGCCTCCGCGTTCTTCACACGTACGGCTCGGGGACGTCTCCTCCTTCTTGATCCAGCAAGGGGTGGAGGAGAGGTTGATGGAGAACCGGCAGCACGACGGCGTGGTGGTGATGGTGGAGAAGAACTCCAGCAGGGCTTCGCCTAAGCACCGCGGGAGAGGAAGATGTTGTGGGAGAGGGAGGGCAGCACCGAGGCACGAACTTGTGTTGGCTGCCCTCCCTTTGCCTCACTATATATAGGGGGGGTGGAGAGGTGAGGGCGCCCTAGGGTTTCCCCCTAGGGGCCGGCGGCCAGGGCAAGGAGGGGTGGCGGCCAAGGCAGGGGGGGCGGCGGCCAGGGCCAGGCCCTAGGGTTTCCCCCCCTAGGTGCCTTGCCCCCCAAGGCTAGGGGGTGCGGCCACCCTAGAGGGGTCCACCCCCTTTGGCGCACAAGGAGAGGGCCCAGGGGGGGCGCACAGCCCCTTGAGGGCTGTGGTGTTCCCCCTTGTGGCCCAATAGGCCCAGAACTACTTCCGGACCCCCCGAAACCCCTCCCGGTACTCCGCCGATTTCCCGATGCTCCCCGGAACACTTCCGGACTCCGAAACCTTTCATCCTATATATCAATCTTCGTCTCCGGACCATTCCGGAGACCCTCGTCATGTCCGGGATCTCATCCGGGACTCCGAACAACCTTCGGTAACCATGCACTTTTCTCACTAACAACCCTAGCGTCACCGAACGTTAAGTGTGTAGACCCTGCGGGTTCGGAAACCATGTAGACATGACCGAGACACTCCCAGGTCAATAACCAATAGCGGGATCTGGATACCCATATTGGTTCCCACATGTTTCTCGATGATCTCATCGGATGAACCACGATGTCAAGGATTCAGGCAATCCCGTATACAGTTCCCTTTGTCTCGTTGGTATGTTACTTGCCCGAGATTCGATCGTCGGTATCTCTATACCTAGTTCAATCTCGTTACCGGCAAGTCTCTTTTCTCGTTACCGTAATACATAATCCCGTGACCAACTACTTAGTCACTTTGAGCTCATTGAGATGACGTATTACCGAGTGGGCCCGGAGATACCTCTCCGTCACACGGAGTGACAAATCCCAGTCTTGATCCATGTCAACTCAACAGACACCCTCGGAGATACCTGTAGAGTACCTTTATAGTCACCCAGTTACGTTGTGACGTTTGGTACACACAAAGCACTCCTACGGTGTCAGTGAGTTACATGATCTCATGGTCATAGGAACTTATACTTGACATGCAGAAAACTATAGCGATAACTGACACGATCAAAAGCTATGTTAACGTTTGGGTCTCGTCCATCACATCATTCTCCTAATGATGTGATCCCGTTATCAAATGACAACTCATGTCTATGACCTGGAAACCGCGGTCATCTTTGATCAACGAGCTAGTCCTGTAGAGGCTCACTAGGGACACAAAGTCTGTCTATTCATCCACACGTGTATCTGAGTTTCCAATCAATACAATTATAGCATGGATAATAAACGATTATCATGAACAAGGAAATATAATAATAACTCTTTTATTATTGCCTCTAGGGCATATTTCCAACACTAAGTGCTAAGTCTTTTCCAGCAAGTCCCAACATTGGTACTATTTTCCTAATAACTAAAAACATGCATAGGGAGTAATTAACCCTCTTCTTAATCAACAACCCGGGCCAGTGCTCCACATGAGTGTTGGTCCAAACTGGGGGTTACGCGGGGCCACCTCGAGGGAACTCAAGGTCTGGTAAAAACCTGTGGGATTGCCCTTCCGGTCGTGGCCTGAGACGAGATACGCGCGGCTACTATCAGGGTGTCGGCACGCCGGGAGGATTTGCTGGATTAGCCTTACCTTAGTCGGAGTATCTTGAGCACGGGATTCCGAGAATACTCGGGCCTTCCCACCTTGGAGTTGCGACTGCGCGGATCGTGGGCTTGTCATGGGCCAAGTTGGAACACCCCTGCAGGGTTATGAAATTTTGAAAGTCGTGCCCGCGGTTATGTGGCAGATGGGAGCTTGTTAATATCCGGTTGTAGAAAACTTGACACCATGTTCCAATACACTACCAGCGTGTGTACCGTGACGGTCATTTTCCGAAAGGGATTCGGGAAGTGAACACGGTGGGGTTATGTTTGACTTGCTAGTTTAGGATCACTTCGTGATCATCTCTCGACCGAGGCACCTTCTCTTCTCGCTCTCTTTTACGTAAGCTAGGCTAGTGCTGCTGCAGACTCTTGTTCTTTCTTCAGCCTTGTTCCACACCCAAGGCTTGAATAGTCGTGTTACCCGGGAACGGGATTGCTGAGTCCTCTGTGGCTCACAGTTACTTCTACACACCAGATGCAAGTACGATGGTGAGCTACACAGGCGATGGTACTGAGCTAGACTGGGAGTACGACGAGGAGCGTAGCCGTTACTACGTGAACTATCCGTTTGATCAGTAGAGCTTCTACTAGGACTCGATCTAGACCTGTGGTTTAATGTTATCTTTGGTATCTTGTCAGTTGGATTTTACCCTTAGATGGGCTGTGATGTTTATCTGAAAGATGTTTGAACATGTAATGTATTTGCGTGACGTGGCGAGTGTCAGCCAACTATATTTTTAGTTTTCCATCCCTATTTTACATGAGATGTGCAAAGGTACCAAACTTGCGATCATTCCAGAATGGGCTTATATCTTTAAGTCGTGCCTCGACACGTAGGAGATATAGTCCCATCCTGGGCATTACAAGTTGGTATTCAGAGCCTTTTCCGACCTAGAAGCCCCCACTGATTGATCGAATCGTTGACGGTCGAGTCTAGGCACACACTGAAAATGTTTTGAGTCCTATATTTATATCGTAGAGTAGGATTTCTTTGCTTCTCATACCCTTTCACTCTGGTGAGGACTCCTGACGACTACTCTTGCCTCTTCTACTTTCAAAAATTGCACCAATTTTTTTTTAGGAATCTCGCGAGTATTGTTGGATTGTTTCGATGTCTTTGTGACGAGAATGTTGTTCTCGATGCCTCCTGACATTAGGGGTTGTGGCAGTGTCCCGGGAAGTTGAGCTTCGGGGTATTGTCGTCACAAGCATATCACGACAGTACTAGAATACTTAAGACGGCCGGCATCGAAAACTCTCCTATACGGTTAGTGGCAAGATAATCCCGGCATCACCCAGTACTGGGGAGGTAGTTCGGGATTATTGCCATAGCTTTGTATAGTGGATGCTTTTCGAAGGTCCGAGGTAGACGGTTTCCGAGAAAGACTGGTTATGTGTTGAAGGATGGATACAGCTGGATGTAGGATTAGAGTTGATTGCGCGATGCTTCCCCTGTATCCCCAACACCTGATTGCATAACTGGAAACTTTCGGAAATTAATAGGTGGGTTTAACCAGTAGATCGTAGGCATTCTTCCAACGAATGCATGTTAGTGAGTTCGGGGTTCTACATTGAGTGAAGTGGTTTTATGGCCGATGTTCTGATCGGGAGTTGCATCTTAAAGGGTCCTTGGTATGCTGATCCGGGTATTGCAAAACCCTTTCGTAACGCGTTCATAAGCTTTCAGCACAAAGATGTTGAACGAAGCTCCTATCTTGTGTTTGTCCCATCTGTACCTTGTTGTTTTTCTTATTTACCTTTTGTCTCCCAGTGGCTTCTCGTGAAGATTGTTGTTATCATTAAACTGAGAATTTCATTCGTTCCTCTTGTTCGAATGATTCTTGTGAAGACTATGTTGCATTTCTATCAGTTGTTTCAGCTTATACCTTCTTTCAATCAAATTGCTGATTGGTGGTCATCTCTTTCAGGATGGCTCCGAAAAGGGTTCCCAACTCTAACCCAGAGGGTGAAGAGGTTCCAGATCGTCCTCCTTCCCCTCCTCCTCCGTCTGAGGCCTGGAGAGCGATTATGCAGACTACAAACCAGAACACCCAGATGTTGATGCAGATGATGCAGCAAATGCAAGCAAATAAGCAAATCAGGGTGCTCCAGGGAACCAAGGCAATTTCTTCAACCAACAGCACTATGCTACGCTCAACCAGTTCTTGGCCAATCAACCAAAGGCTTTCAGTTACTGTGTCGACCCTCTCGATGCGGAAGATTGGATTACCGATATCAAGAAGCATTTTGAGTGCAGCAACGTAAGGCCTGAGGACTATGTGAAATTTGCAGCCTTCCAACTCAAGGACCAAGCAGCTGACCGGTGGCAGCAGTACAAAGACTCCAGAGAAGGGCGTGTGATCTCTTGGGATGATTTTTGCAAGGACTTTCGCTCTCACCACATTCCAACAAGTGTCATCGAGGGTATGCGTGAGCAATTCCGCAACCTGAAGCAAGGCTCTATGACTGTCTACCAGTATAATGTCAAGTTCCAAAACCTCACCCGCTATGCCAAGCAAGATCTATCAGTTCCGCGGAGGTCTCAAGGATGAACTTCAACTTGCTCTCACCTTGTTCGAGCCTGAGGAGTTCGACAAATTCAATAACATGGCGCTCAAGCAAGAGGCAGGCCAGCTCAAGATGGAGGCTTCCAAAAAGAGGATTCGAGATGCTGTTCACTCCTCCTCATCTTCTCAAATGGTCGCGAAGCAACATAAATTTTGGCTTCCTCCTCCTCCAGTGATCCGAGCTCCCTACAACAACAGCAACAAGAACTCTAGTGGCCGTGGTTTCTCCCACCCACCCAACCCGAGCAACCAGTCGAAGAATCAGTTTCAGTCTCAAGGTTCCAAGTCAAGTGGTTCTCATTTCCGTCCTCTCTCAGAAGTGGTCTGCAACAAGTGCACTCAGAAAGGTCACTATGCTAACAAGTGCCCCAACCCAAGGCGCCTTCCGCCTCCTCCACCTGTCAGTACAACTATTGTCAAGCATAATCCAAAGTCTGCAAGGGTGAATCTGATGAATGCAGCGCAAGCGGAGAATTCTTCTGATGTGATTTTGGGTAACCTTCCAGTTAACTCTTTTCCTGCTAAAGTGTTGTTCGATTCGGGTGCTTCATGTTCTTTCATGTCATATCCATTTGCATCCAAGCACAACATTGTCACCAAAAGTTTGCCAAGGGAATTGTCAGTTGTTTCTCCGGGCAAACTAATGCATTCAAAGATATTTGCTCTGGATGTATCTATTCGCATGGGTGATTATCGCTTTCTGGCTAAACCGGTGGTTTTCGGCAATTCCGACATCGAACTTATCCTCGGAATGGATTGGCTTTCTCAGCATGATGCTCAAATTGACTGTGCACAGAAGGAAGTCAAGATTACTCATTCCGATGATGATGTGATTATCTTCACCTCCAGGGATAACACAATCAGGCTTTTCTCTCTCAATGACAAGGGCGAAATGAATGCCATATCTCAAATTCCGGTGGTTAACGAATACGAAGACGTCTTTCCTGAAGAACTTCCAGGCATGCCTCCACACCGTCAAGTGGAATTCGTCATTGAACTCGAGCCTGGTACTGAGCCAGCATGACGGCGTCCGTACAAGCTCTCTCCTAAAGATTTGAAGGAGTTGAAGCAACAGCTTGATGAACAGGAGCGTATGGGTCTGATCAGGCCTAGTACGTCTCCTTGGGGCTGTGGTGTCTTATTTGTCAAGAAGAAGGATGGCACGGAGCGTCTCCGCGTCGATTACCGGCCATTGAACAAGAAGACAATAAAGAACAAGTATCCGCTCCCCAACATCAACGAACTGTTCGAGCAGCTCAAAGGAGCTAAAGTGTTCTCAAAGCTCGATCTCCGAATGGGCTATGACCAGATTCGCATTCGAGAAGAAGATATCCCCAAGACTGCCTTCAGAACGAGCTACGGCTCCTATGAGTATACAGTCATGTCCTTTGGTCTCGCCAATGCTCCACCTACCTTCTCGAGAATGATGCACTACATTTTCAACCCCTACACCGGCGAGTTTGTGCTTGTGTATCTGGACGACATTTTGATATTTTCCAAGAATGAAGAAGATCACGAAAAGCACCTCCGTCTGGTTCTCGACAGACTCCGTGAACATAAGTTCTATGCCAAGTTCTCCAAGTGCGAATTTTGGCTCGATAAGGTCTTGTATCTGGGCCATATCATCTCCGCTGACGGTATTGCGGTAAACCCCGAGAAAGTTGAAGCAATTGTCAACTGGGAACCTCCTCAGAACGTCAAGCAACTCCGAAGCTTCCTTGGTCTTGCCAGCTATTGCAGAAGGTTCGTTGAGAACTTCTCCAAGATTGCCAAGCCTCTCTCCAACTTGCTGCAAAAGAATGTCAAGTACTACTGGTCTCCAGATTGTGAAGTGGCATTCAAAACTCTCAAAGAAAAGCTCGTCTCTGCTCCAGTTCTAACTCCTCCAGATGAGTCCAAGCCCTATGAAGTATTCTGTGATGCTTCTCTTCAAGGACTTGGTGGTGTGCTTATGCAGGACAAGAGAATTGTGGCATACACTTCTCATCAACTGAAGCCAAGTGAGAAGAACTACCCCACACATGATCTTGAACTAGCAGCTGTGGTACATGCTTTGATTACGTGGAGACACCTCCTGTTGGGCAGAAAAGTCGACATCTTCACCGATCACAAGAGCTTGAAGTACATCTTCACACAGCCGAATCTAAACCTCCGCCAGACTCGTTGGGTCGAGATGATCCAAGAGTATGATCCCAGCATCGAATACACACCTGGCAAGGCGAATGTGATTGCAGATGCTTTGAGCAGAAAGGCATATTGCAACAGCCTCCTTATCAAGCCGTTCCAGCCTGAGCTTTGTGAAGCATTCAGGAAGCTCAACCTCCAAGTTGTTCCGCAAGGTTTTCTTGCAAATCTTCAAGTTGCTCCTACCTTGGAAGATTAGATCCGTGAGACCAACTCAGTGATGCTATGGTGCAGAAAGTGAAACATGGTATTGCAAAGGGTACTCCCAAATACAAGTGCTATCGCGTTGATGAGAGAGATACCTTGTTCTTCGAGGACAGACTCGTGGTTCCCAAAGGTGATCTCAGGAAGCTCATAATGGAAGAAGCACATGATTCCCTCTTTTCCATTCATCCTGGCAGTTCCAAGATGTACCAAGACCTCAAGCAATCTTACTGGTGGACTCGCATGAAAAGGGAGATTGCCCAATTCGTGAATGAATGTGATGTCTGCAGAAGAGTGAAGGCAGAACATCAACGTCCAGCCGGTCTTCTCCAACCTCTTCCTATTCCCGAGTGGAAATTCGACCACATTGAAATGGATTTCATCACTGGCTTTCCTAAGTCCAAGAGAGGGAATGATTCTATCTTCGTGGTGATTGACAAGCTTACCAAAGTCGCTCACTTCCTTCCAGTCAAAGAATCCATCAATGCAGCTCAACTTGCAGAATTGTACACTTCCAGAATTGTGTCCTTACATGGCATTCCTCAAGTTATCTCCTCAGACCGTGGAAGTTTGTTCACTTCTAAGTTCTGGGACTCCTTTCAGTCTACCATGGGCACTAAGATCAGGTTCAGCACTGCATTTCACCCTCAGACTAGTGGTCAAGTCGAGAGAGTGAATCAGATTCTAGAAGACATGCTCAGAGCCTGTGTAATATATTTTGGCATTAAGTGGGAAGATTGCCTTCCATTTGCCGAGTTCTCTTACAACAACAGCTTCCAAGCAAGTGCCGGCAAAGCTCCATTTGAAATCCTCTATGGCAGAAAGTGCCGTACCCCTCTCAACTGGTCCGAGACTGGTGAACGTCAACTCCTTGGCAATGACTTGATCTCAGAAGCCGAAGAAATGTGCAAAGTCATACGTGAGAATATCAAGGCCGCTCAGTCGCGTCAGAAGAGCTACTATGACGGCAAGCATCGTGATTTGGCCTTCAACATTGGGGATCATGTCTATCTCCGTGTTTCTCCGATGAAAGGCACCCAAAGATTCGGTATCAAAGGAAAGCTTGCTCCTAGATACGTCGGGCCTTTCAAGATCCTTGGCAGAAGAGGCGATCTAGCCTATCAACTTGAGCTCCCTTTCAACTTCGCCAATGTTCATGATGTGTTTCATGTGTCTCAACTCCGCAAGTGCTTCAAGACTCTTGAACGCATGATTCCGTTTGAAGAGATTGATCTTCAACAAGACTTGACTTACCGAGAGCACCCAGTTGCTATTCTCAAAGAAACTGAGCGCAAGACCCGCAACAAGTCCATCAAATTCTTGAAAGTCAAGTGGTCACACCATACCGACCGAGAAGCTACGTGGGAACGATAAGATCATCTTCGTTCCGAGTACCCTTCCTTTTTCCAGTCCTAGATCTCGGGAAGAGATCTTTTTGTAGTAGAGGAGACTTGTAATGCCCCGGATGTAATACTTTCCCTTTTGGGCAATATATATATCTCTGGCTTCGTCTATTCCATTCCGGGTTCTTTGTCTTTTGGGTTTTTCGTCGTTTTGTCGTGTTGTGTGTGTGCATTCATTCATATCATGTAGACATGTGCATCGCATTGCATTTGTGTGCTGTTTGCATCCGGTCCCACTCGTTCCTTTTCCATTGTCCGTTTCACGTTCCGGAGCTCTCTCACGTGTCAGTGGCATCCCCGAGGCCTACTTTGGTGTTTGGCCGTGTAACGTTTCCGTTTTGGTGTGAGACGTGTCGTGTGTTGTTGTTTTGGTGTGTGTAACCCGCCTGTCAAATCTCGTCGCGTTTGGAGTTCGTTTGCTAACTAACAGTTATTCTCGTGGGCTGAAAGTACCCCCTCTTTGAGGCCCAAGACACCCCTCCAACAACCCACCAAACCAACCCAAACACCTCCCTTCATCTAGGCCATCTAATTGTGATCATGTGGCTGAAAACCTCACCTCATTTGGACAACCCTAGCTCCTTGTGCCTATATAAACGTCCATCTTCCCCAAAATTTGCGTCTAGAAAACCCTATGCTTCCACAATGCGCCGCCGGTGCTTCCACCGTTGATCCGCGGTGCTTCCACCGTTGAAAATTCGTGCTTCCGACGTCCCAGGAAACCATGCTTCCGTAGTGCTGCGGTCGCGCTTCCGACCCGACGCGCGGGCCCCGCCCGCCTCTTCTTCTTTCTCAAGATCCTTACCGCGCCGCCGTCTCCTCCGCCTCCGGCGCCGCGCCACCACCGCCGGATTTCTTCCCCGCCGCCGGCCTTCTCCAGGCCCGCCGCCGGCCAGGCCCCTCGCCGGAGCTCCTCACCGCCGGCCACCACCCCGCCTCGCCTACGCCACCGACCGGCGCCTCCCTCACCTCTCCGCGCCGGCCGCCGCGCCGGTCCTCACCGCCGGCCGGCCGGGCCCAGCCGGCCTCCCGCCGCGCCGGGGGAGGGTCGCCGCCATGCCCGCATCGGAGGGCCGCGCCGCCGCGCGCTCGAGGAGCGCGGCCGCTCGGGAGCCCCGAGCTCGCCCGATCCCGATCTGGCGCTTAACGGGCCGGGGCGCCCGATCCGCTCCCCGCCGGCTCGATCCGCCTCCCCGCGGGTCCGATCCGCTTCGCCCGCGAAGCCCGAAGCCCGTTTGACTTCCGCCCGATCCGCCAGCCCGTTTGACTCCGCGGCCCGTTGACTTCGAGGAGGTTGTTTTTTTTCTCTAAGTCTTGATATTTTGATGTCTGATGCTTTTTTGCAACGTGGATAACTTTTTGTGTGGTGGTCCGATTTGAGCAAATGATATGTCAAAATGATTGTGGAGACTTGTACTACGTTTTGTTCCTTTGTGCCATGCATGTTTGAGGTCATCTAGATGTCTTAATCTTCATGAGAAGAGTGCTACTTGTTATAAACTGCTGTTAGTTGTTGTTTTCATGCCATCTTTGCAATGTGATAACTTGGTGCATGTTTATCCAAATGAAGCGAATGATATGTCCACATGTTCGTCATGAAATGCTCTACATGTTGATTGCTTAAGCTTGCATGATAGATTTCATCTTGCCATGTTTATCTCCTTTGCAAAGTGCTATGTGGCTGTTATGTCGTTAAACTTGTTACGAGATGCCTCGTAGAGGAGCTCGTTGCTATCGTTGTGTTTGTCCCCTCGATGCATTCTTAAATGTTTTGGTTTCACCATCATGTGTACTTTGCTGTGGTGCTTACCACTTTCCATGTTTAGCTTTGAGGTGACTTTAACTTGCTCACAAAGATGCCATGATGTTACTACTGTTTTAACACTTGGTGAAATTTCACTAAGTCTGGAATCTGTAATTTCCAGATGCCATGTTTGCTTGTTGTTCTAGGCCAATCCATGTTAGTTTTGGGGTGACTCTTGTTGATTCCTTGTTGTATAAGTTGTTGGCTATCCATTCATGCTCTCACATGCTTATTTGAGTGGCTGTAACATATTTAAATCTTGCTCCCAAGTTGCAACAAATTACTGCTGTCAGGATTTTGTTGTCAAGTTCAATATGTCATAGCTTGTTGCTATTGATCCATGGCTCCTTTGGGGATGCCTCAATGTATTTGTTTGCTGTAGGATATGTCTAGTTTATGTCCATGCTCATTGCCATGTTGTTTGAGTGTTGTAGGCCATTTAACTCTTGCCCCGAAGTTGCTATGTGGCTGTAATTTTCAGCTTGTGCATGTTTATTGTTTCGGGTGTAACTTTTAACCCGTTGCTCCGTTTTGAGCAAGTCCTATATGTAACTTGTGTGTTTTTGCATGTAGATTCATATTATCCTATTGTTATCATGTTTTGAAGAATTTTGCTTGATGCATATTGTTGTGTTGTAACACTGTGCTTCCTAAGTAGACTTTCTGTGCTTCTATAGTGCATCTGTTTTGCTTCCATAGTGCATCAGTCATGCATCCAGTAATTTTTCTGCGCATTGCATCTTGTTTGATTCGTGGCCTTGTGTTCTTGTGTTTGAGTAGAGACGGAAGCTGAGACCGAGTACGAGTACGAGCACGAGGTTACTACCGAGGTTGAGAACGAGGACCCCTCTTACGATCCCATCGACAAATCTTCAGGCAAGATGACCGAACCCCGATAACATTACTATCTTTGCCTATTGCTAGAAGTCTCGTTCTATAGTTTTGCCTCGATGCCCATGTTTTTCCTGTCAGTCTCCTATTGTAACCATGAACCTGTTTAACCACCCTACCTATGCAAACCATTGATTGGCTATACGTAGGCTTCGCTCAGCCCCTCTTATAGCATTGTTAGTTGCAGGTGAAGATTGAAGATTCTTGCTTCTTGTTGAAGCTTGTTGGGATATCACACTATATTAATTATTAAATGAAATCATCTATATATTGGTAATGGGTGGAAGGCTAAGCCTTTTGCTTGGTGATTTGTTCCACTCATGCTGCCTTAGGAACTGTATAAACCGGTGTTATGTTCCTTGATTATGCGTTCCTCACACGGTTGGGGTTATGGGACCCCCTCGATAAACCGTGAAGTGCTAAGTCTTTTCCAGCAAGTCCCAACATTGGTACTATTTTCGTAATAACTAAAAACTTGCATGGGGAGTAATTAACCCTCTTCTTAATCAACAACCCGGGCCAGTGCTCCACATGAGTGTTGGTCCAAACTGGGGGTTACGCGGGGCCTTTTCGAGGGAACTCAAGGTCTGGTAAAAACATGTGGGATCGCCCGTCCGGTCGTGGCTTGAGACGAGATACGCGCGGCTACTATCAGGGTGTCGGCACGTCGGGAGGATTTGCTGGATTAGCCTTACCTTAGTCGGAGTATCTTGAGCACGGGATTTCGAGAATACTCGGGCCTTCCCACCTTGGAGTTGCGACTCCGCGGATCGTGGGCTTGTCATGAGCCAAGTTGGAACACCCCTGCAGGGTTATGAACTTTCGAAAGCCGTGCCCGCGGTTATGTGGCAGATGGGAGCTTGTTAATATCCGGTTGTAGAAAACTTGACACCATGTTCCAATACACTACCAGCGTGTGTACCGTGACGGTCATTTTCCGAAAGGGATTCGGGAAGTGAACACGGTGGGGTTATGTTTGACTTGCTAGTTTAGGATCACTTCGTGATCATCTCTCGACCGAGGCACCTTCTCTTCTCGCTCTCTTTTACGTAAGCTAGTCTAGTGCTGCTGCAGACTCTTGTTCTTTCTTCAACCTTGTTCCACACCCAAGGCTTGAATAGTCGTGTTACTCGGGAACGGGATTGCTGAGTCCTCTGTGGCTCACAGTTACTTCAACACACCAGATGCAGGTACGATGGTGAGCTACACAGGCGATGGTACTGAGCTAGACTGGGAGTACGACGAGGAGCGTAGCCGTTACTACGTGAACTATCCGGTTGATCAGTAGAGCTTCTACTAGGATTCGATCTAGACCTGTGGTTTAATGTTATGTTTGGTATCTTGTCATTTGGATTTTACCCTTAGATGGGCTGTGATGTTTATCTGAATGATGTTTGAACATGTAATGTATTTGCGTGACGTGGCGACTGTAAGCCAACTATCTTTTCAGTTTTCCATCCCTATTTTACATGAGATGTGCAAAGGTACCAAACTTGCGATCATTCCAGAATGGGCTTATATCTTTAAGTCGTGCCTCGACACGTAGGAGATATAGTCCCATCCTGGGCATTACACAGCAACCCATGTGGTTATGGGATACTGCTCAGGCTTCCAGTATGAACCATCAACATTCATTTTCCTATCGAACCCAACACCCTCTTTCCTAGGGTTTCAGTTCAGTATCTGCTTTTTGAGGACATCACATAGAGTCTGATGCCCTTTGAGGCTTTTGTACATCCCTGTTTCAAGCAAAGTCTTCAACCTAGCATTTTCATCAGCAATAGTAGTGGTTTCCTCAGCAGAGGGGTTAGTTTCCACATAAATAGTTGAAGATATTGCAACAGTGGCAGTAGTATAGCATTCAGCAACCGATGTAGCATTATCACGTTCAATGCATTTTAGACATGGTGGTTCAAACTCTTCGTGAGTAGAGCTGATCAGTTGTGCGCGGAGTGACTCATTCTCCTTTTGAAGATCTTCATGAGCCGCTTTCACTTTCTCAAGTTCTCGCTTCCTTTGAATGTAATCATGGGAAAGCTTTTCATGAGTTTTTGAAAGCGATTCATAAAGCTCTTCAAGTTCTTTGTACTTAACATGAAGATTTTTTTATGGCTTCAATTAAGGACCGAGAATGGGTCATTTCCGCGTCCAACAGGTCATCGCTTTTGTCTAACAGTTTTTGAATATGTTCCATGGCTTTCTGCTGTTCAGTGGCAATTTTAGCAAGTGTTTTGTAGCTAGGTTTTGATTCATAATCAGAGTCATCTTCACTAGATGTTTGAAAGTAAGCATCGCGTGATTTTACCTTGGCACCGCGTGCCATGAAGCAGAAGGTGGGTGCAGAGTCGTCGTCCTCATCATCATTGTTGGGGACGGGGCCATTGTCTTCAGTGTTGAAGATAGACTTGCCCACGTAGGCAGTGGCTAAAGCCAGACTTGCAGCACCAGAATTAGACTCTTCCTCCGACTCCACCTCCACCTCTTCAAAAGCAGACTCTTTCTCAGAATCCATCTCCTTGCCAACAAAAGCGCGAGCCTTGCCAGATGAATTCTTCTTGTGTGATGAATACTTTGACGAAGACTTTGAAGAAGACTTTGAGTATTTCTTCTTTTTCTTGTCATCAGAATAATATTCATTGCTCTTCTTTTTCTTCTTCTCGTTGTCCCACTGAGGACACTCAGGATGTAGTGACCAGGTTTCTTGCACTTATGACAAGTTCTTTTCTTGTAGTCATGAGCAGATGCTTCATCATTTCTTGAGCTGTATCTTGAAGACTTTCTGAAGCCTTTCTTCCTAGTGAATTTCTGGAACTTCTTCACAAGCATGGCAAGCTCCTTTCCAATGTCTTCAGGACCATCAGAACTGCAGTCAGATTCTTCTTCAGATGAGGAAACAACTTTTGCCTTCAAGGCGCGAGATCGGCAATAGTTGGGACCATAGATGTCACGCTTCTCAGATAGCTGGAACTCATGTGTGTTGAGCCTCTCAAGTATATCAGACGGATCGAGAGTCTTGAAATCAGGGCGTTCTTGAATCATCAGTGCAAGGATATCAAATGAGCTGTCGAGTGATCTCAGAAGGGTCTTGACGATTTCATGCTTGGTGATCTCAGTGGCGCCAAGTGCTTGAAGCTCATTTGTGATGTCAGTGAGTCGATCAAAAGTGTGCTGGACATTCTCATTGTCATGTCTCTTGAAGCGATTGAAGAGATTGCGAAGGACGCTGATCCTTTGATCTCTCTGGGTAGAGACTCCTTCATTGACCTTTGAGAGCCAGTCCCAAACTTCCTTTGACGTGTCCAGAGCACTCACACGACCGTACTGTCCTTTGGTCAGATGACTACAGATGATGTTCTTGGCTGTTGAATCCAATTGAACGAGCCTCTTGACGTCAGCAGGGGTGACGCCTTCACCAGTCTTGGGAACGCCGTGCTTGACGACAAACCAGAGGTCCACATCAATGGCTTCAAGATGCATGCGCATCTTGTTCTTCCAGTAGGGATATTCGGTGCCATCGAAGACAGGGCACGCAGCGGAGACTTTGATTATCCCTGCAGTCGACATAGCTAAAACTACAGGTGGTTAAACCGAATCACACAGAACAAGGGAGTACCTTGCTCTGATACCAATTGAAAGTGCAGTATATCGACTAGAGGGGGGGTGAATAGGCCATTTTTATGAAATGCTTCAAAACATGGTAGTTTTGAAGACAAACGATAAGCTCAAGCCTATTAGTATGCAGCGGAAAGTGGACTCACTAGATAAGCCATAGTCATGTATTCAATGAAGTGAAAGCATGAAGACTAATAGCAACTAGGTAGTAGTGATCATGCAGAAAGAAGGAATGAAGCCAATCACAACAAGTAGATACTCAGTGAAGACAATCAGATAAGGCAAACATGCAATGTCTTCACAACATAGAGCAGTAAGTAAAGGGAAGGAAATGATAGAACCAGTAGCTCGGGGAAGACAGTGATTTGTTAGACCAGTTCCGGTTGCTGTGACAACTGTACGTCTGGTTAGGGAGGCTGAGATTTAACTCAGAAGACCGCGTCTTCACCTTGTTCCCCTTGAGCTAAGGACACCTTGTCCTCGCCCAATCACTCTGGTAAGTCTTCAAGGTAGACTTCCAAACCTTCACAGACTTCGTTCACCGGCAATCCACAATGACTCTTGGATGCTCAGAACGCGACGCCTAACCGGCAGGAGGAAACACAGTCCTCAATTGTAATAAGTCTTCAGGTCACACAGACAGAAAGACTTCAGTGATGCCTAACACTCTTTGGCTCTGGGTGTTTGGGCTTTGTCCTCGCAAGGATTTCTCTCTCAAATGCTTCGGAGGTGGGTTGCTCTCAAACGACAAAAGCCGTGTAATAACTCTGAGCAGCCACCAATTTATGGTGTAGGGGGTGGGCTATTTATAGCCACTGGGCAACCCGACCTGATTTGTCCGAAGTGACCCTGGGTCACAAGGGAACTGACACGTGTTCCAACGGTCAGATTTCAAACACACACGGCAACTTTACTTGAGCTCCAAGTAAAGCTGACTCATCCGCCTCTGGATAAGATTTGCTCTCATAGTCTTCGCTCGAAGACATAGGATTTGGTTGAGCATCACATCAGTCACTCTGACTTAGTTCACTTGGACCCCACTTAACAGTACGGTGGTTCCTATGAATCAACAAAGAAGAAAAGGAAACACGAAACATCTACATCTTCCCGCTCCATAGTCTTCACACAATGTCTTCTCTTGTCATAGTCTTCAATATGATTATCTTCATATACCACCACTGATATCAATGTCTTCATACATTTTTAGGGGTCATCTCTGGTAGGTTAACTGAATCAATGATGGACTACTACCTGTGTTATCCTGCAATTCTCACAAACACATTAGTCCCTCAACCAGGTTTGTCGTCAATACTCCAAAACCACTAGGGGTGGCACTAGATGCACTTACAATCTTCTTATGGACTCAACCTTACGTCCATCTGACAAGAGTCATATCACATTTGCTGATACTGGTAAAAGCAAAGTATTGGGTCTAGGTAGAGTTGCAATCTCAAAGGATCAGCACATGGATAAAGTCATGCTTGTTGAATCCCTTGGTTTCAACTTAATGTCTGTCTCAATGCTTTGTGACTTAAACATGATTGTGATATTTGGGAAATATCGTTGCCTTGTGCTAATGGAATCTGACAAATCTCTAGTCTTTGAAGGATATCGGAAAGATGATCTGTATATGGTAGATTTCTCAGCAGGACCACAGATGGCCGTATGTCTTCTAGCAAAAGCTTTAGAGTGCTGGCTCTGACATCGGAGGCTAGGACATGCTGGCATGAGGAACTTGCACACTCTCGCGAAGAAGAAGCACGTCGTAGGCATCGAGGGCGTCAAGTTCAAGAAAAATCATCTATGCGGTGCGTGCGAAGATGGGAAGATGACTAGGGCCAAGCATCCCTCGAAGACAATCATGACGACATCCCAACCCTTCGAGCTGCTTCACATGGACTTATTTGGCCCAACTCACTACTCTACACTCACTACTACAGCTTGTCTCTATGGCTTCGTCATTGTTGATGATTATTCAAGATACACATGGGTGCACATAATTCTCTACAAGACTGAAGTGCAGGATGTCTTCAGACGCTTCGCCAACCGTGCCCTGACTAACTATGGTGTCAAGATCAAGCATATCAGAAGTGACAATGGCACTGAGTTCAAGAATACCGGCCTTGATCTTTATCTGGATACAATGGGAATCACTCATGAGTTCTCAGCTCCGTACACACCTCAGCAGAATGGCATCGTGAAGCGCAAGAACAGAACCCTCATTGAGATGGATCGAACAATGCTCGATGAATACAAGACACCAAGAAAGTTCTGGCCCGAAGCTATTGATACATCATGCCATGTCATCAACCGTGTTTATCTTCACAAGCTTCTGAAAAAAACTTCCTATGAACTCCTTACTGGCAAGAAGCCAATTGTCAGTTACTTTAGGGTATTTGGAGCTAGATGATGGATCAAGGATCCACATCACAAATCAAAATTTGCACCAAAAGCACATGAAGGTTTCATGCTCGGCTACGGGAAGGACTCGCACTCCTATAAAGTCTTCAACCTCTTTCTCTATAAAGTGGTTGAAACTGTGGATGTGCGGTTTGATGAAACGAATGACTCACAAAGAGAGTTCCTGCCAAATGTGCTGGATGAAGCTCCACCCAGTGAATCTATCAAGTTAATGGGAACAGGTGAAATCATGCCTTCTGAAGCACAGCCTAATGAGGAACTTATCATTTCTGCTCCCAATCAACCTGAAGAGAATGCTCAGCCTGAAGACAATCCTCCTAATGATGACAATGACCAGCAAGAGCAAAATCTTCGTCCAGTTCATCCCCGTGTTGCAAATGAAGTACACGTTGAGAAGATAATTGACAGCATGAATGCACCTGGTCCACTCACTCGTTCAAGAGCAACACAGCTAGCAAATTTCTGTGGGCACTTTGCATTTGTCTCGATATCTGAACCCAAGAAAGTTGCTGGAGCCTTCATGGAACCTGAATGGATTCAAGCTATGCAAGAAGAGCTTCAATAGTTTGAGCTGAACAATGTATGGGAACTTGTCAACGTCCCGACCCCCGCAAGCACAACATAATAGGCACAAAATGGATATATCACAACAAGCAAGATGAGCATGGTCAAGTTGTCATACAAAGCTCATCTCGTTGCTCAAGGATACACTCAAATTGAAGGGATTGACTTCGATGAAACATTTGCTCCTGTGGCTAGGCTTGAAGCTATTCGCATACTGCTAGACTATGCAAACCATCACAACATCCTTCTGTATCAAATGGATGTGAAGAGTGCCTTTCTCAATGGCAAGATTGAAGAAGAAGTGTATGTTGCACAACCACCTGGCTTTGAAGATCCAAAACTTCCTGATATGGTATACAAGCTCAACAAGGCACTGTATGGCCTCAAACAAGCCCCTCGTGCTTGGTATGACACACTCAAAGACTTCCTGAAGAGCAACAGCTTCAAACCTGGTTCCCTGGATCCCACACTCTTCACGAAGACATATGATGGTGAACTGTTTGTTTGCCAAATCTATGTGGATGACATTATCTTCGGCTGCACTGACAAAAGATACAGTGATGAGTTCGCTCACATGATGCAAGAGCAATATCAGATGTCCATGATGGGTGAGCTGAAGTTCTTCCTTGGTCTTCAAATTCTTCAGCAGAGCAACGTCATCTTCATATCTCAAGAGAAATAACTCAAAGATTGCCTGAAGAAGTTTGGAATGCAGGACTGCAAAGGATACACGACGCCTATGCCAACTAGAAGTCATCTGAGTCCCGACACCAATGGTAAAGATTTCGATCAAAAGGTATACCGCTCCATGATTGGTTCTTTACTTTATTTATGTGCATCTAGGCCAGATATTATGCTTAGTGTTTGCATGTGTGCTCGATTCCAAGCGGCACCAAAGGAATCGCACCACTTAGCTGTGAAGCGAATTCTTCAATATTTGGCTTACACCCCAACACTAGGATTATGGTATCCAAAGGGCTCAGAGTTTGATCTAGTTGGATTCTCAGATGCTGATTATGCTGGTGACAAAGTTGATCGCAAGTCTACATCAGGCACATGTAACTTTCTGGGACGATCACTTGTCTGTTGGTCTTGAAAGAAGCAGTACTGTGTATCACTCTCCACTGCTGAATCTGAATACATTGCTGCTGGATCTTGCTGCGCTCAGCTTCTCTGGATGAAGCAAACTCTCAAGGACTATGGTGTCCATCTGAAGCATGTGCCACCCTATTCTGACAATGAAAGTGCCATCAAGATTGCCAACAACCCAGTTCATCACTCGAAGACAAAGCACATTGAAATTCGTCATCACTTTCTCAGAGATCATGTCATGAAGGAAGATATTGATATCATACACGTCAACATTGAAGAGCAGCTAGCAAATATCTTCACAAAGCCCTTGGATGAGAAAAGGTTTTGCAAGTTGCGGTGTGAGCTAAATATCTTGGAATCCTCGAATGTCCTGTAATCAGGCACACATCCTAACACTTATGCATGTTGATGACTTAGAAGTGCAACACACGAAGTAAGTATATCTTCAATCAATGAAGACTTAGATTTTGAGTGTGAATACATTAACGCGGAATTTGACTTCGGAGCGCCACGATAATTGTGCGCCGTGTCTGGGTCTAATACTTCCTATACGGTGGGTAACGCCACCACCAAATCTTTGCTTGAAGTGTTTCTCTTGGCGTTACATTTGCAAAATCTTCGCATTTGATTTATCTTCATATGTGTTTTCTCTTTATCAATTTGATCTTACTCAGATATATACATATATAGACTTGTGTTATGTCCTCTACATCATTCACTTATAGCTATGTCTTCTTATTTGAATCTTTTGAACTAAGTGAATGTGATCGGACCCTAGCCTCTCTATGCTTTCTACCTCAAACTCTATCTATCCAAATCATATGCATTCTGTTGGAACCGTCGAATGTCTTCTCTACGTCCTTGTCAGCAGAAGATACAGAGACAAACATTAAATATGCTTTTAATGCTCAATCCTTATTGCCTGAAACCCGGAGAAGCCGGAGCGACCACCCCGACAGTCCAGGCGTGCGTGGGAACATGGAAAACTCCCTATGTGTTGCATGTCCGCCACATGTACCTCAGATGTGAACCGCAAGGGGCGCTTGCGTAATTGCACTGTGCTGTCTCCCTTCCTTATAAATGCCCGTCCCATCATGGTCAAAACACTTCTACCACCTCTCCACCTCGACAAACCCTAGCGCCACCGCTAGCTCTCGACGACGCCGGCGACGAAGCGCTTAGCTGCCGCGACCTCGTCGACACCGTCTTCACGCCGGCCGCGGACATCATCTTCTCTGCCGCCATCGTAGGCGTCCTCCGTCGCCAAGCTAGCACACGGAAGATCGAACTGCTCGGCCTCCACTTCGTCTCCGTCTAGCAGTTCATCGTGTGGTAAATTAAAACCCTCTTTTTACCGTCTTTTTGATCCGATAGATTCATCCTTTCTACCAAAAGAAGTTTCTGCCTTCACATATTTGGATCTACCCTGTCTGCATCTCATACTTTGCCTAGTACATTCACTTATGCTTCACACATAGTTAGATTCCTCACTTGTACCTATTCTTGGATTCGTACAAATCTGGAACCAACTCTCAACATATAAGTGAATGTCTTCGCGCTATGAGGTCAATGTCTTCTAAACTGATTTATCTTCAAAATCTTTTGAGAATGCATATGACCTCTTCCCCTTCCCTCGCATCTCTAATGCTGTCACAGGTACATGTCCGTGGGAGAATCCCTTGGTTCTTATAGTATGCAATCATTTGCAGAATTCTTGCAGCGTCACATTAACTCTCCTGAAGCCAGTTCCTGTCTGACCAGCAGACGGAAGCCTTTCAGTTTGAACCTCATGGCAACTAAGAAATCTGCTAGGAAGGGTGGCAGACAGCGTCATGGAAACACCACCAGAGATTTGCCTCCTGACCTCTATGAGCTGTACAAGACTAATTCAGAGGAGGACTATAATCAGAGAAAAACTCGAATCCAATGGATTCGAAGATATTGGGCAGAACAGTGGTACAAGTACAGGTTTGTGACCCAGGAGTATGCTGAGAAGAATGCCATCAAGCGACCATGGGGAGACATTTTGTACAAAAATCTTCCACCCAGCTCCAGAATCGAAGCCATTGAGAAAGGCTTCTATCCTTGCATGGTCCGAGGGCCACAACCAACTGATGCCGACCCATCGTCATTGCTATGGTGTCGAGATGATAATTTGTTCAAGCGCAACCTCTAGTTTGCCAAGAACTCGGCCAAGGAGAACAAGAAATCTTGGGGATTAGACTTAAACCTTGGCCCCTCTGCGCCTCGTGCTGATGGCACACGCGAAGCTGAACCAAATCTTGTTGGGCCCTTCTACAACTTAGAAGGTCTCATCACTCATATAAGGGTTCAAGGGGCGGATGTGGATCAACCTGCAGACGACACTGACTCTGATGAAGCGCCTGCACCTCCGAAGCTAAAGACGAAGAAGCAGAAGAAACCCAAGGCTTCGAAGCCTTCCACTCCACCAAAAGCTTCGAGAGTGAAGCCCTTGGCCACTGCTCCACCTGCACCAAGTGTGCAGTCTGAAGATCACTCTCGCATCTCCAAGACCAAGAAGCTAAAGAAGAAGCCCATGCACACCCCCAGTTCTGCTCTAACTCCTGCTGCAGTTATGAGGAATGAGAATGACACCACTGATCTATTAAGTGATGAAGATCTTGCTGATGACGCTCTTGAGCAACTGATAAAGAGCAAGCAAGAAGCAAAATCTTCAATGACTTGCCTCTCTTTGATGTGGCAGTCATCAACAACTTCATTGATGAGTGGTTTGACACCCCCAATCTCAGCTTTGATGATCTGCAACTTCCAATTGGCCTGAGCGTCTCATTCAACAGCGCCATTGCTTTTGAGCTAGCTCTTGCTCAGAAATTGTTGAGCTGAAGCACAAGATTGATTTTGAAAAGGCTCAGTTCAAGAAGCATATGGCCAAGCTCAGCGTCAAAGATGTCCAGAATTTTCAAGTCATGATGCATGAGCTCAAGGAAGCCTTTCACAAGAAGCGTGAAGAAGCTAAAGTTTCTCGTGAGTGCATAAAGGTTTTGGCTGCCAAGTGTGTTCTAGCATACAATGAAGCTGAGAAGCGCAAGGCCCTTGGGCGTCCTGGCATCGACCCAGGATGACTGTCAAGAAGAAGAAGCCAACTGTGGCCCCAGCTGAAGCATCAAGGCGGGAAGAACCTCGCATTGTCTTCCCTGCCAGCATGACAGGCTTGAAGCCTAAGGTCCCCACAGTTGCTTCAGAACTCAAGAAGACAAAGGTCGCTGAAGCTGAAGCCCACAAGCGCAAAATCAAGAACACCACTGATGATGCTCCACCCACTAAGAAACGTAAGACCAAGAAAGTCCGGGCTGCTCCCACATAGCCCCTTATCGTCGAGCCAATTTCTGTTGCTCGTCCTGCATCTGCACAACAAGAACGTCGCCTGACTGTTCATGAGCCTGCTACCACAGAGGCTCCTGAAGACATTCCAGCTATTGGCCCCACCGCAGCTGAAGACATTGGTCATCACGACAATGTTGAAGATGATTAAGTCCTTCCTCAGATTGAACACAATGTGGTATCATCGCCTGTTCTCACGAACAGCGAACTCATCAGCATTGGTCGTCCTTTGACGCCAATTGCTCAGGATGATTTGTGGGCTGGTCACCCACAAGACTCTCACCATCAAGCAGAAACACCAGTAACTCCCCCAACTCAAGTCACCAATCCGGTGATTGAAGATGAAGACTATGAGGCATAACCAACACCATCTCCGCAGACGTCGCCAGCATTCCGCAGGCTTCGCAAAGGACCAAGGCCTCAAGTTGATCTATCAAGTGTTCCAGAAGGAGATGAGCGCCAATCTCTTTCACGACAAGTGTTTCCTGAAGCCTCTCCAACTGCGAACATCCCTGAGTCTGAAGCCAAAGCGGCTGAAGATATTCCGGCTGCATCAGCCGATGACCACGAAGAAGAAACAAGAGAAGAAGAAGCACGTGTTGCCACACCCCCTACCAACCAAGTTGTTCCTGCGGAGAATGTGTCTGACCCTCCAGCTCCTGAAGTGGAGGTTACACATACCGAGGCGGCCACCAACACCAACACTGATGCCAATGACATTGTCATGGCTGATGCTAATGTGGTACCCAAAGTGATAGCACCTGAAGTAAAGGCTGCACCTGATGCAAATCTGCAGCCTGAAGTCACTGACACTGCCACTGCAATTATTACTGCTCCTGTACCGCCTCCCAGGCCACACACTATTGAGCAAGCATACAACTATGGTCAGCTGGTCACTGTCAGATGGCCTATTCTGGTCCCTCCTCCTGTCGTTGGTCCTCAATTTTACTATCATGTCCAGCACAGGCCACAGGTCCAGAAGCCAAAGCCAAGACTGCCTAGGTTTCCAGGTACTGCCACTTCACCAGGGTCCTTCAATGCCAACGACTTCATTGCTCACAACACCTTCTTTGATAGCGCCAAGAACCCCTATTCCAGACCAAGGATTTCATCAGATAGGTTCTGGAGCTATCAACAGCGCAGCTATTATGCACGTGTTCTCTATGATCAAGGGCGCATCTTCCCACATATGCGTCTTGACGCTGAAGCCATTGCTGGGTTGCCTTGCCTTGAAGAAGCCCTTGATTGCTTCCGTGATGCTGGATTACTGAACTTCGTGACTGATAAAGAGCATTGGAATGAAGAGCTGCTTCTGCAATTCTATGGAACCCTCCACATTCGCGGCTACAACAGGGATCCGAAAACATGGGTCCTCGAGTGGATGACAGGAAATGTCCATCATGAAGCCAAAGCCTTTGACATCATTGAGCTAACTGGCCTGCCCACTCCAGGAGAACTATATGAACCTGGTTGTCAACGTCACCGCGATGCTTTGGAGAGTATCTTTCAGAAGCCAGAGCCCAACATGAGCCAAATGCTGAGCATGATGAAGCCCTTGCCACGCGATGCCGAGTACCCAAAGGAGTTCTTTGTCGAAGACCTTGAGTATCTGCCCACACTATATATCATATCATCAGGCGAACTCTATGGCCTGTCAAAGGACACTCTTCATCAACCAAACTTGAAGGAACAATGAAGACATTGGTCTTCTATATCTTCAATGGCATCAGCTTCAACGCTCATGACTTCTTTATCAGGCAGTTGGCTGCATCACGCTTTGATATCTTTGGACTTAAGTTCTACGCTCCATGGGTCATGCGCCTCATCAAGCTTCATTCTGCTGTCAACTATCAGCCTTCTGCTCGCAACCATCTCATAGTCTTGCCAGAGGTTGATATCTCAGTTGAAGCCATATACCCAGTGCCTGCCAAAGAGCCTGTTTATCTTCACAATGTTGATCACCAAAGCTTCACTCAGCCCATTGAAGGAGTTCAAGCAGTCACTCGTGTTTATCCTCTGGCTGGACATACTCGCTTACCTCACCGTGCACAGACTTAACCTACTGAGAGCACCATTTCCCAAAGGCCTCGGAAGCGATCTCGTGTTCTCAATGACCGAGAACTTCTCGTTGCCTTACATCAGAAACATGATAAGCATCACTACTAGCTGAAGCGCCAGATGCAAAGCCTCTTGGTGGACGTCAATCGTATTCACAACCCTGCCACCAAGAATGCCTTTGTTGCACATGAAACCTGTCGAAGTTCATGGAAGAGTTTGACATTGCTGAGTGCTGAAGCAGATCTTCAAGACGATGGCTTCATTGAAAGATTCAAGTTTGACACCACTCCCCCAAGGAATGCTGTCTTGCGTCGAACTCCGTCTCTTGAAGACTCTGATTATTCATCCTCCGCTGCAACGGTGAATGCCAGAGTGATCAATGATCAAGATGATGCTACCTCATCACCTCCTCCTTCAGCGCGTCTTGACACTGCTCCAAGTACTTCTACACCGCCAAACACCAACGCCGACCCTGCATCTTCTCCTATTCCTTCTAGGAACGAGTAGAGGCTCTGTGTCTTCAAACCTTTTTGGTCCTTACTAACAAAAGGGGGAGAAGCATATGAGTTGATAGTCTTCAAGCAGGTCCATATGGGCGGGTGCTTTATATTTTGCCTAGTGTTTACAACTCTTGCTTTTGTTACATTTGGTTCTTTGAGTTGTAACACTTAAACTTGATGGTCTTCTGCTACATTTTCTGGTACTCTGTGATGCGATGATAAATTCCGCATGTGCGACGATAAATTCCGCACTTAGTCATTTTGCAGACGTCCATTTCTCATCATGCATATCATTATATTCGACATATCAATTGTGCATGATGAATTGTCTTCATAAGTTGACGAGGATCTCCACAAGTACAACCTGCTATGTGCATTTGCATTCAAACGCAAATTACTTATATGCACATCTTCAGGGGGAGCCTTTTGCTACTTATGACGACAATACCTTTGTCCTTTACAATTTCACATACTTTTATCCCTGTTGAAAACTTCAACCAGTTTGTCATCAATCACCAAAAAGGGGGAGATTGTAAGTGCATCTAGTGCCACCCCTAGTTGGTTTTGGAGTATTGACGACAAACCTGGTTGAGGGACTAATGTGTTTGTGAGAATTGCAGGATAACACAGGTAGTGGTCCCTCATTGATTCGGTTTACCTACCGGAGATGACCCGTAAAAATGTATGAAGACATTGACGACAATGGTGGTATATGAAGATATTCATACTAAAGACTATGACAAGAGAAGACATTGTGTGAAGACTATGGAGCGCGAAGACTTAGACGTTTCGTTGTTTCCTTTTCTTCTTTGTTGAGTCATAGGAACCACCGTACTGTTAAGTGGGGTCCAAGTGAACAAAGTCAGAGTGACTAAAGTGATGCTCAACCAAATCCTATGTCTTCGAGTGAAGACAATGAGAGCAAATCTTATCCAGAGCTGGATGAGTCAGCTTTACTTGTAGCCCAAGTAAAGTTACCGCGTGTGTTTGAAATCCGACCGTTGGAACACGTGTCAATTTCTTTGTAACCCAGGGTCATTTCGGACAAATGAGGTCGGGTTGCCTAGTGGCTATAAATAGCCCACCCCCTATACCATAAATTGGTGGCTGCTCAGATTTAGTACACGGCTTTTGTCGTTTGAGAGCAACCCACCTCCGAAGCATTTGATAGAGAGATCCTTGCAAGGACAAAGCCCAAACACCCAGAGCGAAAGAGTGTTAGGCATCACTGAAGTCTTTCTGTCCGCGTGATCTGAAGACTTGTTACACTTGAGGAATGTGAATCCTCCAGCCGGTTAGGCGTCGCGTTCTGAGCATCCAAGAGTCATTGTGGATTGCCGGTGAACGAAGTATGTGAAGGTTTGGAAGTCTACCTTGAAGACTTACCAAAGTGATTGGGCGAGGACTGGGTGTCCTTAGCTCAAGGGGAATAAGGTGAAGACGCGGTCTTCTGAGTTAAATCTCAGCCTCCCTAACCAGATGTACAATTGTCACAGCAACTGGAACTGGTCGAACAAATCACTGTCTTCCCCAAGCTACTGGTTCTATCCCTTCCTTTTCTTTACTTACTGTCTGTCTTTGTGAAGTCATTGCCTGCTTACCTTATCTGTTTGACTTCACTGTATGACTACTTGTTCTCACTTGCTTCATACAATCTTCCATCCTGATCCATACTGCCTAGCTGCTATTAGTCTTCGTGCTTTCACTCCATTGAATACTTGACTATGGCTTATCTAGTGTAGTCTACCTTCCGCTGCATATAAATAGGATCGGGTCTATAGTTTGTCTTTGAAACTTCCATGTTTTGAAGACTTTCCCAAAAATCGCCTATTCACCCCCCCTCTAGTCGATATACAGCCCTTTCAACACCATTACGTTGTGGTGTTCTAGGTGGCGTGAGTTGTGAAACTATTCTACATTGTTTCAAATGAAGACCAAACTCATAACTCAAATATTCGCCTCTGCGACCAGATCATGGAAACTTTATTTTCTTGTTAAGATGATTCTCTACTTCACTCTGAAATTCTTTGAACTTTTCAAATGTTTCATACTTGTGCTTCATTAAGTAGATATACCCATATCTACTCAAATCATCTGTGAAGGTCAGAAAATAATGATACCCGCCGCGAGCCTCAACACTCATTGGTCCGCATACATTAGCATGTATGATTTCCAATAAGTCAGTTGCTCGCTCCATTGTTCCGGAGAATAGAGTTTTACTCATCTTGCCCATGAGGCATGGTTCGCAAGCACCAAGTGATTCCAAAAGTCCATCAGCATGAAGTTTCTTCTTGCGCTTTACACCAATATGACCTAAACAATAGTGCCACAAATAAGTTACACTATCATTATCAACTTTGCATCTTTTGGCTTCAATATTATGAATATGTGTATCACTATGATCGAGATCCAGTAAAAATAGACCATTCATCAAGGGTGCATGACCATAAAAGATATTACTCATATAAATAGAACAACCTTTATTCTCTGATTTAAATGAATAACTGTCTCTCAACAAACAAAATCCAGATATAATGTTCATGCTCAACGGTGACACCAAATAAAAATTATTTAGGTCTAAAACTAATCCCGATGGTAGATGTAGAGGTAGCGTGCCGACGGCGATCACATCGACTTTGGAACCATTTCCCATGCGCATCGTCACCTCGTCCTTCGCTAATCTTCGTTTAATCCATAGCCCCTGTTTCGAGTTACAAATATTAGCAACTGAACCAGTATCAAATACCCAGGTGCTACTACGAGCATTAGTAAGGTACACATCAATAACATGTATATCAAATATACATTTGTTCACTTTGCCATCCTTCTTATCTGCCAAATACTTGGGGCAGTTCCGCTTTCAGCGTCCAGTCCCTTTGCAGTAGAAACACTTAGTTTCAGGCTTGACTCCAGACTTGGGTTTCTTCGCGGGATTAGCAACTGGATTGCTATTCTTCTTGAAGTTCCCCTTGTTTCGCTTGCCCTTTTTCTTGAAACTAGTGGTCTTGTTAACCATCAACACTTGATGCTCCTTTTTGATTTCTACCTCTGCATCTTTGGGCATAGCGAAGAGCTCGGGAATTGTCTTCTGCATCCCTTGTGTGTTATAGTTTATCACGAAGCCGTTATAGCTTGGTGGCAGTGACTGAAGAAATCTATCAATAACACTATCTTCATCAACTTTGCATCCAAGTTGAGTCATGTGATTGTAGTACCCATACATTCAGAGTAAGTGTTCACTGATAGAACTGTTCTCCTCCATCTTTCAGCTATAGAACTTATTTGGAGACTTCATATCTCCCAATTCGGACATTTGCTTGAAATATTAACTTCAACTCTTGGAACATCTCATATGCTCCATGAAATTAAAACCGTCTTTGAAGTCCCGATTCTAAGCCGCAAAGCATGACACACTAAACTATTGAGTAGTCATCAGAACAAGCTTGCCAGACGTTCATAACGTCCGGAGTTGCTCCTGCAGCAGGCCTGTCACCTAGCGGTGCTTCAAGGACATAATTCTTCTGTGTAGCAATGAGGATAATCCTCAAGTTACGAACCCCAGTCCATGTATTTGCTACCATCATCTTCCAACTTAGCTTTCTCTAGGAACGCATTAAAATTCAAGGGAAAGGTAGCACGGGCCATTGATCTACAACAACATAGATATGCAAAAAACTATCAGGACTAAGGTCATGATAAATTAAAGTTCAATTAATCATATTACTAAAGAACTCCCACTTAGATAGACATCCCTCTAGTCATCTAAATGATCACGTGATCCAAATCAACTAAACCATGTCCGATCATCACGTGAGATGCAGTAGTTTTCAATGGTGAACATCTTATGTTGATCATATCTACTATATGATTCATGCTCGAACTTTCGGTCTCCAGTGTTCTGAGGCCATGTCTGTACATGCTAGGCTCGTCAAGTTTAACCTGAGTATTCTGCACGTGCAAAACTGTCTTACACCCGTTGTATTTGAACGTAGAGCTTATCACACCCGATCATCACGTGGTGTCTCGGCGTGACGAACTATCGCAACGGTGCATACTCAGGGAGAACACTTGTACCTTGAAATTTTGTAAGGGATCATCTTATAATGCTACCGCCGTACTAAGAAAAAAAGAAACATAATAAGATAAACATCACATGCCATCAAAATATGTGACATGATATGGCCATCATCATCTTGTGCTTTTGACCTCCATCTCCAAAGCATCGTCATGATCTCCATCATCACCGGCTTGACACCATCATCTTCATCGTAGCGTCGTGGTCGGCTCGCCAACTATTGCTACTACTACTATCGCTAACTCATAGTGATAAAGTAAAGCAATTACATGGCTTTCGCAATTCATACAATAAAGAGACAACCATAAGGCTCCTGTCGGTTGCCGATAATTTACAAAACATGATCATCTCATACAATAACGTATAACTCATCGCGTCTTGACCATATCACATCACAACATACCCTGCAAAAACAAGTTAGACGTCATCTACTTTGTTGTTGCAAGTTTTACGTGGCTGCTACGGGCTTAGCAAGAATTGTTCTTACCTACGCATCAAAACCATAATGATTTTTCATCAAGTGTGTTGTTTTAACCTTCACAAGGACCGGGCGTAGTCACACTTGATTCAACTAAAGTTGGAGAAACAGACACCCACTAGCCACCTGTGTGCGAAGCATGGCGGTATAAGCAGTCTCATGAACGCGGTCATGCAATGTCGATCTGGGCCACTTCATCCAACAATACGGCCAAATAAAAGTATGACATGCTGGTAAGCAGTATGACTATTATCGCCCACAACTCATTGTGTTCTACTCGTGCATATCATCTATGCATAGACCTGGCTTTTGATGCCACTGTTGGGGAACGTAGTATTTCAAAATTTTCCTACGATCACGCAAGATATATCTAGGAGAAGCATCGCAACGAGCGGGGAGAGTGTGTCCACGTACCCTCGTAGACCGAAAGCGGAATTGTTTAGTAATGCGGTTGATGTAGTCGAACGTCTTCGCAATCCAACTGATTAAGTACCGAACGCACGGCACCTCCGCGATCTGCACACATTCAGCTCGGTGACGTCCCTCAAACTCTTGATCCAGTTGAGGCCGAGGGAGAGTTTCTTCAGCATGACGGCGTGGTGACGGTGTTGATGAAGATACCGACGCAGGGCTTTGCCTAAGCACTATGACAATATGACCGAGGTGTGTAACTGTGGAGGGGGCACCGCACACAGCTAAGAAATCAACTTGTGTGTCTATGGGGTGCCCCCCTCCCACGTATATAAAGGAGGGAGGGAGTAGGACGCCGGCCAAGGGGAGGAGGCGCGCCATGGGGGGCAATCCTAATCCAAGTAGGTTTGCCCCTTCCTATTCCTACTAGGAGAAAAGGGAAGGAGAGGGAGGAGAGAAGGAAAGGGGAGCGCCCGCTAGTCCATTTCGGTTTGGGCTAGGGGAGGCGCACGCCACACCTTGGCCTGCCTCCCCACCTCCACATCTAGGCCCATGAGGCCCATTAACCCCCTGAGGGGTTCCGATAACTCCCCGGTACTCCGGTATTTATCCGGTGACCTCCGGAACCCTTTCGGTGTCCGAATATAACCTTCCAATATATCAATCATTATGTCTCGACTATTTCGAGACTCATCGTCATGTCCGTTATCTCATCCGGGAGTCCGAAAAACCTTCGGTATATCAAAACACATAAACTCATAATACCGATTGTCATCGAACGTTAAGCGTGCGGACCCTACTGGTTCGAGGACTATGTAGACATGACCGAGACTCATCTCTGGTCAATAACCAATAGCGGAACCTGGATGCTCATATTGGTTCCTACATATTCTATGAAGATCTTTATCGGTCAAATCGGATAACAACATATGTTGTTCCCTTTGTCATCGGTATGTTACTTGCCCGAGATTCGATCGTTGGTGTCATCATACGTAGTTCAATCTTGTTACCAGCAAGTCTCTTTACTTGTTCCGTAATACATCATCTCGTGACTAACTCATTATTAATTTGCTTGCAAGGCTTATTATGATGTGTATCATCGAGAGGGCCCCGAGATACCTCTCCGACACTCAGAGTGATAAATCCTATTCTCGATCCATGCCAACACCACAAACACCTTCGGAGACACCTGTAGAGCGTCTTTATAATCACCCAGTTATGTTGTGACGTTTGATAGCACATAAGGCGTTCCTCCGGTATTCGGGAGTTGCATAATCTCATAGTCAAAGGAACATGTATAAGTCATAAAGAATGCAATAGCAGTAAAACTAAACGATCATAGTGCTAAGCTAACGTATGGGTCTTGTCCATCACAACATTCTCCTAATGATGTGATCCCCTTGATCAAATGACAACACATGTCTATGGTTAGGAAACACAACCATCTTTGATTAATGAGCTTGTCTAGTAGAGGCATACTAGGGACACTCAGTTTTGTCTATGTATTCACACATGTATGAAGTTTTCGGTTAATACAATTGTAGCATGAATAAAAGATATTTATCATGATATACAAGGAAATAAAAATAACAACTTTATTATTGCCTCTAGGGAATATTTCCTTCACATATACCGTTGTTAGACACCACGCTTCTTCCCCGTTCTTCGGTTTGATCAAGACTGTGATTGCAAATGTTGACGAATCCATCAGCTAGATGTCGAATCGCTCCTCATCCCAAGCCAGCAGTGCGCCACCTCTAGTCCCCACTGCTGGCAGGAGCGCCGAGCCCATCAGCCCAGGCCCCGTGGTCTCCAAGAGCATGGCCGCAGAGAAAGCCTCGCGTTTTGTCTCCTGAAGACACAAAAAGGAGCACCTAGTCTGCTCCACAAGGATCCGCACCCCCCATCGACGAGCACGGTCATTTAGCCCGCGCACGTTCCAGTTAAGAAGAGAGAAACCACTTATTAAAACACTTAGCGGGACCCTTTCATTAGCAGACACGACCAACGAGCAGAACCACAACACAGACAGATAGGGCCGGAAGGACAACACAGGCGCCCGGCAAGGTCGCAACATCCGATCACTAAGCATAGGACGCGGTCTAATGACGACGCGGTAGTAGACACAACACGAACAAGCAGCACAGTGAAGTAACATGAGAAACAACTAGGTCCCGAGCTGCGGAGATGACGATCAGACCATCCCCGCCGCCTCCTCTCCGGCAAGGCCCTTGCGATCTTCATCCGGTAGGTTGATGCGCGCCCTGGACCGGTCCTCGTCCGCCTTTGCCAAGGTAGCGATGAGCTTTCCGAGCGGCTCCTTGAAGCGATCCACATATCGGGCTCTAACCTGCGCATTGAACTGACCTGGCTCGTCGATGAACTTGAACTGCTTGGCGAGGCGCGCCTGCACCTTCTGCTCCTGTATCGACCCAACCGTCGTCTTGGCAATCCTGGCACTGACCCTACGCTGCGAGGTAGGGGTAGGCACCGTGCGGGGCTCTGGCAATGCGTTGACCCCTCCCTGCAGCGGTGTGCATGGCTGAGCTTCAACCCCTCCCTGCAGCGACATGCATGGCGGCGCGCCCATAATGGAAGGCGACAACATCTTGAAGACTTGGTGGAGGAATGTGGTAGTGGCATCCACCTCCAGCCCTTGGCTGCTTGGCCAGTTGCTCCTCCGTCATGAGACGCTCGTGCCGGCCGTGTTCCTGAGCAGCCGGCCAGCAGAGCTCTTCATCTGTTACCGGAGCCGCCTCCTCTGCCGGCGCCGACACGAGATACCCAAGGTTGGGCCATGGTTTGCGCGCGAGCTCGAAACAGAGGTCCAGACTGTAACGCCCAGGTAATCAAGCTACAGTAACCCTCTGGTAATGGTGCCACGTCACCACGATTACTGGTACTAAACTCAATTCGGTTCGAAACCGGTACAAATTCAAAATTTAAAACAAAGCCAAAATTTAAAACAAAGTCAAAATTTAAAAGTTTTCAAATGTCAAAACTAAAATGTGCAAATTGTAGCAAATAATTCATAAGTATTATTGGTGAAGAAACCACGTTTTTATAAAATTATTAAGTTCTCAAAAATGATTAAAATAGTGGATTAAAAAATCATTTAAATGCCTTTTATAAAACCTAAAATTGTTGAACTATTTTGTTTGTGAGAAGAAAACTTTTGTGGCGGAGGGTTCAACTAAAACTCTAAATTAGGTGTTGGTCTCATATTGTTATTAAGCTATGATGACGCGAAATTTTTTTAAAATAAAACTAATGAACAAAAAAAGGGTTAAAAGAAAAATAAATAGTCAACAAAAACAAAAGGCCTCACCCCTCCCTTGGGCTTTGGCCCAACTGGCCACTAGGTCGGCCCAGCACGCCCCCTGTTTTCCCCTTCCCCCATGTTCACTGCAGCCGTGGCTGCCACCGATGCCCGCCACGGCCGCGGCCATCGACCGGTCGCCCCCTGCCTAATTGTGCCCCCAGGCGCTCGAACCGAACCCTAGCTACCTGTCTTCTTGCTTTTCCCCGTCTTTGCGCAGCCTCCTTCCCCACCATGTGCGGCCGACACAATCGTCGCCGCGCCTGCATCGATCCCTCGACCACCGTGCTCCCCTAGCTTCGGGAGGCTCTCCAATAGCTGCGTCGCGCCCGTCTTCGTCATCCACGCCACTTCATTGAGCTCGGGGAGCCGCAACGTCATCGCCACATCTTCTGCTTCCTCTCCGATCACCGACGCCGCCGCTTCGATTCGTCGTTTTCGGTGCCTCTACGAGCCCGCTGCCCTACCCTGCCGGACAGTTGTGAGCCCCGCCTGACCTCCTTCCTTCCTCTGCCCCGCACCCCTACCGTAGCTAGCTAGGGCCGAGGCCACGCACCACCGAACCTCACCGTCTTCCTCTGGCCTCCGCGGAGCTCCCATGCCCATGGCTGCCGCTTCACCGCCCCGACCCCCGCGGCCTCTGGCTCGTCCTAGCCGCTCTTCACCGCTGCTGCCGCGCGGCGCAGCCTCCGCTGCAGCCCCGCCTTCCCCTCGCCACTACACCGCTGTCCCGCGCGCTCGCCCGCAGCTCGCCCCGCCGGCCGCATGCTAGCGCCCGCGCGCGCCCCCTCTGCCGCGCTTGGCCGCCGCCCGGCCTCACCCCGTTCCGCTCGCTTGCGCCGCCCACTACTGCGCATGACGACACCCTGGCCTCCCTGCTCCGACGGCCGCCCTGCCATGACCGGCGACGCCTCGCAGCGCCCAAGTCGAGTTGGCCCCACGGACCAGCGCCCGTTCGGGGTGTGCCCGATAGCCAAGCGCCCGTCTGGCCCCGATGGGCCTATGACAAATGGGGCCCAGCCCCTTTTAAAAAAAGAAGATTTTTTTAAAAGAAGTTAGAAAAATATATATTAATTAATTAATTATAAGAATTAATTAACTTAATTAATCCTATTATTTAAATCCTGTTAATTAACCTTAATTATCTATTTAGATAAACAGTCAAGGACGGTAGGACCCACACGTCAGTTTGACTAAGTCAACTAACTACTGGCATCACCCTGACGTCATCCCATACTATTCTGGATAATATTGATTTAAATTAATTAAATAAATTGCAGAAAATGTTTAAAACTTTAGAAAATCATATAAAATAATCTGTAACTCGGATGAAAAAGTTTTATATATGAAAATTGCTGAGAACAACGAGACGAATCCGAATATGCAGTCTGTTCGTCTGACACATGCTCCTAGCATAGCGAACATGCAACATTCCCCCCTCCGATTCAACTATCCAAAAACACGAAACATCGGAGATACCTTCCCTAATGTTATCCCCCTTCGTTGGTATCGTGTAGCACCGTGTTAGATCACACCGCTGCTTTCGCTTGTCATGCCACTGTTTGCTTTATATTTATTGTTTCTTCCCTCTCTTCTCTCCGGTAGACCCCGAGACCGATGATGCCTCGGTGATCGACTACGGTCTTGACGACCCCTCCTTCTTGTCAGAGCAACCAGGCAAGCCAACCCCCTTTGATCATTCCGATATCGCCCATTCCCTTCTCTCTTATGCTTGCATTAGAACTGCTACTGCTTTTTGTATGATCCTATTCTGATGCATAGCCTGTTGTTGATACCTGCTTCCATACCTTACATGTTTATACTAAACTGCTTAGTATAGGCTGGTTAGAGATCCAGCAGTGACCCCCCCCCACATTGTCCTGACTACCCCGCTGGATTATCAGAAGACTCGATCAACGGGATCGAAGACCAAGCCCCTGCACCGCACATCACTTTCCCCTTAGTTGCTCAACAATACTGGGTTACTATCGAGTGCCGAGGGTGAGACCTCATGTAATGCCCCGGATGTAATACTTTCCCTTTTGGGCAATATATATATCTCTGGCTTCATCAATTCCATTCCGGGTTCTTCATCTTTTCGGGTTTCGTCTTTTTGTCGCATGCGTGTGTTCATTCCTCCATAGCATGTTGTCATGTGCATCGCATTGCATTTGTGTTGTCGTTTGCATCCGGTCCCACGCGTTCCTTCCCGTTGTCCGTTTCGAGTTCCGGAGCCCTCTCACATGTCCGTGGCATCCCCGAGGCCTACTTTGGTGTTTGGCTGTGTAATGTTTCCGGTTTGGCGTGAGTCTTGTCGTGCGTTGTTGTTTTGGTGTGTGTGACCCGCCTGTCAAATCTCGTCGCGTTTGGAGTTCGTTTGGTGCTCCAACAGTTATTCTCGTGGGCTGAAAGTACCCCCTCTTTGAGGCCCAAGACACCCCTCCAACAGCCCACCAAACCAACCCAAACCCCTCCCTTCATCTAGGCCATCCAATTGTGATAGCGTGGCCGAAAACCTCACCTCATTTGGACAACCCTAGCTCCTTGTGCCTATATAAACGTCCATCTCCCCCAATTTTTGCGTCCAGAAACCCTAATGCTTCCACAGTGCGCCGCCGGTTCTTCCACCTTTGATCCGCGGTGCTTCCACCGTTGAAAATCCGTGCTTCCGACGTCCCAGAAAATCGTGCTTCCGAAGTTGTCGCCGTGCTTCCGTCCGACGCGCGGGCCCGCGAGGTCGTCATCTTCTTCCTCCGGATCCCGCCGCCGCCGGAGCTCCCCTCGTCGGAGGAGCTCACTGCCGCCACCTCCCTGCCTCCTCCGCCTCGTCACCGCCGCCCTCTCCGGCGAAGGTCGCCGCCACCGCCCCCCGCGTCACCGCCCCATCCGGTCGGGCTTCCTCCGCCTCCCGCCGGCCGACGCCGCCACCCCATCCGGCCGGGCCGCCGCGCCTCGCCTTCTCCCTTCCCGCCGCCGTGCCGGGCTCGGAGGCCGGCCAGCCGCCGCCTCGCCAGCTCGGGATCGGGAGGAGCCCCGATATCCTCCCCTCGCTCGATTCGATCGCCCCGCCTGGGCCGGATCCTCCTAGCGGGCCGAAGCCCTAGCTGGCCGGAGCCGCCAGCCGCCGCGCGGCCCGATCCGCTCACGTTGGATCCGCCCCAGCCCGCCAGCCGCGTTGACCCGTCCGGTCCGTTGACCCCGAGGTGGTTTTTTTCTCCAAGCCCTGGTTTTTTTAGTGTCTGATGCTGTTTTATTTTGTGGATAACTTTTTGTGTGTTGGTTCGTTTTGAGCAAATGATATGTCAAAATGATCGTGGAGACTTGTACTACGTTTTGTTCCATTGTGCCATGCATGTTTGAGGTCATCCAGATGCTTAAATATCTGTTGCAAGAGTGCTACTTGTTATAAACTGCTGTTAGTAGTTGTTTTCATGCCATCTTTGCAATGTGATATCTTGGTGCATGTTTATCCAAATGAAGCAAATGATATGTCCACGTGTTCATCATGAAATGCTCTATATGTTGGTTGCTTTAGCTTGCATGATAGATTTCATCTAGCCATGTTTATCTCCTTTGCAAAGTGCTATGTGGCTGTTATGTCGTTAAACTTGTAACGAGATGCCTCGTAGAGGAGCTCGTTGCTATTGATGTGGTTGTCCCCTTGATGCATGCTTAGATGTTTTGGAGTCACCATCATGTGTACTTTTCTGTGGTGCTTACCACTTGCCATGCTTTGCTTTGAGGTGACTTAAACTTGCTCACAAAGATTCCATGATGTTACTACTGTTTTAACACTTAGTGAAATTTCACTAAGTCTGGAATCTGTAATTTCCAGATGCCATGTTTGCTTGTTGTTGTAGGCAAATCCATGATAGTTTTGGGGTGACTCTTGATGTTTCCTTGTTGTATAAGTTGATGGCTATCCATTCATGCCCTCACATGCTCATTTGGGTGGCTGTAGCATATTTAACTCTTGCTCTCAAGTTGCTATAAAATACTGCTGTCAGGATTTTGTTGTCAAGTTCAATATGTCATAGCTTGTTGCTATTGATCCATGGCTCCTTTGGGGATGCTCCAATGGAATTGTTTGCTGTAGGATATGTCTAGTTTATGTCCATGCTCATTGCCATGATGTTTGAGTGTTGTAGACTATTTATCTCTTGCTCCGAAGTTGCTATGTGGCTGTTAATTTCAGCTTGTGCATGTTTATTGTTTCGGGTGTAACTTTTAGCCCGTTGCTCCGTTTTGAGCAAGTCCTATATGTAACTTGTGTGTTTTTGCATGTAGATTCATATTATCCTATTGTTATCATGTTTTGAAGCATTTTGCTTGATGCATATTGTTGTGCTGTAACACTGTGCTTCCTAAGTAGACTTTCTGTGCTTCCATAGTGCATCTGTTTTGCTTCCATAGTGCATCAGCCATGCATCCAGTAGTTTTGTGCATTGCATCTTGTTGATTTCGTGCCTTGTGTGCTTGTGTTGAGTAGAGCCGGAAGCTGAGTACGAGTACGAGAACGAGGTTACTACCGAGGTTGAGAACGAGGAGCTCTCTTACGATCCCATCGACAACTCTTCAGGCAAGATGACCGAACCCCGATAACATTACTATCTTTGCCTATTGCTAGAAGTATCGATCTATAGTATTTGCCTCGATGCCCATGTTTTTCCTGTCAGCCTCCTATTGTAACCATGAACCTGTTTAACCACCCTACCTATGCAAACGATTGATTGGCTATACGTAGGCTTCGCTCAGCCCCTCTTATAGCATTGTTAGTTGCAGGTGACGACTGGAGATTCTTGCTTCTTGTTGAAGCTTGCTGGGATATCACACTATATTAATTATTAAATGAAATCATCTATATATTGGTAATGGGTGGAAGGCTAAGCCTTTTGCTTGGTGTTTTGTTCCACTCATGCCGCCTTAGGAGCCGTATAAACCGGTGATATGTTCCTTGATTATGCGTTCCTCACACGGTTGGGGTTATGGGACCCCCTCGATAAACCGCTAAGTGCTAAGTCTTTTCCAGCAAGTCCCAACATTGGTACTATTCGCCTAATAACTAAAACTTGCATAGGGTCTTGCAAACCCGAGTTCTTAATCAACAACCCCGGGCCAGTGCTCCACATGAGTGTTGGTCCGAACTGAGCGGGCTGCGGGGCCACCACGAGGAAACTCGAGGATTGGTATACACCTGTAGGATGTCTCATCCGGTCGTTGCATGAGACTAGATACGCGCAGCTATTGTCAGGGTGTCGGCACGCCGGGAGGTTTTGCTGGATTAGCCTTACCTTAGTCGGAGTATCTTGAGCACGGGATTCCGAGGATACTAGGGCCTTCCCACTTTGGAGTTGCGACTCCGCGGATCGTGGGCTTGTCATGGGCCAAGTTGGAACACCCCTGCAGGGTTATGAACTTTCGAAAGCCGTGCCCGCGGTTATGTGGCAGATGGGAATTTGTTAATGTCCGGTTGTAGAAAACTTGACACCATGTTCCAATACACTACCAGCGTGAGTACCGTGACGGTCATTTTCCGAAAGGGATTCGGGAGATGAACACGGTGGGGTTATGTTTGACTTGCTAGTTTAGGATCACTTCGTGATCATCTCTCGACCGAGGCACCTTCTCTTCTCGCTCTCTTTTACGTAAGCTAGTGCTAGTGCTGCAGCAACCTCTTGTTCTTTTCTTCAGCCTTGTTCCACACCCAAGGCTTGGATAGTCGTGTTACCCGGGAACGGGATTGCTGAGTCCTCTGTGGCTCACAGTTACTTCACCACACCAGATGCAGGTACGATGGTGAGCTACACATGCGATGGTACCGAGCTAGACTGGGAGTATGACGAGGAGCGTAGCCGTTACTATGTGAACTATCCGGTTGATCAATAGAGCTTCTACTAGGATTCGATTCAGACCTGTGGTTTAATGTTATGCTTGGTATCTTGTCATTTGGATCTTTACCCTTAGATGGGCTGTGATGTTTATTTGGATGAAGATTGATTATGTAATGAATTTGTGTGACGTGGCGAGTGTAAGCCAACTATCTTTTCAGCTTTCATCCCTATTTTACATGAGATGTGCAAAGGTACCAAACTTGCGATCATTCCAGAATGGGCTTATATCTTTAAGTCGTGCCTCGACACGTAGGAGATATAGTCCCATCCTGGGCATTACACCTCATCAGCACTTCTGATGTTAACCTTGTAGGTTAGTTCATCGGTTATGGACATCGAGGGTGATTTCCTCCTTCTCCATTCCTGATAACGACACTGTCGTGCAACTTCTCAAGAATGGACCTCGAGGGTGACTCCTCTTTCATTCACCTCGACGATAAACATCAGGTGCAATTCCATCGAGGGTGATTTCCTCAGGTTTTCCCTTTGGTGTTAGACACACAGTTACTATGGTTACTATGACTTTACACTGAACCATGTTACTAAAGATGAGTCGCCCCTGAGGGGTACCCGCGCGAGCTTAATTGCGAGTGATGTGTAGTCGGGTTGACCTGGAAGGTGCCCACGAGATAAATATGAGGCGTGGTCGGGCATTCTTAGCCCTTGCCCCAAGTCCTCGAGACGGGGCGATGGGGTCACATGTTCGTGAGTCTCTGCTCGTTACTGCGCGTTCCCAAGACACTAAACGGTTTGGATATTTGATCCAAGGGGCCTTTGGCCTGATAGCGCTAACCATCACGTGGGAATAGTATGGGCGTTCTGCGTCGTATGCATCAGCCGAAGCTTAGCTGACGTCATTGCAACTGAGTGGCGCGCGCCGGATTGGATTGGTTATGCACCTACCTTTTTAAGGAGGTAGCTAGGTCTGCTCACCGGCCGCCCACGCAACGTGCAGGAGTTCCCGGGGCGATGAGCCCATGACCCCTAGGGGCATAGGGTTTAGTCGGGCGTGCATGACCTCTCTATTAAGCCTAGGTCGGGTTGCGGTGTGTTGTTTGTCCGAGGACGGTCATGACCTGATGGTGTGTCCGGACATAGTTAAGCAAAGGCGGGTAAGTTGGTGCACCCCTGCAGGAAAGAAAACATCTATCGATAGCCTGTCCTACGGTAACGGACACTTGGAGTTGTATCCCGATCGCTACAACTAGAACTGGATGCTGAGGCATGATTTGGATATGTTGCTTCGAGAGTCGATAAAGGATCCCGGAGCGTTGACACAACAACATAAATATGACTTATGTTATACTACTCTACTTCCCCTCTTGCTGCAAGACGGTGGTTTCCAGAAGATGCTAGTCTTCAATAGGACTAGCTGCTCCCCCTCTTATTCTGGCATTATGCAGCTTAGTCCACAGATACTACCCTTTTCATTGATACCGATGCATATGTAGTGTAGGTCCTTGCTTGCGAGTACTTTGGATGAGTACTCACGGTTGCTTTGCTCCCCCTTTTCCTCCTTCTTTCTTCTTTCTGGTTGATGCAACTAGATGGTGGAGTCCAGGAGTCAGATGCCACCCCTGACGACTGCTACTACCTCGACGGAGCCTACTACTAAGCGGAGAAAGTTGACGACCAGGAGTAGTTAGGAGGTCCTAGGTAGGAGGCCTTGCCTTTTCGATCGTGTTGTTTTTGTGCTAGCCTTCTTAAGGAAAACTTGTGTCTGTACTCTGATATTATTGCTTCCGCTGACTCTTGTGTATTCGAGCTTATGTATTCCAGCCGTCGAGGCCCCTGGCTTGTAATATAAAGCTTGTATTATTTTAATTTGTGTCTAGAGTTGTGTCGTGATATCTTCCAGTGAGTCCCTGATCTTGGTCGTACACATTTGCGTGCATGATTAGTGTACGGTCAAATCGGGAGTGTCACAAGTTGGTATCAGAGTCGACTGCCTGTAGGAACCCCCTTCCAACTTTTTTGCCGAAGTAGAGTCTAGTCATTGCAAAACTTTTACTAACGTGACTGTGTGGCTTACGGGCCCACGTCGCCATTGGGTGGTATTAGGATCTTTTATTCCTCGTCTATACTCTGCGAATCTGATTTCTCTATTATTCGGGTTAAATGATTTTGCCAAAATCTAACTTTAGGTTCTCGAAAAACTTCCTCCCGGGGAGCCCCTTCAGTCAAGATGGTCGCCTGCTTCATCAGAAGATTCTGGAGATAATATTCGATGTTTTTCCGAGACCTTTGTGCCCTTCGCCATTGCAATTCCAGATCACCGATAAATCCCTAAGGATAGCTGCATACACTTGTCGTCCATACCTTCATTTCAATTGATCTTGTTATTACAACATACCCTGAAATACTTCGGATATTCCGAGAATCCTTTGTGCCCGCGCAGCTCCTTTTCCGCATGAATACATGTATGAATAATTCCTCACACTCACTGGGGATTCGTTCCTCCCCAGTTGTTCATGCCTTTCACAAAGGTCTTCGAAACGCTATTCAATCTTCCAAAATCCTCAGCAACCTAATGCTCTGGAAATTTTTACCTGCTTGCATTATGGTTAATTCCATATGTATATCAATATTCATTAAAATCCTTTGTGATTGACTTTCTGATCTTATTGATTGAATATGTTGTAATTACTCGCAATCATTAGTCAAACTAGAATTCGTTCTTCCAGCTCAGACGTCATTCCGAATATGAGCTGGATCTCGACCAATCAAATTGCCGTCGATTGTACCCCTAAGTCATTTCAACTTACCCATCCTTAATCGAAGTGGTTGCTTCTGATCGCTTGATTTGGAAATCATAATTCCTTTGCATTTGAGATTTGAATTATTCAGTTGGTTCTATAACTGATATCCCTGCATTCTTCTTCTTATGGTTGGGTGCCGATGCTCACATCAGCTCAATTTTGGACCGTCCGGTCCTTTGTTGAATTATTATCCAACATTGTCCTTCTTATTCCATAGCTTTATGAGCCTTTCCTCGGATACATAATGCCTTTGGTAAATTGTATCATTTGCTTTGTCAACCATGCTCTACTATCGAGCTTGTGATAAATACTCCTAAAAATTTGTTGTATATGTTCCTAAGATACCCTGATGGGTTGAACCTATACCTATAAAGCCGTGTGAATCTGAAAGATTTCACGGGTCATACTCATCTGGTATTTCACCAGGTAAAACTCTCAACACTAATGCCATTTTCGAAACAAGAAGTGAATGAAAGGTTATACATTGAAGAAGAGGGAGTCAACCTTGAACTTTGTGTTCATGCCCATGGACACGATGTAAATCTTATCATTAAGGCTTCTCTTAAAATTAGTTGCCCCTTGATATAAGTTCATCTTATATCAGGGATCTGGCCTTTTGCAATCGTGGTTCCGACCATGCTCTCCGTTAAATACCATTTCTCGGACAAGTTAAACCACTTCTCCTCTACAGGTCAATGCACCTGTCCAACCTCTATTATGATCTAACTTCAAGTATTACCCCGTGGTATCTCGATAATGTCATAGAACCATATTACTTCTTATGAGTTCTTCTTCAAGTATTACTTCCCACCAATTCCAATTTTCCCCGGGTTCTGAGTTGTTAGTGTCGGATTACGGGCTCCGCAAACCCAAGAAGTTCGAACACAGGGGCGTGAACGAAGATCTCTCCCACTCACGTCTACGTAGCACCTCGCCCTCCTCCCATGAAGAGATTCAAGCAAGCAACAAGTAAAGCACACACGAATTTACCCAGGTTCAGGCCACCTTGCGGTGTAAAACCCTACGTCCTGCTTTGGTGGATTAGCCTCGGGAGGGCTTGAGTATGAACAAGTACAGTGGTTCCCGAGCTCAGGAGGGGAGCTCAGGAGGGTCAAGAGGCAAGGGTTCTTGCTCCTTGGTGTGAGGGCGGAGTCTCTCTGGATCTGATCCGAATTGCCTCCATAGTGGAGATCCTAGCTACTTATAGAGGCGGCCAGGGTCCTCTTCCCCCGAAATGTTTAAACGGGATGGGATCCCACAATGGCCATTTTGAGCGGGAACACAAGGACGTTCCTATCCTAACAAAAGCGGTCTTCGCCTGGAAAGGGATCAGGCGGTGACGCGGTGGTGGGCTCGGTGGTGACATCCTCCCTGTCGTCCTTGCGGTCTTCGGTCTTGTTGCACCAAAGGGGAAACTTTTGTCCCGCCCCTCGAAACCTACGCCTGCGCTGTCTCCTTTGCACCGAAACGGCAACTGCGCCACTGGCGCGGTGCGTCACTGCTCACGTCACTGCCTCCTCCTGAGGCAGGCTTGGCCTTGGATTCTCCGCCCCTTCGGAGCAACCTAGCCGAGGCCGCTCCTGAGGGGGTCTTGGTGTCGTTCTCCTCGCGAGGTCTAGCCCCCCTCGTGAGGGTCTTGAGCAGCTGGTCCATCAGCTAGGACGTACCAGGCCGTAGTAGGAGCGCGTCGCGGCCCTGATAACCCACAAGTGTAGAGGATCAGTTGTAGCCTCTTTCGATAAGTAAGAGTGTCGAACCCAATGAGGAGCTAAAGGTAGAACAAATATTCCCTCAAGTTCTATCGACCACCGATACAACTCTACGCACGCTTGACGTTTACTTTACCTAGAACAAGTATGAAACCAGAAGTACTTTGTAGTTTTTGGGAGATAGGTTTGCAAGAATAAAAAGAACATGTAAATATAAACTAGGGGCTGTTAAGATAAAGAAACAATAAAGTTAATATAGCGAGTGTGGAAAAGTGGTGGTAGGAGTTGCAAAATTTCCCCTAAGCAATTGACTATGTTACTAGACCGATAGCAAGTTTTATGTGGGAGAGGCCACTGCTAGCATGTCATCCCTTACTTGGAATTCTATACACTTATGATTGGAACTATTAGCAAGCATCCGCAACTACTAACGTTCATTAAGGTAAAACCCAACCATAGCATTACGATATATTGGTCCCCCTTCAATCCCGTATGCATCAATTTCTACGCTAGGTTGAAGCTTCTGTCACTCTTGCCCTCCAATACATAGTCCAATCAACATACAACTAACCATATGGTGTGATCCACGCGCGCGCTCATATGATGGGCACCAAAGGACAGCAACATAACCACAAGCAATTTAAACCAATCATTCTAATTCACCAATCACCGATAGGAGAACGATAATCTACTCAGACATCATAGGATGGCAACACATCATTGGATAATAATATGAAGCATAAAGCACCATGTTCAAGTAGAGGGTATAGCAGGTCGCGGGAGAGTGGACCGCTGTAGATAGATGGGCGATGGTGATGGAGATGTTGGTGAAGATGACAGAGGTGTTGGTGTAGATCGCCGTCACACGATGATGGCCCCGGTGGCATTCCGGTGCCACCGGAAGCAAGGGGGAGAGAGACCCCCTCCTTCTTCTTCTTCCTTGACCTTCTCCCTAGGTGGGAGAAGGGTTTCCCGTCTTGTCCATGGCCTCTCGAACTTATTTTGATTGCATGTGAAGTTTATCTTATTATGCTTCTTATTTTGCTTAGTACGGCGGTAGCATTATAAGATGATCGCTTACAAAAAATTTCAAGGTACAAGTGTTCTCCCTGAGTATGCACCGTTAGGAAAGTTCGTCGTGCCGAGACACCACGCGATGATCAGGTGTGATAAGCTCTACGTTCAAATACAACGAGTGTAAGAACAGTTTTGCACATGCAGAATACTTGGGTTAACTTTGACGAGCCTAGCATGTACAGACATGGCCTCAGAACACTGAAGACCGAAAGGTCGAGCGTGAATCATATAGTAGATATGATCAACATAAGATGTTCACCATTGAAACTACTCCATCTCGCGTGATGATCAGACATGGTTTAGTTGATTTGGATCACGTGATCATTTAGATCACTAGAGGGATTTCTATCTAAGTGGGAGTTCTTTAGTAATATGATTAATTGAACTTTAATTTATCATGAACTTAGTCCTGATTGTTTTTGCATATCTATGTTGTTGACTTGTTGTAGATCAATGGCCCGTGCTACCGTTCCCTTGAATTTTAATGCGTTCCTAGAGAAAGCTAAGTTGAAATATGATGGTAGAAACTACACGGACTGGGTCCGTAATTTGTGGATTATCCTCATTGCTGCATAGAAGAATTATGTCCTGGAAGCACCGCTAGGTGGCAGGCCTGCTGCAGGAGCAACTCCGGACGTTATGAACATCTGGCAAGCTCGTTTTGATGACTATGTCATGGTGAGCGCACGACAGAGGCCAAGGGATGGCTAAATATAGGAGGAGGCTCGAGGGAACTGGTGGGATTCAGAGGCGAGGTTGACATGAGCGAGCGTGGGATGCAATACATACCCAGCTTCAGGGCTCTCTGGAGAGATAACACCCCTAATCCTGCCGAGTGTGGTTGATGTTTTATCAGTACAGAGTTGCTCCTTGAGTTGTATGGAGGAAGGAGGAAGATAGGCAGGGCTTAGGCTGCTTCTCCCTAAGATGTGTGGCTATCATGTTCTCTTTAGAGCTCGCCCATATGCATGAGGGCTCCTCGAGGGTTTTATAGGCCAACCCCCTAGGGATACAATGGTAATGTTACAAAGCCGTGGGGCCGGATTGTCATCGTCCGGGAAGCCGGCGCTGGGACCCGCCGGGTACAGGGCTCGCCGGGTTCTCCGGGTGTGGGGCCCGCCGGGTACGGGGGCACTGTGTGCCATCTTGTCGTTCCTCAGGGAGCGGCCGGGTTGAGTCGGGTACAGTGCATTCCGTCATGTCACCGTCTGCCGGCGTCATGGGTGGTGATGATTGCACTGTTGCCACGCCTTGGCTGACCAGGGGCATGGGCGAGGTACTGTTGCCTCGGTCATCGATAGGTGACGTCTTGTCCCATCGTACGGCCTGGATGGGACGAGAGCTGACCCGTGGCCGGATTGGGGAAACGCCACGGGCTGGTCTGGCTTGTTGGAGTAGTCTTGGCGCACTGGGTCTGGATCCCTTGAGTAGGCCGTTGGGGCCGGATCATGGGGGCTGGCCGGATTGGAGAGTTTGGACGGGTCCTGGGTCCTGGCCGGGTCGAGCGACCCGGCCAAGTGAGAGCCGGATTGTGGGGCGATGTTGGCCCCATCGTTTTTGAAAAGGATCCGGCTTCTGTTGCCTGCGTGGGGTTCATCCCCCCGACAATAGTCCCCAAAGCTGTGAAGGTCCGCCGTCTTCGGGTGAAAGGGCCTTCACAGTTTCCTTTCCTTGGAGGAAAACTTGTGGCCGCCGGGTCCGGCAATAGTCGCTGTGTGCCGGCTTCCGGAAGCCAGATTGCAGCGTCCCGATAGCGGTGGGAAACCGAGGAGTCCGCCGAATCTTGAGCGATCTTCTGGTTTTCCCGCGGGCGCCACGTGGTGCCCGGAAGCAGGAGGGGCCTGACAGGCCACGCACGCGACAGGATGGTGTGACGCGCTGTGGCCCGTGGCCGCGCGGCCTCAGCCCACGCGCGCGGATTTATTGCGGGGTCCGCAAACTGGTTGCCCTCCTCGAGGGCAGTCATTGCGCACGTACGTGCGCAGTTATTGCGAAGAAGTGGGAAAGGCGAGCGCAAATCATCCCAGTCCCCCATGTTCGAACCGTGGCTTATAAATTGGGCCGCGGGGGCGGCGGAGATCATTCTCGCTCGCGCCCACGTCTTTCCTTGCCTCCTCTGCTTCTTGCGATCGCCGCGCGCTGTGATGCCTGTTGCTTCGAGCAGAGCCCATTTTCTTCCTCTTTATTCCACATTCTTGTTGATGGCGCTGTCGTCGGGCTCGTGGATGGGCTCGACTATCTCCGAGGACGACATCGCCTATCTCCGCACCACGAAGCGCCTGCCGCCGGAAACGGAGGTCGCCGTGCGCCTGCCGGGGAACGAGCGGGAGCCATGCCCCGAGGGCGCGGACCGGGTGGTATTCTTCCCGCACTTCAATTGCGGGTTTGGGCTGCCCGTGAGTGATTTCTTCCGTGAGTTCTTGGATTTCTTCGGGCTCCAGCCCCACCATCTTGGAGCCGGCACCATTGTGCAGCTCTCGGGCTTCGTCACGCTCTACGAGGCGTACCTTGGAGTCGAGCCCTCCGTCGACCTCTTCACACGCCTCTTCACCTTCAAGCAGCAGGGGTCGAAAGCCAAGGAGATGTCGGAGTGCGGGGCGACCGTCATCTGCAGGCGGCTGGGGGACGAGCGCCCCAAGGTGCTGTTGGAGGATTCTGCCAAGAAGTGGCATTATTCTTTCTTCTATGTCCGCAATCTGGGCGCGAACCGCATCAACCTGCCACCGTTCATCAACTCACCGCTGTGGGCGAGCAGAACTGGTCGTACTACCCCAAGCGCCCATCACAGGTGGTGCTCAATCTGTGCGAGCGGGTGGTGGTGATGAAGGAGCGGGAAGGACTCTCCGTCAACGACCTCATCACTGCCTTCATCGCCCGGTGAGTGATGTCGCTGCAGCAGCGCGTCCACCTCATCAGCGAGATGACCGGCCTCGAGAACCCCGACCACATGTCGAACCTGCGGCTGAGGGCGGACCAGATCGCGCACCGGGTTAACGACATCTCCAAGGCCAACCTGCCGGACAACTGGCATTACGGGAAGGCCCCGTATAGTCACGCGAAGCCGCCACCGATGGTGAGTCCCTGGTCTTCATATTTTGCCGCCGCACATCTTCTTATTTGTCCAGACGCGATGTGGGAGGTGCTTCTGAATGCCATCCGGCATCCTTACGACCGGGCATGTACGCAGGTGGTGCGCGGTGCCTCGGAGGAGCCCGAGGCCCATGGCAGAGGGGCGGGAGCGGCCGCCTACACGGGCGCGAAGCGCCGGGCAGGTGAGCCTATCTTTCTTTCTCGAGTCGCCGGTTCATGGGATGATGTTGAAGATGCTGACGCTAGTTGTTGCTGTAGCAGCACCAGGTGGACGAGGCGGTGGCGCGGCTGGGGCCGGATCATCCCAGGCGGCGTTGACGGCGACTGGCGGACAAGGCGGCGGTGTGGCTGACACCAGGTCATCTCGGGTGGTGCCGGCGGCGAGCCGGCCGCACGAGAAGGGCAGCGTCGCGCTGCCGGCTCCGACCGCGAAGCGCACAGCAGGCACGGCTGGGGGCGCAAAGCCAGCCGCTAAGAGGAGGCGCGTGGCCCCGCGGACGTGTCATGCCGTTCTGGTGCTGCCGGGGTGAGTTTCTCTCTAGCTCGAGCCGAGTGGCCGGGTGGCTCTGTTGAGCTCTTCTATGCTTACTTGTCTTGATTTTTCAGGTCGCCGATCTCGTTGGCGCTGGCGGCAGCGGAGGCCGCGTCCCCCGAGCGTGCCGAGTTCCGGAGGAGCCGGTCCGGCACTATCGATCGAGGTGAGGAGGAGGGGCGGGCAGATCCGGACCTTGGTCTGGACCCATACGACACTGAGGCCCGGCCTGGCGGGACCGGGACTGGTCCAAGGCCAAGCTGAAAGCGGCATCGACCTAGGCTTGGTTCAGCGCCGCGGAGGCGTGGGCGTGAGCCGGCGTGGCCGGAGATGCCTACCGGAACGACGATGGCGGCAACGGCTTTCGTGCCGTCGTTGTAGGAGGAGCACGGCCAGGGCGGCCGTGCGGATGTGATGGACCTCGATCGGGAGCTCATGGTCATCGCGGATAGGACCCCGCCACGGGCCGACGCGGCCGAGCGGGTGGGGGCGACGAAGGCGGCGGTGACGCCGTCTTGGGGGAGGCGCTATCGCAAGGGGCGCCGGCGGGGGAACCGCGGATCCCTCCGCCCGTTGTCCGTTGGTGGCGCCGTAGAGGACGACGGCCGTGGGGGAGTCAGCCAGCACCGAGCACGCCCTAGTGCTCCGGTCCAGGGGTCACCGGGCCGTTGGGCCGCAACTGCCGCGGCGTGGGGCCGTCGAGGTCTTCTTCGGGCCTTCGACCCAGGAGGAGGCGGCGATGGCCGCCGTGACCCGGCGTCTGCGAGGGCGGGCAGACCGGGTCCAGGCCTTTACCTAGCCCGAGCTGGAGGACGCTGTGGTCGTAAGTCTTGATTTCTTCTTTCTTGTTGCTTGTTTCTTCTTAGTGAGGTTGCGCCAGCGTACCCACTGGGTGTAGTCCACGAGATTTGGGCCAACTGCATAGAAGTTGGGTCGAATCTTTAAATTGTTGTCTTTCGCGCTGATCGCTGCTTCTTGCAGCAACTGGACTCCTATCGGGTTAGTGTCTTCGGCCGTCTCCTTGAGGTGCATGAGTGGCTAAAGGAGCAGCTTGCCGCCGAGGAGGAGGAGCTCCGTGCCGTGGCAGGTACTTTACTTGCGTTTTCCCTTCCTTTCTTGTGAATCTTCGAGGTGGTGCTTTGTTCCTGAGTCGTTCTTGCACAGCCGAGGTGGAGTGGGCGAGGGCGGAGGCGACGGGAGCCCGGCAGGCACTCAATGAAGCCGGTCAGCTGTAGAAGCAGCTGGCGGGCGACAAGAGTCGCCTCGAGGCCGAGGTGGAGCGCCTCCGAGCGGAAGCCGCCAAGGTCGTGGAGACGCAGCATGCCCTTGCCGAGGCGGACCAGCAGCGCGACAAGCTAGCCAACGACAAGAGTCAACTCCGGGCCGAGGTGGAGCGCCTGAAGGGGCTTGTGGCCGCGGCGGAGGAGGCCTAGTGGGGGGAATCTGGCGCCGCGAGGAGGCCGAGAAGGCGGTCGCAGACAAGGACGCCGAGCTGAAGGCGGCTAACGCCACGGTCGCCCAACTGGAGGCGACGGTCAAGGATCACGACCGTGCCATCGACCAAGAGCGGTACGGTACGTTTCTCGAAGCACAGCACCTGGAAGAGTCCTTCTCTAGTAAGTGCTTTGCTTGGGTCTTTTGCCAGGCTGGGGTTCTGGCTTCTCTTTTCATAGCGACTTTCTTCCGATTCTCTTCTCGACAAGGGCCTTCCCGGAGACGCAGGAGCTGGCAGAGGAGGCGGTCTGCTTTCAGCGCGATCTGAAGGGCGTGGTCGGCTCCGGGACTGACCCCCCATGTGGCCTGGACCTTCCCGGAGCTCATGGCCACCGTCGAGGCTCGTCTGCAAGTGTTTGGCGGGCAGATGAGCCAACTAATTCAACCAAGCTCAACAACATCAAGGGGAGGTGTTTCATGGCTACGTCATCATTGCCACCACCAATCTGCACAGCCACTTGATAATTCTCTAGCCAAGTGTCCGGCTTCGACTCACCAATGAACTTGCTTACTCCCGTCGCCAACCTAAAGTTGGGAGGGATCTCAGCAGCCCTGATGGCTTTGCTAAAACATTCAGGACCAGAAACATGCACCCTGCTGCCAACCGGACGATCTCTGTCCTGTCCTTCTCGGTATGCTCGGTTCCTGTCGACCAGACCTTGCACAAGAATCGATCTCGCATCAAATCCGGGCTCTCTAGGGTCGACTTGGATCCTTCTCCCATCGCCATACGGGCGCCTATCATCGTATTGTCGGGGCACATACGACCCGCCCCTCGGAGGTGGCGTTGGCACTCGACGGCGGTCATCACGGTCGACTCGATGATCATACTACTCATAGTTCTGACCCAGATACTGCTCTTGGCGGCGTCCACGACCCTCATGCCATGAAGGCGATCTTGGGCTATGAGCCGACAGGACTGTGTCTGCCACCACGGACGTGTTGTGGATCATGTTGCGCGACTGAGAAACGGTTGTGTTTTGTTCACCTGCTGCTCGAAGTAGTGCTCGAATCTGCATCAAACCTCTTCCAGCCTCTGATTGGGATGGCTGAACAGATTCTGCTATACGAGCTGCAGCTGTAAGATTTTGGATTGGAGTGTGATATACCTGGGGTTCAGGCAGAAACAACTGTCGTTGTCGTCGACTGGATTCGGGGATCAATCGGCGGGCATGCTCGTCGAGTGAATGTTGAAGGTTCTCTAGACGTGCACGCTCGGCCAAGGTGGTCAGGCACGCGGCCTCGAGGGCCCGAGCCTCGGAAGTCTCCCCCGCGATGGGGGTCTGGAGTGCCTCGATGTTACGGCAGTGCAGCTCTTCCCTTTGCTCCGTAGTGAGGGCTTGAGTTTCATACTCATCATGACCATACGATGGACCATCGCCGTCGCCACCGCCGCGAGGGTACCCAGGCGGGCTGCAATGGGAGTCGACCATAAGGACCTCTGCCGCGGGGTCACCGCTTCCGCACTCGAAAAGTGTGTCCACGGAACCAGTCGACCGGACCATAGAAGTATTCATCGGGCTCGATCGCCGCGACTTGGGGAGTGGCAGACCGATGGGCCACCGCATGCTTCACCCAGCGCTGAAGCCGCGATCGACCGGACGGCTTGCGACGATGCACAGCGGGGAGAGTGGATGATGAAGGAGCCGACCGATACTGGGTTGATGGCTGCCGCAGGAGGACGCCACAGGCACTCGCGCGAAAGTGCGCCACCCCACGGCCGGGAAAAGCTTGCGGTAAGAAGGGGTTTTGTTCTAGTGCCCGGAAATAATATTCCAAAGCCTTTGTATTCTCTCCATTGCTTGTGTGTATAAGGCCTATGTTATAGAGTATATAACTTCGTTCATAGGGATCGATTTCTAGTCGCGTAGCTTCATAATAATTTTGCAAAGCTTCCGCATAATTTCCTTCGGATTGAGCCAACATCCATTACGGTCGTTCATTCTATTCAAAAAATCTTCGTTCCAAAACCGCATGATACATCTCCAACGTATCTATAATTTTTTATTGTTTCATGCTATTATTTATGATGTTTAATGGGCTTTGTTATACACTTTAATATTATTTTTGGGACTAACCTATTAACCCAAAGGCCCAGTCCAGATTGCTGTTTTTTTGCCTATTTCAGGGTTTTACAGAAAAGGAATATCAAACGGAGTCTAAACAGAATGAAACTTTGGGAGAGATATTTTTGGAGCAACATACACACGGGAGACTTGAGAACCACGGAGTAGGGCACACGTGGCTTCCACGAGGGTGGGGGGCGCCCCCCTATAGGGCGCGCCCCCTGCCTCGTGGGCCCCACATTTGGCCCCCGGTGCCCTCCTTCCTCCTATATATACCTACGTACCCCGAAACCATAAAACAATAGAGAAAACCCTAGTTCCACCGTCGCAACCTTCTGTTCCCGTGAGATCCCATCTTGGGGCCTGTTCCGGAGCTCCGCCGGAGGGGGGATCTACCACGGAGTGCTTCTACATCATCATCATCGCCTCACCATGAGTTGTGAGTAGTTTACCACAGACCTTCGGGTCCATAGCTAGTATCTAGATGGCTTCTTCTCTCTCTTTGGATACCAATACCAAGTTCTCCTCGGTCTTCGAGGAGATCTATTCGATGTAATCTCTTTTTGTGGTGTGTTTGTCGAGATTCGATGAATTGTGGGTTTATGATCAAGATTATCTATGAGAAATATTTGGTTCATTTCTGAACTCTTTATGTATGATTATAATATCCTTGCAAGTCTCTTCGAATTTTTGGTTTGGTTTGGCCTACTAGATCTATAGTTCTTGCAATGGGAGAAGTACTTGGCTTTGGGTTCAATTTTGCGGTGTCCTTTCCCAGTGACAGTAGGGGCAGCAAGGCACGTATTGTATTGTTGCCATCGAGGATAAAAAGATGGGGTTATATCATATTGCTTGAGTTTATCCCTCTACATCATGTCATCTTGCTTAAGGCGTTACTCTGTTCTTATGAACTTAATACTCTAGATGCATGCTAGATAGCGGTCGATGTGTGGAGTAATAGTAGTAGATGCAGAATCGTTTCGGTCTACTTGTTTCGGACGTGATGCCTATATATAATGATCATTCCTAGATAGTCTCATAAGTATTCACTTTTCTATCAATTGCTCGACAGTAATTTGTTTACCCACCGTAGAATACCGCTATCATGAGAGAAGCCACTAGAGAAACCTATGGCCCCCGGGTCTATTCTCAACATATCAATCTACAATCTACTTTACTTTTCCGCTTTTACTTTCTGTTCTTATATCCAAAAAATACCAAAAGTATCAAACTATCATCGCAAGTGACTGTAAAGGGATTGACAACCCTTTATCGCGTTGGCTGCGAAGTTCTTATTTGTTTGTGCAGGTGCGAGGGACTCGCGCGTGGTCTCCTACTGGATTGATACCTTGGTTCTCAAAAACTGCGGAAAATACTTACGCTACTGTACTGCATCACCCTCTTCTCTTCGAGGGAATACAACACAAGCTCGAGAAGTAGCAACAAAAATTTCTGGCGCCGTTGCCGGGGAGGCTTACGAAAAAGTCATATACTAAGTACCTATCACAAACCGTTATTCTTCCCATTACATTTTTGCCTCTCGTTTTCCTCTCCCCCACTTCACCCTTGTCGTTTTATTTGCCCTTCTTTTTGCCGTGTGTTTATCGTTCGCTTGCCCTCATGTCTGAGATGGGGGGAGATTTTATCAAGAAGGGTAGTAATGTTGAGGTCAACGTCTATGTTGAGCCCCCGGATGAAACTACCACTTTACATATTAAGAAGTTCCGGATTGGTAGTGGTAATATCATGAGAAAAGGAGATCTTCAAGACTTCTTTACTTGTGCCGGTGCTTTGCCCACTATGGGTGGCTCTATTCTTCACAGAACTAGTAGCCCTCCGTTCATTTATCTAAGGTGCATTTTTTTCCAGCTCGATGACCAAGGCAGCAATTTTTGGAGCTGGTGAGAAAATACTACCCCTGGTATTAGTTTAGCGTTGGAAATCAATTACCGTGAGCCTCCACTGATTAGGCCGCCGCATGCAAATATGCTGCCAGCCTTGCATGACACATGCAATCCGCGTATCCCAACAAATCAGGGATGCAAATAACTGCCTTGCCTCCTATACGAAAATGAGTACCAATGTTCTCGCGCGGCCATCAGAAAAATGGAAGGAAGTGACTTGGCGCCAACACAATGAAGATTTCAAAATATGTTTTCGTGTAGTATAAAATGAGTCAACTCCCCCTGGTTTTCTTCATTTCCCCCTTCTTTCAGTACGTGGCCAACAAAAAATGGTTGATCTAGACTTGCATCCAGCACCTAATTGGGATTCAATTGAGGAGAACTCAGACAGCGCCTCTGATCTTGGATACGACTACGACTGGCTAGCTTCCGATGACTCGGACGACGGTATGTTCTTGTGTAATCTCACCTTTTTGCAGTAATAGCGGGATAATTTTTCATTGCGGGCTCCATGTAGAAGTTGAGCATGCGCTCCATGACGGCAAAGGACGCCAGCATGATGGACTTCATGCCAGCAAAGAGGCCGACGATGAGGCGGACCTCCTTGAACACACGCGAGGTGCTTCTGCCGAGCACGGGCGACTTGACGTACGCACGCCGGCAGAAGACGTGGCGCCGCGCGGACGAGGGCACGGCCAAGGCGCTGGCGGGCGCGGACGTGGGCACGGCCACGGCCAACGCGCCGGCGGGAGTGTTCGCGCGAGAGGCCAACATGCCGGCGGGCGTGTTCGCGCGTGAGGCCAACATGCCGACGGATGAGGCCACGCAGTGGATGCAACCCAGTCTTCAGAGGTACGTACTGTATGTATTCCATATTCCTTGAACCAGATCATGTACTCCGGGGTAGTACTTGACCCGTTGTGTCACCACCTCTGCATAGGTCCATCGCCGAGGCGCTGGTGGACGGGGCCACGCAGAGGATGGAACACAGTGCAAGCCGCCGGTGAATCCAGCGGAGCAGTGAGGTGACGACAATGCCGTCGGGGACGCCAGTGACGCTCGACGTGGTCGTCGACGCTTGGGCTTGGCTGGTCGCAGCAGAATGCGCCCGGCTCTGACGAAGTGGCAAGGCGGCCGTACCGAAGTTGTTCCATCTTCGGTAAATGGCAGCAACAATGATGCAACCAGCCCTGCCGGCAACGTTAAGCAAGGTGACTGTACCGAAGGTGTTCCATCTTCGGTAAATGGCAGCGGCAATGATGCAACCAACCCCGCCGGCAACGTTAACCCATGCATCTGTGTGGGGTTGAACAAAGGTGTTGCGGCACTTCAGGCTCTTTTTGAGAAGATGTCCCTGGTAAAATTGCTGATATTGTTGTGAAGATGAAAAAAGCATATGACACATACCCGGCCGAGAGAAGTAACCGTATTTTTCTTACCCTTCAGTCATGCATGCGCGAGGTACTGAAGCAGAAAGTAGGTAACCGGTACAAGGTCCCGCACATGAGGAAGTCATTTTTGGCGGCACTCGAAATGCTTCCGGACGTAATACCCTGTGATGCTGATGTTGTAATTTCTGCTATTGAGGCCCTTCCAGATGCTTGATGTACTTCTCGTTGCTTGTAATCATTAATAATCTTAGCGAATTCGTTACTTATACAGTACTGAATTCAAACATACTCGTACCGTTCTTCTAGCATTATTCGTAATCTTAGCGAACTCGTTCTTTGTTTTCTGATGCTTATTACTCCATGCCATTGATTAATCTTAAAAGAACTCGTTGTTCTTTTTTGGTGATGTTGATTACTCCATGACATCGACTAATTTTTTTTTGTTTTCAGTATCAGTAACCAACAAAATGAGCTTCATTCATGCCATTATTAATGTATGATGTCACTTAACAAACTCACGCAATACAAAAAAGACTTTGGGCACAATGACAATTTAGAGATCACACCTAATGTTTAGTGCTAAACAGAGAGTAGTTGCGTCACTAGTTACGCGCCCGTTCCTTCATCATCTTTGGCTCGTACGATGTCATCAAGGACTTTAGTACAAAATCCGTATATGATTCCATTCCTGCGGGTACCGAGTCCGGCATAGAACCCGGGGCATAAAATTGTTCCACACGAACTTCACTTGCTCTGTCAGCTTGCAATTCTTCAAACTCTAAATCGATGGTTTCAGCATCGCTATCTACCTCATCATTCTTCATGGCCTTGTTATTCACCGTGTTGGTCTTATCGTTCTCCTCACCATATTTCTGCTCCCCTTGATCGATGCCTCCAGTTATGGTGCTAAAAGTTAGAAAAAGGTGTGTCATACATGTACAGATTTGACGGATAAGAGCAAAGGTATAAGTGCAACTAACCAAAATTGGTGATATTGTTTGACATGACGGATTTTCCATATGCACGGCAAAGGTCAGTGTGCCGAGCATTGCTTGACATGGCATGCTTGAAGAAGCCGATGCTGCGTAGGGTTTCGACACCGCGCAGTCCATGGCCTCGTTCACAGTGGCGATTCTCGCCTTGGAAGAAATAGCAGACCGCATGTTGACCACCATGTGTGCGCAATAACCCGACATGTCAGACGTCGCCGATGTCGGCCGTGGCCGCATCATGCAAAATATGGTCGGCGAGCTACATGTCTGACAACGCATGCGAGGAGTCCTCGGCGAGACACTGGCCGCGGTCTTGGACCTCACTAAACAGACCCAAGGACTCGTCTGTTTCTTTCACCTGACTAAACGGTTTCATTGTGACGCCCCCGATTTGACCGTACACTAATCATGCACACAAATGTGTACGATCAAGATCAGGGACTCACTGGAGATATCACAACACAACTCTAGACACAAATTGAAATAATACAAGCTTTATATTACAAGCCAGGGGCCTCGAGGGCTCGAATACATAAGCTCGAAAACACAAGAGTCGGCGGAAGCAATAATATCTGAGTACAGACATAAGTTAAACAAGTTTGCCTTAAGAAGGCTAGCACATAACAACACGAACGAAAAGGCAAGGCCTCCTGCCTGGGACCTCCTAACTACTCCTGGTCGTCAGCTGTCTTCACGTAGTAGTAGCCTCTATCGGGGGTAGTAGCAGTCATCAAGTGTGGCATCTGGCTCCTGGACTCGACCATCTGGTTGCATCAACCAGCAAGAAGAAAGAAGGGGAAAAGAGGGAGCAAAGCAACCGTGAGTACTCATCCAAAGTACTCGCAAGCAAGGATCTACACTATATATGCATCAGTATCATTGAAAAGGGGTAGTATCTGTGGACTAAGCTGCAGAATGCCAGAATAAGAGGGGGAGAAGCTAGTCCTATCGAAGACTAGCATCTTCTGGAAACCACCGTCTTGCAGCAAGAGGGGAAGTAGAGTAGTATAACATAAGTCATATTTACGTTGTTGTTCCAACGCTCCTGGATCCTCGACTCCCGAAGCAACATATCTAAACAATGCCTCATCATCCAGTTCTAGTTGTAGCGATCAGGATACAACTTCAAGTGTCCGTTATCGTAGGACAGGCTATCGATAGATGTTTTCTTCCCTACAGGGGTGCATCAACTTACCCATCACGCTTGCTTAACTCCGGCCGGACACACCATCAGGTCATGCCCGCCCTCGGCCAAACAATACGCCGCAAGCCGACCTAGGCTTAATAGAGAGGTCATGCACGCCGGACTAAACCCTATGCCCCCAGGGGTCATGGGCCAATCGCCCCGGGAACTCCTGCACGTTGCATGGGCGGACGGTGAGGAGACCTAGCAACCTCCTTTAAAAAGGTAGGAGCCTAACCAGTCCAACCCGGCGCGCGCCACTCAGTCGCAATAACGTCAGTTAAGCTTCGGCTGATGCATACGATGCAGAACGCCCATACTATGCCCACGTGGTGGTTAGCGCTATCAGGTCAGAGGCACCTTGGATCAAATATCCAAACCGTTTAGTGTCTTGGGAACGCGCGGTAACGAGCAGAGACTCACGAACATGTGACCCCATCGCCCGTCTCGAGAACTTGCGGCGAGGGCGAGTGCCCGACCACGCCTCGTATTTATCTCGTGGGCACCTTCCAGGTCAACCCGACTACACATCACTCGCAATTAAACTCGTGCGGGTACCCCTTAGGGTCGACCCGTCTTTAGTAACCAGGTTCAGTGTAAAGTCATAGTAACCATAGTAACTGTGTGTCTGACACCAAAGGAAAACCTGAGGAAATCACCCCCGATGGAAGTCCACCTGATATTTATCGTCAAGGTGAACGAAAGAGGAGTCACCCTCGAGGTCCACTCTTGAGGAGTTGCATGATAGTGTCGTTATCAGGAGTGGAGAAAGAGGAATCACCCTCGATGACCACAACCGATGAACTAACCTACAAGGTTAACATCGGAAGTGCTGATGAGGTCTCACCCTCGGCACTCGATAGTAACCCAGTAGTGTCGAGCAACTAAGAAAAAGTGATGTGCGGTGCCGGGTCCTGGTCTTCGATCCCGTTGATCGGGTCTTCTGATAATCCAGCGGGGCAGTCGGGACAATGTGGGGGGGGGGTCACTGGTGGATTTCTAACCAGCCTATACTAAGCAGTTTAGTATAAACATGTAACATGTAAGGTATGAAAGCAGTTATCAACAACAGGCTATGCATTAGAATATGATCATACAAAAAGCAGTAGCAGTTCTAATGCAAGCATAAGAGAGAAGGGAATGGGCGATATCGGAATGATCAAAGGGGGTTGGCTTGCCTGGTTGCTCTGGCAAGAAGGAGGGGTCGTCGGTTATGCAGCCGATCACCAAGGTAGCATCAGACTCGCGGTCTAACGGAGAGAAGAGGGGGAAGAAACAATAAATACAAAGCATACAAATGCGACAGAGAAGCACGATATGTCAACACGCGGTGTTAGGGTGTTCTAACGCGGTGCTACACGGTACTGGCGAAGAGGGATAACATCCGGGAATGTTTTCCCAGTGTTAGGCATTTTCGGACAGGCGAACCGGAGGGGGGTTGTTCCATGTTCGGTATGATAGAGATGTGCGGCGGACGAACGGATCACGTATTCAAATTCGTCTCGTCGTTCTGAACAACTTTCATGTATAAAACTTTTTCATCCGAGTTACGGATTATTTCATATGATTTTTCAAAGTTTTAAACAGAATTCTACAAATATTATTAATTACTAAATTCGGCAGAAATGAGCAATGACATCAGCATGATGTCATCATGACATCAGCAGTCAACAAAGCGTTGACTGGTCAAACAGGGCAATGGGGCCCTTCTGTCATTGACCTATCTAATTAACATATTTAAATTAACTAGACTAGTTCATTAGGCTAATTAAGCCAGGTTAATTAATTATCTAATTAATTAATTAACTAATTAATTAATTATTTTTATTTTTTAAATATCATTTATTTATTTTAACAGGGGGTCGGGCCCAGTGGTCGGTGGCCCATTGGGGCCAATCGGGCGACGGGCTATCGGGCGAACGCCCGTGGGCCGGACCTAGGCACGCACGGCACCAGGGGCTCGGGCTCTACGGCCGGGCGCGGCCTCCGGCACGGCCATTGGCCAGCGCAGAGTAGAGGGGGACCGCGGCCAACGGGAGGAGCCCCGGGCGCAGGGGAGCGGCGACGGTGGCGTCAGAGTGTGGCCGGGCAGAGGCGGGGTTGGCGCGGCTGCGCGTGAACAGCCGCCGCCGCAACTACGCGGCGAGGGGTAGTGGCTGGGCGCGAAGAGGCGAGGTCGGGGCCCCTGCGCGGGCTGGATGCGGCCAGGGTGACGAGCTATGCGGGCACGAGGCAGGCGCGGAAGCGCGTGCGAGCGCGTAGCGCGCGGGAATCGGGGCGTGGTGAGCTCACTGAACGGCGCGACGTGCGCGGCGATGGGCGCGCTAGAGTTGGGTGGTGCGTGCGAATGCCTTGGCAACGGTGCACACGGGGGCGCGGCCCGGCAAGTAGGCCGACGGGGAGAGGGACATGGGCGGACAGCGGGGCTCACCCTCCATTTGTAGAGGAGAGGCGACGAGCCGTGATGACGCCGACGAGGAGGAGGCAGGGATGCGAGCAACGTCAACGCCGGGGTCAGCGCGGCGGCGGGCAACGCGGTCATTGGGGAGGGAGAGCGAGGACGGGGCGGCGACGATGGTTGCCTCGCCGATGAACGGCAGCTGCGACCCGCCAGAGGAGCTTCAGAGAGCTGCGGAGGAGCAGGGGAGAGGATATGGTGCCAGGGGGTTCGGGCATAAGGTGCTGCGCGAGGGAGATGGTGAGGAATGGAGCGAAGCTCCCCCTGGCGGCGCGAGATGGGGATTGGGACGAGAGGAGGCTGGTTGCGGGCTAGGTTAAGCAGTTATTGTGGGCCTAGTAGGTTGGCATGTGGCCTAAGGCCGAGGGGGATGAGGGGGGGTTCCTTTTCCTCTAATTTTATTTCTTTTATTTTTTCTATTAAAGGGATAACTACTGTTTTGGATGGAATCAAGGTATCAAAAGATTTTTTGCTGAATGTGAAACTTAGCAAATAATTCATGCACATCATTGTGGTGTTTCCTAGAAAGTTTCAGGGCCAAAGGAATTGTTCAAGCATTTTTAGAAATTGAAAATGTCAATTAATATGATGTCGACCACTATATAAATTTCCAGGGGCACTTTGGGAATCCTAAAGAGGTTGGTTTCATCATGACAAATATCCAAGGATTATTTGCCACACTTTGAACATTTTAGTTTTGACATTTTGAAAACTTTAAACTTTAACTTAAATTTGAAAATGAACCGGTTTTGAATCAACGTGAGTTTATCAATAGTAACAATGGTGACGTGGCGTCATTAGCAGAGGTTTAATGTAGCTTGATTACCCGGGCGTTACAAATCTCCTCCAGTACAAGAAATCTCATCCCCAGATTTAGGAGGTAGATTAAGGGGAGAAGGACTCGGGAAGGACGGAGCTCAACACCAGATAGGTTCCTGGGGACTATCTCAGTGAACGTGGCATAGAGAAATCACTCGAGTTGAAATTCAAGAAAGCCATCGAGAGCAATGTAATGAGGTGCAATTAGAAGCTTCAACCGGGTAAGCAATCATTCGTTGTGTGAAACAGAGGTTGAAATGGGTTCAGAGCAACAAAAATAAGTATAACATCTGATACCAGAATAGATCATTAGGAAGGTGGCTCACGAATTGCACACGAAGCCAAAGCGTGAGGCATAACCTTGGAAACGGTGGTGTTCACGAGAGTCAGGTTTTGATCCTAAGGAACTGTGGGTTATGGGCCCACCATGTGGGTTAAAGGTAGGAAGGGCGATGATAGCAAGGCATGTAAGAGCATAGTCTGTCAGTTATGTTGGCAACAATAACGGTACCAAGGGCGAAGGACGAAGAGAACCATTTTCCTGCTCGTTGAACGAGGTGGACCAATAGGTAAGGTTCTCGTCCATCGGTGGTTACCGTAATGTTATCAACAATAATACCAGGGTCTTACTGACAGAGTTGTACACCAAGGTGTTTACATAAGCAGAAAATCATTACTTCTTAGAGCAAAGAAAGGTTAAACAAACAAATGCAAAGGAAAATGTGTGTAAACACAATGTGAAGGAGTATATCATTCCCAAGATTAAGCAGGGCATGATATACATGTCAGGAGATCAAAGTCATGAACATATAGATAAAAGAGGTAAGAACAATTATGATATGTACCCACACAACGATGTTGGATAGATGATCAAGAAACATTTAGCCTTGCACTTACAATGTTCTTGTGGATCTTCGGAGTACCACATACATGCTTCGAGATAGCACCGACATGGTCATTGGGTAAGGATCAGACTATGGAAACATAAAAGGATCCAGATGGAACTGCTAGAACAGCTCGTACAATTTCATCACGGAAAATATGAGGATGTGGCTGATGGGGTCAGCAACAACTCATTCATGATTTCCATATCATGGATTTCCACAATTAAGTGAACAAGGTGAAAATATTGGACACACCGAAGTATATAATGAAGTATGTTCGAGGAGAACATCCATGAGTAAACATTGATCGAAATGTGCACCTGGAAAGATGGAGTAGGTAGCATGACCAATGTTAGAGTGGTGATTCATTAATCAATAGTCTAAGAATGAATTGTCGACCATTAACTTCAAAGCAATAGGGTTGTTAGATGTACAGGATCCAAGCAGCACCATCCACTTGTTGATATCCCAGTTAGAATCAACACGGGGACCAGGGGACGAACGAGGATGGCGAGAAGTGTTACTTGTATCAAGAATTCATAAGGGGCGGTGAAATTCTCACGACATTCTTGACATGAAAGATGGTAATACTCCAAGGGAGAGCATATCATAAGCGGGATAACAAGGAACTCAAGGTATAACACAAAACAAGAACAAGTTTGTGTCGGAGGGAATGCAAGAATGTTGTCAATGTTAATACAATCATCGAGGGGAAAGGATGGTATTTCCCATCATGACTTCGATTTGCAACTTGGAAGAAGGAAAATCACTGTTGATGATGATCACGACACATTTGTCGAGAGATTTCATTAAGGTGTAATCGATCGGCGATGACATCAAGTCAAATGAAATAATGGAGCGAAAGGTTATTGAAACCACTAGTACAATACAAACTTGAAATCAAGCTACTTCTTCAAGGTGAAATGATATGCCGAGGAAGATCGGCGTAATCTTAGCTCATTGACGTAATTGTGCTTCGGGAAGAAGGACCAGGTAGCACAGTTAAATAGATGCACAATAATGATATAGCCGATCAGGCTAGATATGACTTGAAGAGTTAATAAACTCATAAGCAATGGATATTACTTAGAGTTATTGAATCGGAGAGCGGAATTGACTCACTTATCGGTGTCCTTGAGTGTCTTACAACTCAGAACCCCGGGAAAATTGGAATCGGTGAGAAGTAATACTTAGAAGAACTCATAAGAAGTAATATGGTTCTGTGACATTATCGAGACACCACGGGGTAATACTCGAAGGTAGATCATAATAGAGGTTGGACAGGTGCATTGAGCTGCAGAGGACAAGTGGTTTAACTTGTCTGAGAAATGGTATTTGAAGGAGAGCATGGTCGAAACCACGATTGCGAAAGGCCAGATCCCAAATATTAGATGCACTTATATCAAGGGGACAATTAATTTAAGAGAAGCTTTAATGATAGGATCTACATCGTGTCCATGGGCATGAACAGAAAGTTCAAGGTTGACTCCCACTTCTTCAATGCATAAGCTTTCATTCACTGCTCTATTAAAAATGAATTGATTGCGAAGACTTACCTGGTGAATTACCATAGGAGTATGAACCTTGGAAAACTTTTGGGTTCACACAGATTAAGGAAGGCATAAGTTCAACCCATCAGGGCATCTTAGACTCCTACTAAGCAAACTTCAGGAGCAAAATATACCAGCTCGAAAGCAAAGGATGGTTGAGAAAGCAGATGATATAATTTACCCAAGGCATTACATATCGTGGCAGAACTCATAAGGTGTTTGAATATGAAAGACGTTGTATGATAAAAATCCAACGAAGGAGCTGGTGGTTCACAAGGGATCTGATGTGAGTATCGGTACTCAACCAGAAGGAGAAACAATGCAAGGATATCAGATTATAGAAACAACTGACTAATTCAAAACTCAAATGCAAAGGAATTATGATTTCCAAATCAAGCGATCAGAAGCAACCGCTCTGATTAAGGATGGGTTAGTTGAAATGACTTAGGGGTACAATCGACGGCAATTTGATTGGTCGAGATCCAGCTCATAGTCGGAATGACGTCTGACCTGGAAGAACGAATTCTAGTTTGACTGATGATTGCGAGTAATTGCAACATATTGAATCAATAAGAGCAAAAAGTCAATCACAGAGGATTTTAATGAATATTGATATACATATGGTATTATCCATAATGCAAGCAGGTAAAACTTCCCAGAGCAATAGGTTGCTGAGGATTTCAGAAGATTGGATAGCGTCTCGAAGACCTTTGTGAAACGCATGAACAACTTAGGATGAACGAATCCCCAGTAAGTGTGAGGAATTATTCATACATGTATTCATGCAAAAAAGGAGCTGCAAGGCAGCAGGCACAAAGGATTCTCGGAAAATCCAAAGTATTTCAGGGTATCTTGTAATAACAAGAACAACTAGGGATCGAAGTATGAACGGTGAGAGTATGTAGTTACCCATAAGGATTCAACGGTATTGAGGATTGTAAAAGAAATTAACACAAGTTCTCGGGAGTAGATCGGAGAGTATCTTCGAAGTCTTCTGATGAAGCGGGCAACCATCTGGAATGAAGGGGCTCTCCGGGGAAAGTCGGTACGAGAACCTAATGTAGTTAGTAAATTCATTTAACCCGAATAGAAGAGAGAACAGAGTCCTAGAGTATAGGCGAGGAGTAAAAGATCCTAATACCACCCAATGGCGACGTGGGCCCGTAAGCCACACATCCAAGTTAGTAAAACAGTTTTTCAAAGACTAGACTCAACTTTGGCCAAGGAGTTGGAAAGGGGGTTCCTACAGGCAGTCGGCTCTGATACCAACTTATGACGCCCCTGATTTGACCGTACACTAATCATGCACGCAAATGTGTACGACCAAGATCAGGGACTCACTAGAAGATATCACAACACAACTCTAGACACAAATTGAAACAATACAAGCTTTGTATTACAGGCCAGGGGCCTCGAGGGCTCGAATACATAAGCTCGAAAACACAAGAGTCGGCGGAAGCAATAATATCTGAGTACAGACATAAGTTAAACAAGTTTGCCTTAAGAAGGCTAGCACATAACAACACGAACGAAAAGGCAAGGCCTCCTGCCTGGGACCTCCTAACTACTCCTGGTCGTCAGCTGTCTTCACGTAGTAGTAGCCTCTATCGGGGGTAGTAGCAGTCATCAAGTGTGGCATCTGGCTCCTGGACTCGACCATCTGGTTGCATCAACCAGCAAGAAGAAAGAAGGGGAAAAGAGGGAGCAAAGCAACCGTGAGTACTCATCCAAAGTACTCGCAAGCAAGGATCTACACTATATATGCATCAGTATCATTGAAAAGGGGTAGTATCTGTGGACTAAGCTGCAGAATGCCAGAATAAGAGGGGGAGAAGCTAGTCCTATCGAAGACTAGCATCTTTTGGAAACCACCGTCTTGCAGCAAGAGGGGGAAGTAGAGTAGTATAACATAAGTCATATTTATGTTGCTGTTCCAACGCTCCAGGATCTTTTCTCGACTCCCGAAGCAACATATCACTCGCAATTAAGCTCGCGCGAGTACCCCTCAGGGTCGACCCGTCTTTAGTAACCAGGTTCAGTGTAAAGTCATAGTAACCATAGTAACTGTGTGTCTGACACCAAAGGAAAACCTGAGGAAATCACCCCCGATGGAATTCCACCTGATGTTTATCGTCAAGGTGAACGAAAGAGGAGTCGCCCTCGAGGTCCACTCTTGAGGAGTTGCATGAAAGTGTCGTTATCGGGAGTGGAGACAGAGGAATCACCCTCGATGACCACAACCGATGAACTAACCTACAAGTTAACAACAGATGTGCTGATGAGGTCTCACCCTCGGCACTCGATAGTAACCCAGTAGTGTCGAGCAACTAAGGAAAAGTGATGTGCTGTGCCGGGTCCTGGTCTTTGATCCCGTTGATCGGGTCTTCTGATAATCCAGCGGGGCAGTCGGGACAATGTGGGGGGGGGGGGTCACTGGTGGATTTCTAACTAGCCTATACTAAGCAGTTTAGTATAAACATGTAAGGTATGAAAGCAATTATCAACAACAGGGTATGCATTAGAATAGGATCGTACAAAAAGCAGTAGCAGTTCTAATGCAAGCATAAGAGAGAAGGGAATGGGCGATATTGGAATGATCAAAGGGGGTTGGCTTGCCTGGTTGCTCTGGCAAGAAGAAGGGGTCGTCGGTTATGCAGCCGATCACCAAGGTAGCATCAGACTCGCGGTCTAACGGAGAGAAGAGGGGGAAGAAACAATAAATACAAAGCATACAAATGCAACAGAGAAGCACGATATGTCAACACACAGTGTTAGCGTGTTCTAAAGCGGTGCTACACGGTACTGGCGAAGAGGGATAACATCCGGGAATGTTTTCCCAGTGTTAGGCATTTTCGGACAGGCGAACCGGAGGGGGGTTGTTGCATGTTCAGTATGATAGAGATGTGCGGCGGACGAACGGATCACGTATAAGAATTTGTCTCGTCATTCTGAGCAACTTTCATGTATAAAACTTTTTCATCCGAGTTACGGATTATTTTATATGATTTTTCAAAGTTTTAAACAATATTCTACAAATATTATTATTTACTAAATTCGGCATAAATGAGCACTGACGTCAGCATGATGTCATCATGACATCACCAGTCGACAAAGCGTTGACTGGTCAAACAGGGCAGTGTGGCCCTTCTGTCATTGACCTATCTAATTAACATATTTAAATTAACTAGACTAGTTCATTAGGCTAATTAAGCCAGGTTAATTAATTATCTAATTAATTAATTAATTAATTAATTATTTTTATTTTTTAAATATCATTTATTTATTTTAACAGGGGGCCGGGCCTAGTGGTCCGTGGCCCATTGGGGCCAACCGGGCGACGGGCTATCGGGCGAGCGCCTGTGGTGGCCGGACCTGGGCACGCACGGCACCAGGGGGCTCGGGCTCTGCGGTCGGGCACGGCCTCCGGCACGGCCATCGGCCAGCGCAGAGTAGAGGGGGACCGCGGCCAGCGGGAGGAGCCCCGGACGCCGGGGAGCGGCGACGGTGGCGTCAGAGTGTGGCCGGGCGGAGGCGGGGTTGGCGCGGCTGCGCGTGAACAGATGCCGCAGCAACTACGCGGCGAGGGGTAGTGGCTGGGCGCGAAGAGGCGAGGTCGGGGCCCCTGCGCGGGCTGGATGCGGCCAGGGGCGACGAGCTATGCGGGCAGGAGGCAGGCGCGGAAGCGCGTGTGAGCGCGCAGCGCGCGGGAAGCGGGGCGTGGTGAGCGCACTGAACGGCGCGGCGTGCGCGGCGGTGGGCGCACCAGAGTCGGGCGGTGCGTGCGAGTGCCTTGGCAATGGTGCACACGGGGGCGCGGCCCGGCGAGTAGGCCGACGGGGAGAGGGACACGGGCGGACAGCGGGGCTCACCCTCCGTTCGTAGACGAGAGGCGACGAGGCGTGATGACGCCGACGAGGAGGAGGCGGGGATGCGAGCGATGTCGACGACGGGGTCAGAGCGGCGGCGGGCAATGCGGTCATTGGGGAGGGGGAACGAGGACGGGGCAGCGACGGTGGTTGCCTCGCCGATGAGCGGCAGCTGCGACCCGCCAGAGGATCTTCGGAGAGCTGGGGAGGAGCAGGGGAGAGGATATGGTGCCAGGCGGTTCGGGCATAAGGTGCTGCGCGAGGGAGATGGTGAGGGATCGAGCGAAGCGCTACCTGGCGGCGTGAGGTTGGGATTGGGACGAGAGGAGGCTGGTTGCGGGCTAGGTTAAGCAGTTGGTGCGGGCACCTGGGCCTGGTAGGTTGGCATGTGGCCTAAGGCCCAGGGGGATGAGGGCGGGGGGTGGTTTCCTTTTCCTCTAATTTTATTTCTTTTATTTTTCTATTAAAGGGATAACTACTGTTTTGGATGGAATCAAGGTATCAAAAGATTTTTTTTGTTGAATGTGAAACTTAGCAAATAATTCAAGCACATCATTGTGGTGCTGCCTAGAAAGTTTCAGGGCCAAAGGAATTGTTCAAGCATTTTTAGAAATTGAAAAGGTCAATTAATATGATGTCGACCACTATATAAATTTCCAGGGGCACTTTGGGAATCCTAAAGAGGTTGGTTTCATCATGGCAAATATCCAAGGATTATTTGCCACACTTTGAAAATTTTAGTTTTGACATTTTGAAAACATTAAACTTTAACTTAAATTTGAAAATGAACCGGTTTCGAATCAACGTGAGTTTATCAACAGTAACAATGGTGACGTGGCGTCATTAGAAGAGGTTTACTGTAGCTTGATTACCCGGGCGTTACATCCATAGCAGGATCATCCTCTTGGCTGAAAACATGCAACAATGAGTTGAACATATCTTCCTCTTGCGTGAAGGGATCCATGATGGAAGAGAAAGGGCGTCGGCTGAGACTTTTTGTTCGTGAGATGTTTTCTGTTCTCTAGAGAAAGCTTCAATCAGGTAGAGAAAGATGTCATGTACGCTCTCAAGGAGGAAACACTAAAAAGGTGGGATTGCATGGCACGAGAGTATTTACATTTTCCTAACTAACGTGGGCAAAAACTGGGATTGCATGGGACGAGATAGCATTGACTGATTCGCTTCATTTTAGCACCACGGATATAGCTTACCATGTATGTGGTGGTGGAGAGGTAAAAGAGGGATTATATGGGATTACAACAAATACACCTTACATTCTAATTTTTTTGTAAAAATATGCACCTGAGATAAAGGAACGGAGGGAAGGCAATTTATCCATATGCATCCCTGTATTCAGAGAATCTTTCTAGAGTTTTCCAATATTGAGCATTCTTCTGTTAAGCGTGCAGCTACTATCTTTTTGGCTCATGAATTTAGATTTATCATGAAAGAGGCCAAAGAAATATTTGCTCATTACGGGGTAGATGCCGGTCGACCTCCCATAGAGGCTATCTTATTTAATCAAGAAGACATAATCCGGTTGCGATCTCCTGATCATGTAGCTTTTAATGAATACCTTAGAAAAGAGGTTCCTACCAATATCTTGGTTGATAGAATTTCTGAGTTGAATGATGATTTTTCTATTCAAAACAATGGGTTGGGCTTCTCCCTTGAGCGAAGGCTCATGACCTTCTGCCAAAAGGATGCCTATAATGATGAATTGGTTGTACACTATAAAGGGCCAAAAGAGAAACCTATACCTCCTGAGCTTGACATGAGGGACTTTTGTCTCATTAAATTTAGCCCTTTTGATTACTTTTGCTTACCACAAAGAAAACTTGCTGCTGAACATAGGGAATATGAGATGAGTTTTCGCGATATATCTTATCATTATGGCAATCCATAGATCTATCCATGTATCGTGCCTAGCTAGGGGCGTAAAACGATAGCGCTTGTTGGGAGGCAACCAATTTTTTTTTGTTTTTTGCGTCTATTTAGGATTAAATATTGCATCTAGCTTCTGTTTAGATGTGGTTTTGTGTTTTAATTAGTGTTTGTGCCAAGTAGAACCTTTGGGAAGACTTGTGTGAAGTTTATATGATCTTGCTGTGAAAAGCAGAATCGTTAGCACTCGCTAGAATAGTCACCAGATTTTACTGGAGCGTGATATTTAGTTGATTCTTTTTGCAGATGATTAATAGACAAATTCCTCACGTTTACAAATTTATTTCAATTTTTTTGGAGTTACAGAAGTATGCTAAAGTTACAGATTACTATAGACTGTTCTCGTTTGGACAGATTCTGTTTTTCGTGTGTTGTTTGTTTATTTTGATGAATCTATGAGTAGTATTGGGGAGTATGAATCATAGAGAAGTTGGAATACATTAGGTTTAACACCAATATAAACAAAGAATGAGGTAATTACAGTACCTTTGAGTGGTGGTTTGTTTTCTTATACTAACGGAGCTCACGATATTTTTGTCTAAGTTTTGTGTTGTGAAGTTTCCAAGTTTTGAGTATTGCTTTGATGGACTATGGAACAAAGAGTGGCAAGAGCCTAAGCTTGGGGATTCCCAAGGCACCTCAAGGTAAAATTCAAGGACAACCAAAAACCTAAGCTTGGGGATGCCCCGGGAAGGCATCCCCTCTTTCGTCTTCATCTATCGGTAACTATACTCGGAGCTATATTTTTATTCACCACATGATATGTGTTTTACTTGGAGCGTCATGTATAATTTGATTCTTTGCTTGTTAGTTTGCCAAAATTATCCTTGCTGGAGACACCTTTTTGAGAAAGACAAATATGGCCTAGGAAGTGTTAGAACACTCTATGTGCTTCACTTATATCTTTTGAGTTGAATAGTTTTTGCTCTAGTGCTTCACTTATATCTTTTAGAGCACGGTGGTAATTATATTTTGTAGAGATTGTTGATCTCTCATGCTTCACTTATATCCTTTAGAGAGTATATTAAAACAACATGGTAATGTGCTTTGGCTATGAAACTATCCTTCACATGATAGGCATCCAAGATCAATGTAGTAAACACTTTCATACTAGTGATATTAGGATAGTGATATTAGAGTCATGCTAGTGGAGTTATTATGAAACTGAGAAATACTTGTGTTAAGGTTAGTGATTCCCGTAGCATGCACGTATGGTGAACCGCTATGTGACGAAGTTAGAGCATGAGGTGTTTGTAGAGTGTCATCCTTTGTGTGGAGGTCGGGGGCGCGCGATGGTTAACTCCTACCAACCTCCCCCCTAGGAGCATGCGTTGATTGCTTTGTTTTGATGACTCATAAATTTTTGCAATAAGTATATGAGTTCTTATGACTAATGTTGAGTCCATGGATTATACACACTTTCACCCTTCCATCATTGCTAGCCTCTCTTGTACCGCGCAACTTTCGCCGGTACCAAACACCCACCATATACCTTCCTCAAAACAGCCATCATATATCTTCCTCAAAACAGCCACCATACCTACCTATCATGGTATTTCCATAGCCATTCCGAGATATATTGCCATGCAAATTTCCACCGTTCCGTTCATATGACACACTTCATATTGTCATATTGCTATGCATAATCATGTAGTTGACATCGTATCTGTGGCAAAGCCACCATGCATAACTTTTCATATATGTCACTCTTGATTCATTGCACATCCCGGTACACCACCGGAGGCATTCATATAGGGTCATACTTTGTTCTAGTATCGAGTTGTAATATCTAGTAAGTGTGATGATCATCATTATTAGAGCATTGTCCCATGTGAGGAAAGGCCGAACAAAATAAAAGGCCCCTCCAAAAAAAGGAAAAGAAAAAAGGACAATTGCTACTATCTTTTTCCACACTTGTGCTTCAAAGTAGCACCATGTTCTTCATGATAGAGAGTCTCATGTTTAGTCACTTTCATATACTAGTGGGAATTTTCATTATAGAACTTGGCTTGTATATTCCAACGATGGGCTTCCTCAAATGCCCTTGGTCTTTGTGAGTAAGCAAGTTGGATGCACACCCATTAGTTTCTTTTGTTGAGCTTTCATACATATTTAGCTCTAGTGCATCCATTGCATGGCAATCCCTCCTCACTCACATTGATATCTATTGATGGGCATCTCCATAGCCCGTTGATACGCCTAGTTGATGTGAAACTATCTCCCTCCTTTTTGTCTTCTCCACAACCACCTCTCTATTCCACCCATAGTGCTATGTCCATGGCTCACGCTCATGTATTGCGTGAAAGTTGAAAGGTTTGAAAGAATAGAGTATGAAAACAAGTGCTTGGCTGAAATCGGGGTTGTGCATGATATGAATATTTTGTGTGATGAAGAGGGAGCATAGCCAGACTATATTATTTTGTAGGGATAACTTTCTTTAGCCATAGTATTTTGAGAAGACATGATTGCTTTTATAGTATGCTTGAAGTATTATTATTTCTTATGTCAATATAGACTTTTGTCTTGAATCTTTCAGATCTGAACATTCATGCCACAATTAAGAGAATTACATTGAAAAACTATGTTGGTTAGCATTCCACATCAAAAATTCAGTTTTTATCATTTACCTACTTGAGGACAAGCAGGAATTAAGCTTGGGGATGCTTGTATATTCCAACAATGGGCTTCCTCAAATGCCCTAGGTCTTCGTGAGCAAGCAAGTTGGATGCACACCCACTTTGTTTCTTTTGTTGAGCTTTCATACATTTTTAGCTCTAGTGCATACATTGCATGGAAATCCCTACTCACTCACATTGATATCTATAGATGGGCATCTCCATAGCTCGTTGATACCCCTAGTCTATGTGAGACTATCTCCCTCCTTTTTGTCTTCTCCACAACCACCACTCCATTCCACATAGTACTATATCCATGGCTCACGCTCATGTATTGCATGAAAGTTGAAAGGTTTGAAAGAATAGAGTATGAAAACAAGTGCTTGGCTGAACCCGGGGTTGTGCATGATATGAATATTTTGTGTGATGAAGAGGGAGCATAGCCAGACTATATGATTTTGTAGGGATAACTTTCTTTAGCCATAGTATTTTGAGAAGACATGATTGCTTTGTTAGCATGCTTGAAGTATTATTATTTCTTATGTCAATATAGACTTTTGTCTTGAATCTTTCAGATCTGAACGTTCATGCCACAATTAAGAGAATTACATTGAAAACTATGTTGGTTAGCATTCCACATCAAAAAAATTGTTTTTATCATTTCCCTACTCGAGGACGAGCAGGAATTAAGTTTGGGGATGCTTGATACGTCTCCAACGTATCTATATTTTTTTATTGTTCCATGCTATTATTTATGATGTTTTGGATGTTTAATGGGCTTTGTTCTACACTTTTATATTATTTTTGGGACTAACCTATTGATACGTCCATTTTGCATCATGCTTATATGTTGATATTTATTGCATTATGGGCTATTATTACACGTTATGTCACAATACTTATGCCTTTTCTCTCTTATTTTACAAGGTTTACATGAAGAGGGAGAATGCCGACAGCTGGAATTCTGGGCTGGAAAAGGAGCAAACTCTGGAAACCTATTCTGCACAACTCCAAAAGCCCCAAAACTCCACAGAACTCCGTTTCAGAAAATATAAAAAATATCTGGCGAAAGAAGTTCATGAGGGGGGCCACCTGCTGTCCATGAGGGTGGGGGCGCCCCCCCTCTCTGTGCGTGCCCCCTGTCTCGTGGGCCCACCGACGGCCCCTCGATGCCCATATTCTCCTATATGAGGTGTTTTGACCTGGAAAAAAAATCATAAGGAGGCTTTCGGGACCAGACGCCACCGTCTTGAGGCGGAACCGAGGCGGAAACCAATCTAGGGCTCCGGCAGAGCTGTTCTGCCGGGGACACTTCCCTCCGGGAGGGGGAAATCGTCACCGCCGTCATCACCAACAACTCTCCCATCTTGGGGAGGGCTATCTTCATCAACATCTTCACCAACACCATCTCCTCTCATACCCTAGTTCATCTCGTGTATCCAATCTTTGTACCCCAAACCTCAGATTGGTACCTGTTGGTTGCTAGTAGTGTTGATTACTCCTTGTAGTTGATGCTAGTTGGTTTATTTGGTGGAAGATCATATGTTCAGATCCATTATGCATATTAATACCCCTCTGATCATGAACAATATTATGTCTTTTGAGTAGTTACTTTTGTTCCTGAGGACATGGGAGAAGTCTTGCTATAAGTAGACATGTGAATTTGGTCTTCGTTCGATATTTTGATGAGATGTATGTTGTCTCTCCTCTAGTGGTGTCATGTGAACGTTGACTACATGCCACTTCACCATTATTTGGGCCTAGAGGAAGGCATTGGGAAGTAATAAGTAGATGATGGGTTGCTAGAGTGACAGAAGCTTAAACCATAGTCTATGCGTTGCTTCGTAAGGGGCTGATTTGGATCCATATGTTTCAGGCTATGGTTAGGTTTACCTTAATACTTCTTTTCTAGTTGTGGATGTTTGCATTAGAGGTTAATCATAAGTGGGAGGCTTGTCCAAGTAAGGACAGCACCCAAGCATCGGTCCACCCACATACCAAATTATCAAAGTACCAAACGCGAATCAAATGATCTTGATGAAAACTAGCTTGACGATAATTCCCATGTGTCCTCGGGAACGCTTTCCTTTATATAAGAGTTTGTTCAGGCTTGTCCTTTGCTACAAAAAGGATTGGGCCACCTTCCAGCACCTTATTTACTTTTACCTTTTGTCACATGCTACCAATTACCTTATCACAAAACTATCTATTACCTATAATTTTAGTGCTTGCAGAAAATACCTTACAGAAAACTGCCTATCATTTCCTTCTTCTCCTCGTTGGGTTCGACACTCTTACTTATCGAAAGGACTACGATAGATCCCCCTACACTTGTGGGTCATCAAGACTCTTTTCTCACGCCGTTTCCGGGGAGTGAAGTGCCTTTGGTAAGTGGAACTTGGTAAGGAAAATTTTGTATAGTGTGCTGAAATTTATTGTCACTTGTTACTATGGCTCATAATCCTTTGAGGGGCTTGTTCGGGGTATCTTCACCCGACCAGAAGAGCAAAGAGTTGCTCCTCAACCTACTGCACCTACTGAAAATGTTTGCTTTGAGATTCCTTCGGATATGATAGAGAAACTGCTTGGAAATCCTTTTACAGGAGACGGAACACTGCATCCCGATTTACATCTAATCTATATGGATGAAGTTTGTGGATTATTTAAGCTTGCCGGTATGCCCGAGGATGTTATCAAGAAAAAGGTCTTGCCTTTATCTTTGAAGGGAGATGCATTGACATGGTTTAGGCTATGTGATGATATTGGATCATGGAACTATAATCGTCTGAAGTTGGAATTTCATCAGAAGTTCTACCCTATGCACCAGGTTCATCGTGATCGTAATTATATTTATAATTTCTGGCTTCGCGAAGGAGAAAGCATCGCTCAAGCTTGGGGGAGGCTTAAGTCAATGTTATATTCATGCCCCAATCATGAGCTCTCAAAAGAAATGATCATTCAAAAAATTTATGCTCGGCTTTCTCTCAATAATCGCTCCATGCTCGATACTTCTTGTCCTGGCTCTTTTATGATGAAGACTATTGAATTCAAATGGGATTTATTGGAAAGAATTAAACGCAACACCGAGGATTGGGATCTCGAAGAAGGTAAGGAGTCAGGTATGACCCCTAAGTTTGATTGTGTTAAAAAATTTATGGATACCGATGTTTTCCTTGAGTTTAGCACTAAATATGGATTTGACACTGAAATAGTAGCTTCTTTCTGTGAATCATTTGCTACTCATGTTGATCTCCCCAAGGAGAAGTGGTTTAAATACCATCCCCCAATTGAAGTAAAAGTAGTTGAACATGTTAAAGTTGAAGAAAGACTATCACTTACAATGTTGATCCTATTATTCCTACTGCTTATATTGAGAAACCACCTTTCCCTGTTAGGATAAAGGATCATGCTCAAGCTTCAACTGTAGTTCATAAGAGTAATACTAGAACACCTACACCCTCTGAGCAAATTAAAGTTGAACCTAGTGTTGCTATGGTTAAAGATCTCTTGGTAGAAGATTTAGATGGACATGTTATTTACCTCCAAGAAGAGTCTGCTAGAATAGCCAAACCCAATGCTAGGAATAAACATAGACCTATTGTAGGCTTGCCTGTCATCTCCGTTAAGATAGGAGATCATTGTTATCATGGTTTATGTGACATGGGTGCTAGTGCGAGTATTATCCCTCATACCTTATATCAAGCAATTATGCATGACATTGCACATGTTGAGTTAGAAGGGATTGATGTTACTATTAAGCTAGCTAATAGAGACACTATTTCACCAGTTGGGATTGTTAGAGATGTTGAAGTCTTGTGTAGGAAGGTTAAATACCCTGCTGATTTTCTTGTTCTTAGTTCCCCACAAGATTAATTGTGTCCCATTATATTTGGTAGACCCTTCTTGAATACTGTTAATGCTAAGATAGACTGTGTGAAAGATGTTCTTACTGTTGGACTAGGGGATATGTCTCATGATTTTAACTTTGCTAAATTCCGTAGACAACCCCTTGATAGAGAATTACCTAGTAAGGATGAAATTATTGGTCTTGCTTCTATTGATGTGCCTCCTAATGATCCTTTAGAACAATACTTGCTAGACCATGAAAATGATATGCATATGAATGAGAGAAGGGAAATAGATGAAATATTCTTTAATCAGGGACCCGTATTGAAAAACAACTTGCCTATTGAAATCCTAGGGGATCCTCCTCCACCCAAGGGTGACCCCGTGTTTGATCTTAAACCTTTACCTAATAATCTTAAGTATGTTTATCTTCATGAAAAGAAGATATATCATGTTATTATCAGTGCTAACCTTTCAGAGCAGGAAGAAGAAAAATTACTGAAAACTCTGAAGAAGCACCGTGCTTCTATTGGATATACTCTGTATGATCTTAAGGGCATTAGTCCCACTTTATGCCAACACAAGATAAAATTGGAAGAAAATACTAAACCGGTTATTGATCATCAGCGACGATTAATCATAAGATGAAAGAAGTGGTAAGGAAAGAAATACTAAAGCTTCTAGAGGCAGGTATTATCTATCCAGTTGCTGATAGCGAGTGGGTAAGTCCTGTCCATTGTGTCCCTAAGAAGGGAGGTATGACTGTCGTTCGTAATGATAAAGATGAATTGATCCTGCAAAGAATAGTTACAGGTTATAGGATGGTAATTGATTTCCGTAAGTTAAATAAAGCTACTAAGAAAGATCATTAGCCCTTGCCTTTTATTGATCAAATGCTAGAAAGGTTATCCAAACATACTCACTTTTGCTTTCTAGATGGTTCTTCTGATTTCTCTCAAATACCTGTGTCAAAAGGGGATCAAGAAAAGACCACTTTTACTTTTCCTTTTGGTGCCTTTGCTTATAGACATATGCCTTTTGGTTTATGTAATGCACTTGCTACCTTTCAAAGATGCATGATGGCTATATTCTCAGATTTTTGTGAGAAGATTGTTGAGGTTTTCATGGATGATTTCTCCGTTTACGGAACTTCTTTTGATGATTGCTTAAGCAACCTTGATCGATTTTTGTAGAGATGTGAAGACACTAATCTTGTCTTGAATTGGGAGAAGTGCCACTTTATGGTTAATGAAGGCATTGTCTTGGGACATAAAATTTCTGAAAGAGGTATTGAAGTTGACAAAGCTAAAGTTGACGCTATTGAAAAGATGCCATGCCCTAAGGACATCAAAGGTATACGAAGTTTCCTTGGTCATGCTGGGTTTTATAGGAGGTTCATAAAGGACTTCTCCAAAATCTCCAGGCCTCTGACTAATCTCTTACAAAAAGATATTCCTTTTGTCTTTGATGATGATTGTCTAGAGGCATTTGAAATACTTAAGAAAGCATTGATCTCTGCACCTATTGTCCAGCCTCCTGACTGGAATTTACCTTTTGAGATTATGTGTGATGCTAGTGATTATGCTGTAGGTGCTGTTCTAGGGCAAAGAGTTGATAAGAAATTGAATGTTATCCAGTATGCTAGTAATGCTCTAGATAGTGCCCAGAAAAATTATGCTACTACTGAGAAAGAATTTTTAGCAGTTGTATTTGCTTGTGATAAGTTTAGACCTTATATCGTTAATTCTAAAGTAACTATTCACACTGATCATGCTACTATCAAATACCTTATGGAAAAGAAAGATGCTAAACATAGACTTATTAGATGGGTTCTCTTGCTGCAAGAATTTGACTTGCATATTATTGATAGAAAGGGAGCTGACAACCCCGTTGCAGACAACTTGTCTGGGTTAGAGAATATACTTGATGACCCACAACTTATTGATGATAGCTTTCTTGATGAACAATTAGCTGTCATAAATACTTCTCGTACTGCTCCATGGTATGCTGATTATGCTAATTATATTGTTGCTAAGTTTATACCTCCTAGCTTCACATACCAGCAAACGAAAAAGTTCTTCTATGATTTGAGACATTACTTCTGGGATGACCCACATCTTTATAAACAATGAGTAGATGGTATTATTAGACGTTGTGTACCTGAGCATGAACAGGAACATATTCTACGCAAGTGCCACTCCGAAGCTTATGGAGGACACCGTGCGGGAGATAGAACTGCACATAAGGTATTGCAATCCGGTTTTTATTGGCCTACTCTCTTCAAGGATGCACATAAGTTTGTCTTATCTTGTGATGAATGTCAAAGAATTGGTAATATCAGTAGACGTCAAGAAATGCCTATGAATTATTCACTTGTTATTGAACCATTTGATGTTTGGGGCTTTGATTATATGGGACCGTTTCCTGCCTCTAATGGGTACACGCATATTTTAGTTGCTGTTGATTACGTTACTAAGTGGGTAGAAGCTATTCCAACTAGTACTGCTGATCATAACACCTCTATTAAGATGCTTAAAGAAGTTATTTTTCCGAGGTTTGGAGTCCCTAGATACCTAATGACTGATGGTGGTTCACACTTTATTCATGGTGCTTTCCGTAAAAATGCTTGCAAAATATGATGTGAATCATAGAATTGCATCCCCTTATCACCCACAGACTAGTGGTCAAGTAGAACTAAGTAATAGAGAGTTGAAATTAATTTTGCAAAAGACAGTTAATAGGTCTAGGAAGAATTGGTCCAAGAAACTTGATGATGCATTATGGGCCTATAGAACTGCATACAAAAATCCTATGGGTATGTCTCCATATAAAATGGTATATGGAAAAGCTTGTCACTTACCTCTTGAGATAGAACATAATTAAGGCATATTGGGCTATCAAAGAGCTCAATTATGATTTCAAACTTGCCGGTGAAAAGAGGTTATTTGACATTAGCTGCCTTGATGAATGGAGAACCCAGGCCTATGAGAATGCCAAATTGTTTAAAGAAAAAGTTAAAAGATGGCATGACAAAAGGATACAAAAGCGTGAGTTTAACGTAGGTGATTATGTCTTGCTATACAACTCTAGTTTAAGATTTTTTGCGGGAAAACTTCTCTCCAAGTGGGAAGGACCTTACGTTATCGAGGAGGTCTATCGTTCCGGTGCCATAAAAATCAACAACTTCGAAGGCGCAAATCCGAAGGTGGTGAACGGTCAAAGAATCAAACATTATATCTCAGGTAATCCTATTAATGTTGAAACCAATGTTATTGAAACCGTAACCCCGGAGGAATACATAAGGGACACTTTCCAGAACGATTCAGCCTCCGAAAAGGAAGAGGTATGCGATACAGTAAGTAAACCGACTCCAAAACAGTTCTAAAGGCAATTTTTCTCCGTTTTGGAGTATTTAGAAAAATAGAAAAATAAGTAGTAGTCCGGAAGTGACATGAGCCGTCCACGAGGGTGGAGGGTGCGCCCCCCTTCCCTGGGCGCGCCCCCCTGCCTCATGGGCAGCTCGTGTGCCTCCCGGACTCCGATTTCTTTTATGTTACTCCTTTTGGTTGGTAAAAATTCATTATATAATCTCTCGAAGGTTTTGACCTCTGTATCACGCAAAAATCCTCTGTTTTCGTTTCGAGCTGCTGTTTTTGACAGATCTAGATCATCATGGTGTCCTCCAACATCCCCAAGGACAAGTTCTTCGAGAAGGTCATCAACCCCTACCTTGCGAAGGTACTACATCACCCTAAAACCATAGAGTTGCATGAGGGGGTGCTGCATATCCGTGATGTTGAGGGGCTGAGGAGAACCGGAAGCATGGAGACAAGACTCTTTTCTGGCGCCGTTGCCGGGGATACTTCCCTTCGGGAGGGGGAAATCGTCATCACCAACAACTCTCCCATCATGGGGAGGGCTATCTTCATCAACATCTTCACCAGCACCATCTCCTCTCAAACCCTAGTTCATCCCTTGTATCCTATCTTTGTACCGAAACATCAGATTGGTACCTGTGGGTTGATAGTAGTGTTGATTACTCCTTGTAGTTGATGCTAGTTGGTTTATTTGGTGGAAGATCATATGTTCAGATCCATTATGCATATTAATACCCCTCTGATCATGAAAAATATTATGTCTTGTGAGTAGTTACTTTTGTTCCTGAGGACATGGGAGAAGTCTTGCTATAAGTAGTCATGTGAATTTGGTCTTCGTTCAATATTGTGATGAGATGTATGTTGTCTCTCCTCTAGTGTTGTCATGTGAACGTCGACTACATGACACTTCACCATTATTTGGTCCTAGAGGAAGGCATTGGGAAGTAATAAGTATATGATGGGTTGCTAGAGTGACAGAAGCTTAAACCCTAGTTTATGCGTTGCTTCGTAAGGGGCTGATTTGGATCCATATGTTTCAGGCTATGGTTAGGTTTACCTTAATACTTCTTTTGTAGTTGCGGATGCTTGCATTAGGGTTTAATCATAAGTGGGAGGCTCGTCCAAATAAGGATAGCACCCAAGCACCGGTCCACCCACATACCAAATTATCAAAGTACCGAACGCAAATCAGATGATCGTGATGAAAACTAGCTTGACGATAATTCCCATGTGTCCTCGGGAGCGCTTTCCTTTATATAAGAGTTTGTTCAGGCTTGTCCTTTGGTACAAAAAGGATTGGGCCACCTTGCTACACCTTATTTACTTTTACCTTTTGTCACTTGCTACCAATTACCTTATCACAAAACTATCTGTTACCTATAATTTCAGTGCTTGCAGAAAATACCTTACTGAAAACTACCTATCATTTCCTTCTGCTCCTCGTTGGGTTCGACACTCTTACTTATCAAAAGGACTATGATAGATCCCTTACACTTGTGGGTCATCACCTATTAACCCAAAGGCCCAGTCCAGATTGCTGTTTTTTTTGCCTATTTCAGGGTTTTACAGAAAATGTATATCAAACGGAGTCCAAACGGAATGAAACTTCGGGAGAGATATTTTTGGAGCAAAATACGCACGGGAGACTTGAGAACCACGGAGTAGGGCACACGTGGCGTCCACGAGGGTGGGGCCCCCCCTATACGGCGCGCCCCCTGCCTCGTGGGCCCCACGTTTGGCCCCCGGTGCCCTCCTTCCTCCTATATATACGTACGTACCCCTAAACCATCAGAACAATAGAGAAAACCCTAGTTCCACCGTCGCAACCTTCTGTTCTCGTGAGATCCCATCTTGGGGCCTATTCCGGAGCTCCGCCGGAGGGGGGATCTACCACGGAGTGCTTCTACATCATCATCATCGCCTCACCATGAGTTGTGAGTAGTTTACCACAGACCTTCGGGTCCATAGCTAGTATCTAGATGGCATCTTCTCTCTCTTTGGATCTCAATACCAAGTTCTCCTCGGTCTTCGAGGAGATCTATTCGATGTAATCTCTTTTTGCAGTGTGTTTGTCGAGATCCGATGAATTGTGGGTTTATGATCACGATTATCTATGAGAAATATTTGGTTCTTTTCTGAACTCTTTATGTATGATTATAATATCCTTGCAAGTCTCTTCGAATAATTGGCTTGGTTTGGCCTACTAGATCTATAGTTCTTGCAATGGGAGAAGTGCTTGGCTTTGGGTTCAATCTTGCGGTGTCCTTTCCCAGTGACAGTAGGGGCATCAAGGCACGTATTGTATTGTTTCCATCGAGGATAAAAAGATGGGGTTTATATCATATTGCTTGAGTTTATCCCTCTACATCATGTCATCTTGCTTAAGGCGTTACTCTGTTCTTATGAACTTAATACTCTAGATGCATGCTGGATAGCGGTCGATGTGTGGAGTAATAGTAGTAGATGCAGAATTGTTTCGGTCTACTTGTTTCGGACGTGATGCCTATATATAATGATCATGCCTAGATAGTCTCTAAGTATTCGATTTTCTATCAATTGCTCGACGGTAATTTGTTTACCCATCGTGGAATACCGCTATCATGAGAGAAGCCACTAGACAAACCTATGGCCCCCGGGTCTATTCTCAACATATCAATCTACAATCTACTTTACTTTTCCGCTTTTACTTTCTGTTCTTATATCCAAAAAATCCCAAAAATATCAAACTATCATCTCTATCAGATCTCACTTTCGTAAGTGACCGTAAAGGGATTGACAACTCCTTATCGCGTTGGCTGCGAAGTTCTTATTTGTTTGTGGAGGTGCAAGGAACTTGCGCATGGTCTCCTATTGGATTGATACCTTGGTTCTCAAAAACTGAGGGAAATACTTACGCTACTGTGCTACATCACCCTTTCCTCTTCAAGGGAATACAACGCAAGCTCGAGAAGTAGCACCGTACATGAGGTTTTCATCTCATATGGCTCCTCCCTTCTGTACATAATAGTACTAAGCAAAATAATCTATAGAATCAAAATAGAATTAGTCCCGTCTCATTATGAACCGAAAGGGGCTGGTATTTTTCCCTCGACGTCGAGGGGGGCCTCCTGGAGACAGGCAGAGTCATCAGCAATGAAGACGAGCGCGCCGAGTCGGATCTCGCGGCCCAAAGCCAGACCACCGCCGGAAACCATGTTGATGAAGATCGGAAAATCGCAACCTCTTCGGAAGTCACTAAGACACGTGCCCCATGAGGGACGCCAACTCTCGTGGTACTAGGTCTGACAGTAAGAGTAGAGTGTACGTTTGAGGAGGCAAGATCCTAACTACGGCGAGGTTGGACATGCGAGTTTACGAGTTCAGGCCCCTCTCGGAGGAGGTAAAAGCCATACGTCTCGGTGCACGGAGGCGGTCGACTAGAATATGAGTGTGTGTGTGTGTGTGTGTGTGTGTGTGTGTTACAAGGGGTGCGAACCCTTGTACCAGAGGAGGGGGTGGCTTATATAGAGTGCGCCAGGACCCCAGCCATCCCCCGTTACATAGAGTTCAATGTACATTAAGACAGGACGTTACTGATAACGCCAGCTATAAAGAGCTATAAATGGCCTTTAAGACTACAGAGTGAATGCTTGACCGTTGCCATCCTAAGTGACTTTAGATCTTCTGTACTCTAAGTGGTTTCTTGTATAGTCGAGTGACTTCATCTTAGTCGAGTGACTTCATCTTGTATGGTAGAGTGGATTGCATTCTGAGGTTACTTTAGTCAGTATCCTTTCTTATACTTTGAATGTCCATGACTCGAGGGTACTGGCCTTGGGCAGGGGGTCTAGGTCAGGCCTATGACCCTACCCTAGGTTCATGGCATTGTCATGTATAGTAGGTAATTAAATCACAAATGTTTTTATGTATTAATCATATGTGTATGTGTCCTTTCATCCTCCTCTCGCACGTCTTGTCACCCCACTGCCCTAGACGGCTTAAAATGCAAGCTTGTGCAACGTGCGTGGGCGTTCTTTTGGCCAAACCGTGGCGCCAATGAATTGTCGGTGAGCCCGCTCCCGCGCAACCTCGTAGGTTCCCGCGCAAGCTTCCCGCCCGACTCGGTGAAATCCCCCAAAATCCCAATGTTTACTGGCCTGCTATATAAACCCTCACGGCCGGCGAGTCCTGCATCATATTTGCCCCTCCCTCCCTGTAGCTTATCTCGTCTGCTTCTCCCAAAATCACCAATGGCACCAGTCTATCGTCGTCGCTCAGCCACTCCGCCGTCATCAGAGGACAACTCCATCTGGGAGGCTACACCACGACGGCGGCGTAGTCCCTGGCGTAGTGTAGTGCGCGTGGCGTCCCTGTTGGGTGTGCGCAGAACACCCACCACACGCTCCGCCGCCGCTGCCCGTCGGCACCTGTTGCTGGCCGCCATTGCCGCCACACCACCGTCGAAAGCCAGGGCCATCGCCCGCTCCGCCACGTCGTCCCAAAGGCGAAAGGTGGCCGTCGTGGCCGCCACCCCACTTCCGGCCATCACCCGCCCGCCACCGTGACCCGAAGGCGGGAGTTGGCCGCCGTAGACGCCAACCCATCGTCAGCCGCCGTGGCCACCAGCCCATCGTCGACCACCGGGATCATCACCCACTCCGCCACCACCGCCCGAAGGACGGCGGCGGAGGTGGAGGCCCGCACATGCGTCGGTGAACTTGCGCGCTACATCGAGTTCCTGCGGGAGGAGGAGGAGCGCCTCGTCGAGCATGCAAAGAGCCTTACCGCAGCCGTGGCCGTAGCACACATCGACGCAGAGGGGAGGAAAGTCATGCCGCTTCGAGAGGGGTCGTCTGGAGCGGTAGTGGGCATTCAAGCTGGCGAGCGTCGCTGAACATGCAACAACGGTAGGCACCATATTGTAGTTGTCCAGCTCATCGGTAGGCTCCTCCTCCTCCTCTACCTCTTACTGAGCACGATCGGCAGAGGAGATCGGTTGCTGGAAGTAGCACAAAGCCCCTCCGTAGTAGTAGTATTTAGGGGCAATTTTGTTCAGTTCATCTGATTATAGATGTGGTGGAACTGTACAACGTACTTTAAATTAGCTAGTATATATAGTTGAACTAGCTATTTTACTACGTGGTTGGCAATAATTGGGGAAAAGTTTCGGCGGTTCAGCTGCCGAGTTGAACTGTTTGTATAAATTAAGAACGACTGCTTAATCTATGAATGAAATCTATGCTTAATTATTGAATTTTAGTTGCAAAAATTAGATAGTGTTAGTGATTTTTAGCTGCATATTTTCACAAATTGCAGTGTTACAACGATTGACAAATTGTTTGTACGTGGTTGCACACGGCTCATCCAAAATAACCATTTGCATTGAAGGGATGCACAAATCATGCGCTGCGAATTTTCCCTCTATTAAGGGGGAAGACCTTAGCTCTCACTTTGCATACAGGTGTTCTACCTAAAACGTTTGCGATCAAGAGCTGCAGAAATCCTACTCGGCACATTTTCTCTTGGCTTCCTAGGGAAGCTGTCGGTTTGCATACAGGTGTTCTAACTACACCGTTTGCGATCAAGAGCTGCACAAATCCTGCATTGGAGATGAGTTTTGGATTTACTAGAATTTAAAAAACAAAGTATCTCAAAGTTTTGCCAGCAATCAACAGTGCACTAGTGTTTGAAATTCATTACCATTTCTTGCATGGGACCTAAGCATGCACCGAAGGACATAGATTTGATTTTTCAACCTGTTTATATGCACTGGAGCATATGCATGTAGTTCAAATTTGAGTTATGCACATAAAATGCCTATAAAACCCAGTTGATGTATAAAAATGTCCAAACGAACCCCGAAAAATTCCAAAATTAGACACAACACTCCTGTTGTTCTATGTTGACACTAGAAATTTTTTGAAAGCAATAAGAGGAAACTGATATCGTTTCATCCTCAAAGGTGGCTGTCGTGGTTCTAAGTCTGACAGTAAGGGTAGGGGGTACGAATGGAGAGGCAAGGCCCTAGCTATGGTGATGTTGTACACAAGGTGTTTGCGAGTTCAGGCCCTTCTCGGAGGAAGAAATAGCCCTACGTCTCGGTGCCCGGAGGCTTGGTCGACCGATATGTGTATATGTGTGTTACAGAGGTGTGAACCCTTGTTCTGGAGGAGGGTTGGCTTATATAGTGCGCCAGGACCCCAGCCATGCTCCACGTTACCAAGGGTTCAATGTACATTAAGGCAGGCATTACTGATAACGCCTGCGGTAAAGAGTAATTAAGGTGTTTACTACGGTGAGTAAATACCAGACCGTTGCTGTCCCAAGTGACGCTTGACCTTCGGGGATCGAGTGCCTTGGATTGGTCGAGTGAGGTTGAGTCGTCTTGCGGATGAGGCTCAGTCGAGTGGAGTGTCTTCTTGGACCGTCTCAGTCGACTGCCTCTATTGTCATAAGTTTTGTCTTTTGATCTTCTAGGGTAGTGACCTTGGGTGGGGTACCTTGGTCGGACCTGTGACCCTACCCTAGGTCTGTAACCTCGCCAGTAGCCCCCAAATGGATTGAGGCTTGAGCAAGAGAGTGCTGAGGGTAGCTCCGGTTCTGGCTCGATGTCCCTGGGGTAGATTGCTTCGGAGTTTGTAACTTGGGCAGTCTTCCTCAGTCATGGCTAAGCGTCGGGCGTCGTTAGCGCGTGTCGTTTTCGACGGGGTTGGTTGCCCTTCGGTCGCCGGATTCGGCAGGGTTTTCGAAATTTGGGGAAGCGCGCGGGGCGGGACATGCCGCAGCAATCAGAGGGATGCGCTTGAGACGCCTCGATCCTTGCGCCACCTTTTTCGCCACATATCGCGCCAGCGCCTGTTACGGGATTTGATAATATTACTCAAGGCCACTGGTCAGCCACTCGACCGGGCTGCTATAAGAGCGCGCCGAGCCCGTGGCGGGGGCACTGTGCGCCCAATCTTTCTCCTTCCGCCTCTGCTTCTTCGTTGCGCCTCTGCTTCTTCTCGCCTCTCTCCACAGCGACCGCAGGTGCGCGAGCCATGGGCAAGGACAAGACCGCGGCGATGGAGCGCTCGAAGAAGGCGGCGTCGGGGAAGGGGAGGCAATCCGGCCGGAGTGGATTGTCGTCGAGGTCCGGACTCCCTGCTGGCTGGATCCAGGGGGATTGGATCCAGTCCTCCGTCATGGCGGAGGATTTGGAGGAGCTGGAGGAGGAAGGGTTGATCTCTCGCGGTTCCTGGCAGGTGCTGGGGGGAGAACTTGAGCCCCGGTCGCGGGAGGGCGAATGCGTCCTCCTCGCGACCCACGTCGACCGAGGTTTTTCCATGCCCCCGCATCCTTTCTTTCGCGCGTTCTTGATTTTCTTCGGAGCCCAGTTGCACTACTTTACGCCCAACTCCATCGCCTTCCTTTCCGCCTTTGTTTCCATGTGCGAGAACTTCCTCGGTTGCCGGCCGCACTGGGGTTTGTTCAAACACATTTTCACCTGCCACTCGCAAACTGTCAAGAGGGTGAATCCGAGTGACGGTAAGACGCACGTCCTCCAGGCGTGCGGCGGGCTCGGAATCCAGCTTAGTAATAGGAGCGCCTTTCCCCCCATGATCTTTCCGGAGTCGATTTGGGGCTGGCAGTCGACCTGGTTTTACTACAAGGACAGTCCGACTCCGGGTCAGTCGACTGGCCTTCCTCTATTCACTCTAGGTCGAGCCAGCCCACCTCCTTCGATGATAGTGGGTAAGGCCGAGAGGGCCGAAGTGGACATGTTGGTGGAGCGGGTCGTCCAGTTAGTCCGCGAGGGGGTAACAGGGATGGATATTTTTGAGGTGTACCTCATGCGGAGGATCCAGCCGCTCCAAGCTCGGGACCATCCGATGTGGTTGTACTCTGGCACCGACGACTCGTCGCGAGTCCACCCGGAGGCGGCCGACCCGAAGTACGTGGTGCAGTGCTTGAAGTGCATCACAGGGAACAAAGACAATCCCAGGGGGTCTGGGAGGGTCATCTCATTCGACGCTGACCATCTTCCTGACAAGGTTAGTCTCCTGCTTCCGAGTGATGTTTCTGTCGTCTGGCTTGCGACTTGTATTGATGGATCCGACTGATATTTGGTCAAACTTCTCTCTTTGCAGATCTACACTGAGATGTACTTGCTGCCCAACGGGGACTTGGTCCAGGAGGGCGAGGAGGGTGTGGGCGACGCCGCCGAGTGGAAGTCGGAGGAGGAGACCGAGGACTACAGCAGCGGGGAGGAGGTCGAGTCACCTCCCCGTGACGAGTGGCGATCCAAGGAGAAGTACGACCCAGGGGCCACACGCCTTCGGACGGGTCCTTCGGGCTCTCGGACGCCCAAGCGCACTCGGACGGCTACTCCTGACCCTGCTGAGAAGATGCCCAAGCAGCCCAAGGTCACCACCACCAAGCCCCGGAAGGCCTTGCCCAGGATCAAGGTGGACGTACCCATCGCCTCCACGTAAGTGTCGCTTGGTCTTGTTTCTTTCTGCTTCTTGGAGGTCGACTGTAACTTCTGTCGACTCATCTCCGAGTGAACCTTTTAGAGCCGCTTCTTCCACGACCTCGATGGACATCGACCGGGGCCGAGACGATGAGGAGACCGCAGACGCCGCGACATCCCGCGCAGGTGCGGGTTCTATGGATTGTGTCTTGTTCTTATTTTCTTTTGGAGGTGACGGTCGACTGAACTTTGCTTGTTGCTTGACTCGAAGTGTCGCGCCTCGTCATAGAGCTCCCAGATGACGGCGATGATGAGGAGCGTTTGGGAGGAGACCGACGACGCACAGGGAAGAAGGGCCGGAAGGTGCCTTCTGGCTCGGGGGCCCAGCAACAGGAAGACGCGACCCGAGCCACGGCCTCTTTTGCTGACCCTGTGTCGACCGTGCGCCTCGCTCCGACAGCCGTCGACCCATCGCCTGCTTCAGTCGTCGACCCCGCGTTGACTCCAGCCGTCGACCCAGTGCCCGCTCCTGCCGTAGACCCAGCGCCCGTACCTTCCGTCGACCCGACGCCTACCACTTCGTCCGTTCTCTTTTCCTCCTACCGCCTCCCGGAGGATCCTGTGGGAGCGGCCCAAGAAGTCGTTCGCCAGGCGGGGGTGATGATGCAGAGGATGAAGGCGGCGTATGAGGCCAGCATGGCCTCTTATGATGCTAGTTCTGCTCTTCGGGCCAACGTCCAGGTTCGTTATCTTCACTGAAGTAGTCTTTGGCTTCGAGAGAATCTGTTGTTTTGTTCGTGAGATACCACACCCACTGGGTGAATCCTTGGAGTGCTTTGCTTTTTTTTTAGCTCGAGCCGGAATGGTCTCGGCCGAGTGAAACCAGTGGGGGCACGCTCAATGCACCCACTGGGTGTAGTCCCCGAGACCGTGGTCGACTGCCGGCGGTCGGCCATGGTCTTACTATAGAACTTTTCTTCCTTGCTGTTGTTTTTTTTTTTGCTTGAGCCGGAATGATCTCGACCGAGTGAAACCAGTGGGGGCACACTCAGTGCACTCACTGGGTGTAGTCCCCGAGACTGCGGTTGAGTATTTTGACTCGACTGTAGTCTTAGAATTTTGCTTTGTCGTGTTGATGCAGAAGTCTTACGAGTTTGGGGCCAAGTTTGCAGACCTTGAGAAGAAGCAAATCCAGCTTAACCTCGACTTGCAGTTGGCTCGGGACAACCTGAAGAAGACGCAGGATGATGCGGCTGGTAACTGACCCCGACCTTTTGTCGACTGACTTTTGATAAATATGCCTTGTGTTCCTTCATGTTCATCTGCTAGTGGCGGCTTTGGTAGGTCAACTGAAGGCGGCCTTGGAGCAGAAGGATCTCGACCTGGCGGCGGCGCAGCAGGCGGCTCAAGAGAAGGCGGAACTGGCAGCGCAGAAGTTGGCTTCTGTGGGTGCGCTCGAGGCGGAGGTCATCAGGCTGAGAGGCTCGCTCGACGCAGCCAATCAAGAGGTGAATCAGCTGAAGAACTCCAAGGCTGTCTTGAACGACAAGTACGAGGCTCTTTTTCGGAAGAGGGTTGATCTTGAGGCGTATCTGGGCGACATCACCAAGAAATGGTACCTCGTGCTCGAAGGTATGTCTTCTTCGACCCGGTTTAGGCTGGATCGGTCGACCCATATCTTGTCTGCTGACTCGACTTGCTATTTTCGGCGCAGAGTTTTGTCGTAACTTTGAAGAGGAGACTGGACGGGTCGAGCCCGGCATGGACCCAACCAACTCCATCGTGAAGGATGAGGTTGTTGGGGAACGTAGTATTTTTAAAATTTTCCTATGATCACGCAAGATCTATCTACCAGATGCATAGCAACGAGAGGGGAGAGTGTGTCTACGTACCCTCGTAGACCGGGAGCGGAAGCGTCAAGTGACGCGGTTGATGTTGTCGAACTTCTTCGCGATCCAACCGATCAAGCACCGAATGTACGGCACCTCCGCGTTCAGCACACGTTCAGCTTGATGACGTCCCACGAGCTCTTGATCCAGTTGAGCTTCACGGGAGAGTTTCGTCAGCACGACGGCGTGGTGACGGATATGATGTGTTCACCGGCGCAGGGCTTCGCCTAAGCTCCGCGACGGTACGACCGAGGTGTGATTCTGTGGAGGGGGGCACCGCACACGGCTAAAACAAATCAACTTGTGTGTCTTTGGGTGCCCCCCTGCCCCCGTATATAAAGGAGCAAGGGAGGAGGGCCGGCCAACTCTCTATGGTGCGGCTAGGGAAGGGACTCCTACTAGGAATAGGATTGCAATCCTATTCCTAGTAGGATTCACCGAAAGGAAGAAGGGGGAAAGGAATAGGAGAGGTGGCGCCCCCCCAATCCTAGTCCAACTAGGATTCCTAGGTGGGGGCGCCGGCCAGCCCTATGGGCTGCCTCTCTCTCACCCTTTAGGCCCACTATGGACCATCCCCTCTCGTAGGGGGTTCCGGTAACCCCCTCCGGCATTCCCGATAAATCCGAAACTTTTCCGGTATACTTCCGGTGTCCGAATATAGTCGTCCAATATATCAATCTTTATGTCTCGGACATTCCGAGACTCCTCGTCATGTCCGTGATCTCATCCGGGACTCCGAACTACCTTCGGTACATCAATACTCAAAAACTCATAATACCGATCGTCATCAAACGTTAAGCGTGCGGACCCTACGGGTTCGAGAACTATGTAGACATGACCGAGACTCATCTCTGGTCAATAACCAATAGCGGAACCTGGATGTTCATATTGGCTCCTACATATTCTACGAAGATCTTTTATCGGTCAGAACCGCATAACAACATACGTTGTTCCTTTTGTCAAACGGTATGTTACTTGCCCGAGATTCGATCGTCGGTATCTCTATACCTAGTTCAATCTCATTACCGGAAAGTCTCTTTACTCGTTCCGTAACACATCATCTCGTGACTAACTCATTAGTCTTTTTGCTTGCAAGGCTTATTATGATGTGTGTTACCGAGAGGGCCCAGAGATACCTCTCCGACACTCGGAGTGACAAATCCTAATCTTGATCTATGCCAACACCACGAATACTTTCGGAGACACCTGTAGAGCATCTTTATGATCACCCAGTTACGTTGTGACGTTTGATAGCACACAAGGTGTTCCTATGGTATTCGGGAGTTGCATAATCTCATAGTCATAGGAACATGTATAAGTTATGAAGAAAGCAATAGCAGTTAAACTAAACGTTCATAGTGCTATGCTAACGGATGGGTCTTGTCCATCACATCATTCTCCTAATGATGTGATCCCGTTGATCAAATGACAACTCATGTCTATGGCTAGGAAACATAACCATCTTTGATCAATGAGCTAGTCTAGTAGAGGCATACTAGGGACATACTGTTTTGTCTATGTATCCACACATGTACTAAGTTTCCGGTTAATACAATTCTAGCATGAATAAAAGACATTTATCATGATATAAGGAAATACAAATAACATCTTTATTATTGCCTCTAGGGCCTATTTCCTTCAGTCTCCCACTTGAACTAGAGTCAATAATCTAGATTACAAAGTGATGATCCTCACACCCATGGAGTCTTGGTGCTGATCATGTTTTGCCCGTGGAAGAGGCTTAGTCAACGGGTCTGCAACATTCAGATACGTATGTATTTTGCAAATCTCTATGTCTCCCTCCTTGACTAGATCGCGGATGGAATTAAAGCGTCTTTTGATGTGCTTTGTTCTCTTGTGAAACCTGGATTCCTTCGCCAAGGCTATGGCTCCAGTGTTGTCACAAAAGATTTTCATTGGACCCGATGCACTAGGTACTACACCTAGATCGGATATGAACTCCTTCATCCAGACTCCTTCATTTGCTGCTTCCGAAGCAGCTATGTATTCCGCTTCACACGTAGATCCCGCCATGACGCTCTGCTTGGAACTGCACCAGCTGACAGCTCCACCGTTCAATAAAAATACATATCCGGTTTGTGACTTAGAGTCATCTGGATCAGTGTCAAAGCTAGAATCGACGTAACCGTTTACGACGAGCTCTTTGTCACCTCCATATACGAGAAACATATCCTTTGTTCTTTTCAGATACTTTAGGATGTTTTTGACCGCTGTCCAGTGATCCACTCCTGGATTACTTTGGTACCTCCCTGCTAGACTTATAGCAAGGCACACATCAGGTCTGGTACACAGCATTGCATACATGATAGATCCTATGGCTGAGGCATAGGGAATGACTTTCATTTTCTCTCTATCTTCTGCAGTGGTCGGGCATTGAGTCTTACTCAACTTCATACCTTGTAAAACAGGCAAGAATCCTTTCTTTGACTGATCCATTTTGAACTTTTTCAAAATCTTATCAAGGTATGTGCTTTGTGAAAGTCCAATTAAGCGTCTTGATCTATCTCTATAGATCTTGATGCCTAATATGTAAGCAGCTTCTCCGAGGTCTTTCATTGAAAAACTTTTATTCAAGTATCCTTTTATGCTATCCAGAAATTCTATATCATTTCCAATTAACAATATGTCATCTACATATAATATTAGAAATGCTACAGAGCTCCCATTCACTTTCTTGTAAATGCAGGCTTCTCCAAAAGTCTGTATAAAACCATATGCTTTGATCACCTCATCAAAGCGTATATTCCAACTCCGAGATGCTTGCACCAGTCCATAGATGGATCGCTGGAGTTTGCATACTTTGTTAGCACCTTTTGGGTCGACAAAACCTTCTGGTTGCATCATATACAACTCTTCTTTGAGATATCCATTTAGGAATGCAGTTTTGACATCCATTTGCCAAATTTCATAATCATAAAATGCGGCAATTGCTAACATGATTCGGACAGACTTAAGCATCGCTACAGGTGAGAAAGTCTCATCGTAGTCAACTCCTTGAACTTGTCGAAAACCTTTCGCAACAAGTCGAGCTTTGTAAACAGTAATATTACCGTCTGCGTCGGTCTTCCTCTTGAAGATCCATTTATTTTCGATGGCCTGCCGATCATCGGGCAAGTCAACCAAAGTCCACACTTTGTTCTCATACATGGATCCCATCTCAGATTTCATGGCTTCAAGCCATTTTGCGGAATCTGGGCTCATCATCGCTTCCTCATAGTTCGTAGGTTCATCATGGTCTAGTAACATGATTTCCAGAACTGGGTTGCCGTACCACTCTGGTGCGGAACGTACTCTGGTTGATCTACGACGTTCAGCAGAAACTTGATCCGAAGTTTCATGATCATTATCATCAACTTCCTCACTAATTGGTGTAGGAATCACTGGAACAATTTCCCGTGATGTACTACTTTCCAATATGGGAGAAGGTACAATTACCTCATCAAGTTCTACTTTCCTCCCACTCACTTCTTTCGAGAGAAACTCTTTTTCTAGAAAGGATCCGTTCTTAGCAACGAATATTTTGCCTTCGGATCTGTGATAGAAGGTGTACCCAACAGTCTCTTTTGGGTATCCTATGAAGACACATTTTTCCGACTTGGGATCGAGCTTATCAGGTTGAAGTGTTTTCACATAAGCATCGCAGCCCCAAATTTTAAGAAACGACAACTTTGGTTTCTTGCCAAACCATAGTTCATAAGGCGTCGTATCAACGGATTTAGATGGTGCCCTATTTAACGTGAATGCAGCTGTCTCTAAAGCATAACCCCAAAACAATAGTGGTAAATCGGTAAGAGACATCATAGATCGCACCATATCCAATAAAGTACGGTTACGACGTTCGGACACACCATTACGTTGTGGTGTTCCAGGTGGCGTGAGTTGTGAAACTATTCCACATTGTTTCAAATGAAGACCAAACTCGTAACTCAAATATTCTCCTCCATGATCAGATCGTAGGAATTTTATTTTCTTGTTACGATGATTCTCTACTTCACTCTGAAATTCTTTGAACTTTTCAAATGTTTCAGACTTGTGTTTCATTAAGTAGATATACCCATATCTGCTCAAATCATCAGTGAAGGTCAGAAAATAACGATACCCACTGCGAGCATCAACACTCATTGGTCCACATACATCAGTATGTATGATTTCCAACAAATCTGTTGCTCGCTCCATAGTTCCGGAGAACGGAGTTTTAGTCATCTTGCCCATGAGGCATGGTTCGCAAGCACCAAGTGATTCATAATCAAGTGATTCCAAAAGTCCAGCTTTATGGAGTTTCTTCATGCGTTTTACACCAATATGACCTAAACGGCAGTGCCACAAATAAGTTGCACTATCATTATTAACCTTGCATCTTTTGGTTTCAATATTATGAATATGTGTATCACTACAATCGAGATCCAGTAAGAATAGACCACTCTTTAAGGGTGCATGACCATAAAAGATATTATTCATCAAAATGGAACAACCATTATTCTCTGATTTAAATGAATAACCGTCTCGCAATAAACAAGATCCAGATATAATGTTCATGCTCAACGCTGGCACCAAATAACAATTATTTAGGTCTAAAACTAATCCCGAAGGTAGATGTAGAGGTAGCGTGCCGACGGCGATCACATCGACTTTGGAACCGTTTCCCACGCGCATCGTCACCTCGTCCTTAGCTAATCTTCGTTTAATCCGTAGTCCCTGTTTCGAGTTACAAATATTAGCAACCGAACCGGTATCAAATACCCAGGTACTACTACGAGAATTAGTAAGGTACACATCAATAACATGTATATCACATATACCTTTGTTCACCTTGCCATCCTTCTTATCCGCCAAATACTTGGGGCAGTTCCGTTTCCAGTGTCCAGTCCCCTTGCAGTAGTAGCACTCAGTTTCAGGCTTGGTTCCAAAATTGAGGCTTTCTGCGAGAACATCAACAATCTTGCTATTCTCCTTGAAAATCCCTTCCTTGCCCTTTTTCTTGAAACTAGTGGTATTGTTAACCATCAACATTTGATGCTCCTTTTTGATTTCTACCTCCGCAGCTGTGAGCATAGCGAAGAGCTCGGGAATTGTCTTTTGTATCCCTTGCATATTATAGTTCATCACGAAGCCATTATAGCTTGGTGGTAGTGATTGAAGAATTCTATCAATAACACTATTCTCATCAACTTGGCAACCAAGTTGAGTCATATGATTGTAGTGCCCATACATTGTGAGCAAGTGTTCACTGATAGAACTATTCTCCTCCATCTTGCAGCTGTAGAACTTATTGGAAATCTTATATTTCTCAATCCGGGCATTTGCTTGAAATATTAACTTCAACTCCTGGAACATCTCATATGCTCCATGACGTTCAAAACGTCGTTGAAGTCCCGGTTCTAAGCCGTAAAACATGGCACACTGAACTATCGTGTAGTCATCAGACCACGACTGCCAGACGTTCAAAGCGTCTGCATCAGCGGAAGGGGGCTTGTCACCTAGCGGTGCTTCAAGGACATAATTCTTCTGTGCAGCAATGAGGATAATCCTCAGGTTACGGACCCAGTCCGTGTAATTGCTACCATCATCTTTCAACTTAGCTTTCTCTAGGAATGCATTAAAATTCAAAGGAACGGTAGCACGGGCCATTGATCTACAACGACATAGATATGCAAAACTATCAGGACTAAGTTCATGATAAATTAAAGTTCAATTTAATCATATTAATTTAAAGAACTCCCACTTAGATAGACATCCCTCTGGTCATCTAAATGATCACGTGATCCAAATCACCTAAACCATGTCCGATCATCACATGAGATGGAGTAGTTTTCAATGGTGAACATCTTATGTTGATCATATCTACTATATGATTCACGCTCGACCTTTCGGTCTCCAGTGTTCCGAGGCCATATCTGTATATGCTAGGCTCGTCAAGTTTAACCCGAGTATTCTGCGTGTGCAAAACTGGCTTACACCCGTTGTATTTGAACGTAGAGCTTATCACACCCGATCATCACGTGGTGTCTCGGCACGACGAACTTTCGCAACGGTGCATACTCAGGGAGAACACTTATACCTTGAAATTTAGTAAGGGATCATCTTATAATGCTACCGTCGTACTAAGCAAAATAAGAAGCATAATAAGATAAACATCACATGCAATCAAAATATGTGACATGATATGGCCATCATCATCTTGTGCTTTTGATCTCCATCTTCAAAGCACCGTCATGATCACCTTCGTCACCGGCTTGACACCTTGATCTTCATCGTAGCATTGTTGTCGTCTCGCCAACTATTGCTTCCACGACTATCGCTACCGCTTAGTGATAAAGTAAAGCAATTACATGGCGATTGCATTTCATACAATAAAGCGACAACCATATGGCTCCTGCCAGTTACCGATAACTTTACAAAACATGATCATCTCATACAAAACCGTATAACTCATCATGTCTTGACCATATCACATCACAACATGCCCTGCAAAAACAAGTTAGACGTCCTCTACTTTGTTTGTTGCAAGTTTTACGTGGCTGCTACGGGCTTAGCAAGAACCGTTCTTACCTACGCATACAAAACCACAACGATGTTTCGTCAAGTATGTGCTGTTTTAACCTTCACAAGGACCGGGCGTAGCCACACTTGATTCAGCTAAAGTGAGAGAGACAGACACCCGCCAGTCACCTTTAAGCAACGAGTGCTCATAACGGTGAAACGAGTCTCGCGTAAGCGTACGCGTAATGTCGGTCCGGGCCGCTTCATCTCACAATACCGCCGAAGCAAAGTATGACATGCTGGTAAGCAGTATGACTAGTATCGTCCACAATCTCATTGTGTTCTACTCGTGCATATCATCTACGCATAGACCTGGCTCATGATGCCACTGTTGGGGAACGTAGTATTTTAAAATTTTCCTACGATCACGCAAGATCTATCTACCAGATGCATAGCAACGAGAGGGGAGAGTGTGTCTACGTACCCTCGTAGACCGGGAGCGGAAGCGTGAAGTGACGCGGTTGATGTTGTCAAACTTCTTCGCGATCCAACCGATCAAGCACCGAACGTACGGCACCTCCGCGTTCAGCACACGTTTAGCTTGATGACGTCCCACGAGCTCTTGATCCAGTTGAGCTTCACGGGAGAGTTTCGTCAGCACGACGGCGTGGTGACGGATATGATGTGTTCACCGGTGCAGGGCTTCGCCTAAGCTCCGCGACGGTACGACCGAGGTGTGATTCTGTGGAGGGGGGTACCGCACACGGCTAAAACAATTCAACTTGTGTGTCTTTGGGTGCCCCCCTGCCCCCGTATATAAAGGAGCAAGGGAGGAGGGCCGGCCAACTCTCTATGGTGCGGCTAGGGAAGGGACTCCTACTAGGAATAGGATTGCAATCCTATTCCTAGTAGGATTCACCGAAAGGAAGAAGGGGGAAAGGAATAGGAGAGGTGGCGCCCCCCCAATCCTAGTCCAACTAGGATTCCTAGGTGGGGGCGCCGGCCAGCCCTATGGGCTGCCTCTCTCTTACCCTTTAGGCCCACTATGGACCATCCCCTCTCGTAGGGGGTTCCGGTAACCCCCTCCGGCATTCCCGATAAATCCGAAACTTTTCCGGTATACTTCCGGTGTCCGAATATAGCCGTCCAATATATCAATCTTTATGTCTCGGACATTCCGAGACTCCTCGTCATGTCCGTGATCTCATCCGGGACTCCGAACTACCTTCGGTACATCAATACTCAAAAACTCATAATATCGATCGTCATCAAACGTTAAGCGTGCGGACCCTACGGGTTCGAGAACTATGTAGACATGACCGAGACTCATCTCTGGTCAATAACCAATAGCGGAACCTGGATGTTCATATTGGCTCCTACATATTCTACGAAGATCTTTTATCGGTCAGAACCGCATAACAACATACGTTGTTCCTTTTGTCAAACGGTATGTTACTTGCCCGAGATTCGATCGTCGGTATCTCTATACCTAGTTCAATCTCGTTACCGGCAAGTCTCTTTACTCGTTCCGTAACACATCATCTCGTGACTAACTCATTAATCTTTTTGCTTGCAAGGCTTATTATGATGTGTGTTACCGAGAGGGCCCAGAGATACCTCTCCGACACTCGGAGTGACAAATCCTAATCTTGATCTATGCCAACACCACGAATACTTTCGGAGACACCTGTAGAGCATCTTTATGATCACCCAGTTACGTTGTGACGTTTGATAGCACACAAGGTGTTCCTATGGTATTCGGGAGTTGCATAATCTCATAGTCATAGGAACATGTATAAGTTATGAAGAAAGCAATAGCAGTTAAACTAAACGATCATAGTGCTGTGCTAACGGATGGGTCTTGTCCATCACATCATTCTCCTAATGATGTGATCCCGTTGATCAAATGACAACTCATGTCTATGGCTAGGAAACATAACCATCTTTGATCAATGAGCTAGTCTAGTAGAGGCATACTAGGGACATATTGTTTTGTCTATGTATCCACACATGTACTAAGTTTCCGGTTAATACAATTCTAGCATGAATAAAAGACATTTATCATGATATAAGGAAATACAAATAACATCTTTATTATAGCCTCTAGGGCATATTTCCTTCAGAGGTAGCCATGAACATACTGAGGCTGGAGTCCTGCCTCACTGCGGCCACGGATTACCTGGGACGGCTGAAGGCGGTGATGGCCCGAATCGACACCGCGCTCAGGAGGGGGGGTCGTGCAGGAGAACGACCTCGAGTCCCTGATGACTCGACTCAATGAGATCCCCAACCGAGTGCAGAAGTGGAAGAAGTCGGCAGCCCAGGGAGGAGCCGACGTGGCGCTGTCCTTGGTCCGTGTGCACTGCAAGGAGGTGAAGGAGAGGAGGCTTGCGGCGCTTAAGGTTGCCAATACGAAGGAGCTCCAATTCCAATCGTTCGTGGAGACCTTCCTGGAAGCCGCCACTCGCATCGCCGACGGGATCGACCTGGACGAGTTCGTCGCACCTGCAAGCCCGCCTCCACCTGAGGAATGAATTTGATACTTTAATCTTATTTGTCGCGGAATGCCGCGTGGACTTGTAATCGTTAAACTCTGGTGGGCTTGTGGCCCAAGTACTCTTGCCCGAATCTTGCGGGGCTTTTATCTGATTTTGATCTTTCGGTTTGCGGCTCTTCTTTGATTGCTTGAATCTTTGAGTCGACGTCTGCAGCCGAGCCTCCGAGTGAGAGGATTGCTCTGCAGTCGGAGTGGATGTTTATAACTTAGGCGATTCCAAGCTACGTTGTATTTGTGGCGGAGCTCGGAAGGCAGAGCCACTTTTATACTTGTATCGTAGCTTGGAGGACCGCAGCTAAGCCCCCGAGTGAGAGGGTTGATCTTCACTCAGAGTGAGTGTTTGAAACTTAGGCGAGTCACGGGGTCGTAGCTAAGCCCCCGAGTGAGAGGATTGCTCCTCACTCGGAGTG
>LR738715.1:115755657-115954309 GCA_902687465.1 Secale cereale
AGGATTGCTCTTCACTCGGAGTGGATGTTTATAACTTAGGTGATTCCAAGCTACGTTGTATTTGTGTCGGAGCTCGGAAGGCAGAGCCACTTTTATACTTGTACCGTAGCTCGGAGGACCGCAGTTAAGCCCCCGAGTGAGAGGGTTGCTCTTCACTCGGAGTGAGCGTTTGAAACTTAGGCGAGTCACGGGGTCGCAGCTAAGCCCCCGAGTGAGACGTTGTATTTTTGGCGGAGCTCGGAAGGCAGAAGCACTTTATACTTGTAACGTAGCTCGGAGGACCGCAGCTAAGCCCCCAAGTGAGAGGGTTGCTCCTCACTCGGAGTGGATGTTTGTAACTTAGGCGGTTCCGAGCTATGTTGTATTTGTGGCGAAGCTCAGAAGATAGAGCCACTTTATACTTGTAACGTAGCTCGGAGGACCGCAGCTAAGCACCCACTGGTGGATTTTGAAGACCAATGTTTTTAGAGGACATCAATCATTAAAGGATCATTGCTAACTTGTCTTTGAAACAATATTACAACTGGACCGTCGAGTGTCTCAACTGTAAAAGCAGCGGAGCAGGTCCGCGTTCCACGAACGAGGTTCGTCTTTCTTCTTGGCTACGTTGTAGAGGTGGTATGCTCCGTTGTGCAGTACCTTGGTGATGATGAATTGTCCTTCCCAAGCTGGGGCGAGCTTGTGTGGACGTTTCTGATGCACTCGAAGGACCAGGTCTCCTTCCTAGAATGCTCGGCTTCGGACGTTGCGAGCATGGAATCGACGCAGGTCCTGTTGATAGATGGTCGACCGTATCAGGGCCATCTCTCTTTCCTCTTCTAAAAGGTCGACTGCATCCTGGCGAGCCTGCTCTGCCTCGGCTTCGGAGAAGAGTTCCACTCTGGGGGCGTTGTGCAATAAGTCGCTCGGCAACACAGCTTCGGCTCCATAGACCATGAAGAAAGGGGTACGGCCAGTCGACCGGTTTGGAGTTGTCCTCAGACCCCATAAGACAGATGGCAGTTCAGTTACCCAAGCTCCGGCGGCATGCTTAAGATCGCGCATGAGCCGCGGCTTTAGGCCTTGGAGAATCAAACCATTTGCTCTTTCTGCCTGTCCATTTGACTGCGGATGCGCCACGGAGGCGTAGTCGACTCGTGTTCCTTGGGAAGCACAGAAAGTTCTGAATTCATCCGAGTCAAAGTTGGAGCCGTTGTCTGTGATGATGCTGTGGGGGACTCCATATCTGAATATTAATTCTCTGATGAAGCTCATGGCGGTGCTTGACTCGAGGTTCTTGATGGGCTTGGCCTCAATCCATTTGGTGAACTTGTCGACCGCTACCAGCAGGTGCGTGAATCCACTTCTGCCTGTCCTGAAGGGGCCGACCATGTCCAAGCCCCAAACAGCAAAGGGCCAGACTAGTGTAATGGTCTTCAGGGCGGACGCCAGCTTGTGGGACATGTTGGAGTAGAACTGGCAACCTGCGCATTTGTCCACAATATCCTTGGCCATCTCATTGGCGCGGGGCCAATAAAACCCAGCTCGGTATGCTTTGGCCACTATAGTCCGAGAGGAAGCATGGTAGCCGCAAGTTCTCGAGTGGATTTCATCCAAGATCAGTCGACCTTCCTCTGGATCGATGCAGCGCTGGGCGACTCCGGTAACGCTTTCTCTGTAGAGCTGACCCTGGATGACAGTGAACGCCTTGGATCGGCGGACGATCTGGCGCGCTTCTTCCTCATCTTCTGGGAGTTCTTGCCTGAGCAGATATGATATATATGGCACAGTCCAGTCTGGCGTAATCACTAGGACCTCCATGATCAAGTCGATCACAGCGGGTACTTCGACCTCAGTCGGATCTGATGCGCTGACTGGCTGCGGGGGCTCTTCCGTGAAGGGGTCTTCTTTGACAGAAGGGGTGTGCAGATGCTCTAGGAACACAATCTTGGGTATAGGCTTCCGAGTCGACCCAATTTTAGCGAGGTCATCGGCTAGCTGATTCTTGGCTCTAGGCACATGATGGAGCTCTAAGCCTTCAAACTTCTTTTCAAGCTTCTGCACTGCACTGCAATAATTGGTCATCGCCGGGCTCCTGACGTCCCATTCTTTCATCACTTGGTTCACCACCAGGTCGGAGTCGCCGTAGACCATCAGGCGACGGACGCCGAGTGAGATGGCCATACGCAACCCATACAAAAGTGTTTCGTATTCGGCTTCGTTGTTTGATAAATCAAAGTGGATCTGAAGGACGTAGCTGAGCTTGTCGCCCCTGGGAGAGACCGGGACCACGCCTGCGCCGGATCCGTTCAGCATCTTGGATCCATGGAAGAACATATTCCAATGGTCCGACTGGACTTGAGTCGGCAGCTCTTGTTCTACACACTCGGCCACAAAATCTGCTATAACCTGAGAATTGATGGCTTTCTTCGCTTCAAACTTGATATCTAACGGAAGAAGTTCAATCACCCATTTTGCCACTCGACCAGTTGCATCTCGGTTGTTTAGGATCTCTGACAGCGGAGCGTCGCTGACGACTGAGATCTTATGGTCCGAAAAGTAGTGGGCAACCTTTTTTGCAGTCAAGTAAATCCCATACACGATCTTTTGGTAATGTGGATACCTTTGCTTGGAGGGAGTCAAAACTTCAGATATATAATAGACCGGGCGTTGGACCTTGTAAGCCTTGCCCTCTTCTTCCCGCTCGACCATGAGTACAGTACTGACGACTTGTCCGGTGGCAGCAATATACAGTAGAAGAGGCTCTCCACTGACTGGGGCAGCGAGCACCGGCTGGGTGGATAGCAGGGCTTTGAGCTCTTCAAACGCTGCTTCGGCTTTGGGATTCCACTCGAACTTGTCGGATTTCTTCATGAGTCGGTAGAGAGGTAGAGCCTTCTCACCAAGACGAGAAATGAATCGACTCAATGCGGCCAAGCAACCAGTAAGCTTTTGGATGTCGTGTATATGCTCGGGGTGCTTCATTTGGAGGATGGTGCTGACCTTCTCTAGGTTGGCGTCGATTCCCCGTTCGGAAACGAGAACACCGAGCAATTTGCCGCCAGGAACCCCAAATGTACACTTTGACGGGTTGAGCTTGATATCGTAGCTTCTTAGACTTGCGAATGTCTCAGCGAGGTCAGTCAGCAGGTCGGAACCTTTCCGTGACTTGACCACAATGTCATCCATGTATGCCTCGACGTTCCGACTGATTTGCTTTATCAAGCACTTCTGGATCATGTGCATGAAGGTAGCGCCAGCATTTTTGAGGCCGAAAGGCATGGTGACATAACAAAAACACCCGAAGGGGGTGATGAAAGCTGTCTTGATTTCGTCGGGCCCGAACAGACGGATCTGATGGTACCCGGAATACGCATCCAGAAAGGACAAACGTTCACATCCCGCAGTCCAGTCGACTATCTGATCGATGCGGGGAAGAGGAAAATGATCTTTCGGGCAGGCCCGATTGATGTGCTTGAAATTGATGCACATGCGGAGAAACTTGTCCTTCTTGGGGACCATGACGACATTGGCGAGCCACTCGGAGTGGTATATCTCGCGGATAAACTCTACTGCCAGGAGTCGAACCACTTCCTCGCCAATTGCCTTTCGCTTCTCCGCAGCGGATCGACGGAGATGTTCCTTCACAGGTTTCACTTTAGGGTCGACTCGCAAATGGTGCTCAGCCAGTCCCCTGGGTACACCCGGCATGTCCGATGGTTTCCATGCAAAGATGTCCCAGTTCTCATGGAGGAACTGGACGAGCGCTTCTTCCTATTTGCTGTCGAGTGTAGTGGAGATGTGCGTCGGTGCTGCGTTGGGGTCGGTGTGGTGGATGTGCACGGGTTTTGTGTCCCCGGCCGACTGGAAAGCTGACTCGGAAACCGGCTTCTTCGCCCTCAGCAGGTCACTCGGATCCACGTTCTTTTGGTACTCCTCCATCTCTACTGCTGCCATTTGCTCGTCGGCGATCTTCGAGCCTTTCTGGAAGCATTCTTCCGCTTTCTGACGGTTCCCGGTGACGGTTATAACGCCATTGGGTCCCGGCATCTTCAGCTTGAGGTAGACGTAACATGGTCGAGCCATGAACTTGGCGTAGGCGGGCCTACCCAGGATGGCGTGATAGGCGCTATTGAAGTCCACCACTTCGAACGTCAACTTCTCTTTGTGGTAGTTCTTCGACTCACCAAAGACCACGTCGAGTGTGATCTGGCCAAGCGAGTCAGCTTTCTTCCCGGGGATTACCCCGTGGAACCTCATGTTACTTTCTCTCTGCTTGGACATCGGAATGCCCATATCCCGGAGGGTTGCTGCATACAAGATATTCAAGCCACTGCCCCCATCCATCAGAACTCTGGTTAGGCGTGTGCCTTCGATAACTGGATCAACCACCAGCGCCTGCCGCACGGGGGTGGCAATGTGTGCTGGATGGTCAGACTGGTCGAATGTGATGGGGACCTTTGACCATTTCAAAAACGTGGGGGTTGCCGGGGCAAACATGTTTACTTCTCTGTTGATGATTTTCAGTCGACTTTTGCTCTCGACGTCTGCGAAAATCACCAGAGTGGAGTTGATTCGGGGGTATCCTCCGTCCCCTTCTTTGTCTTCGGACTCTTCTGATTCCTTTTCTTTCTCAGTTGACTGATTTTTCTGGAAGCTCTGGATCAGGAGCCGACACTATCGAGTGGTGTGCTTGGGGTACACCAAGTTTCCCTCTTCATCTTTCTTCGTGTGTATGGGGCATGGCTGGTCGAGCATATCATCCCCAGCCTGACCCTTTCCCTTCTTGGGGGTCCAAGAACCTTTTGGCTTCCCTTTGCCCTTTCCTTGATTGACCACTGCAGCCTCTCCCTGAGCGGCTGGCTCGGCCTTGCGCTTGTTCTTCCGATTGGAATTCTGGTCGTCTTGCCCGACTGGTTTCTTGCCGTTGCGGAGCCGATCGGCCTCCTCACCATTGGTGTACCGACTGGCAATCTCCATCATCCATGACAGGGACATGTCGCCCGTTCGACCAAACATCAGATTCAACTCTCGGTTATGCACGCCTTCCTTGAAAGTGCACACCGCCTGGTGCTCAGACACATTCTCCATCGTGTGATGCAAGGTGGTCCATCGCTGAATGTAATCCCTCAAAGTTTCACTCGGCTTCTACGCGCAGTGTTGAAGTTCTGCGAGTCCAGCAGGTCGCTTGCAGGTGCCTTTGAAGATCCGAACGAAAACTCGAGCGAGCTCTTCCCAACTGTAAATACTCCTGGGGGGCAATTGATTGAGCCACGCCCGAGCGGAGCTGCCCAGCATCAAGGGGAGGTGCTTCATGGCCACGTCGTCGTTGCCGCCTCCGATCTGCATGGCCACTCGGTAGTCTTCCAGCCAAGTGTCCAGCTTCGACGCACCGGTGAACTTGCTTACTCCCGCCGCCAACCTGACGTTCGGGGGGATTTCCACGGCTCTGATAGCACTACAGAAACATTCAGGACCAGAGGCTGGTGCTCGGCTGCCACTTGGCTGATCTCTGCCTCGCTCTTCTCTGGATGCCCGGTTACGGTCGACCCGACCTTGCACAAGGATAGACCTTGCGTTGAAACCTGGTCGCCGGGGATCTGGGGGAATCCTCTGCTCATCATCATGCAGGCGCCTACCCTCGTGCCGCTGGGGCGAGTACGACCCACTTCCCGGAGGAGGGGTAGGCACTTGACGGCGGTCGTGGCGTCCGTGCCGACGATCGAGTGGATCATCGTTCCGACCCAGATGCCGGACTTGCCGTGGGCCACGCTCCTCACGCCTCGGGGGCGATCTTGGACTGTGAGCCGACCATATGGTGTCTGCAGCCACCGATCTGCTGTGAATCCTATTGCGCGACTGAGAAACAGCCGCGTTTTGTTCTTCAGCCTTTCGGAGCAAAGCTCGGATTTGCTGAAGGCCTCTCCCAACTTCCGACTGGGAGGGTTGAATCGACTCCGTGATGCGAGCCACGGCTTCGAGGTTTTGGACCGGCGTGCGGAACACCTGAGTCTCGCGCTGACGTGATTGTCGCGGTCGTCGACTGGACTCGGGGACCAGTCGGCGGGCCTGCTCGTTGAGTGAGCGTTGAATGTTTTCCAAGCGCGCGCGTTCAGCCACGGTGGCCAAGCGCGTGGTTTCGAGGGCTAGAGCCTCCGGGAAATCTCCCACGATGGGAGTGAAGAGTGCATCTTCGTTGCAGCGACAAAGCTCAGCCCTTTGCTCGGAGGTGAGGGGCTGAGGAATGTAACCGTCGTTGTCGTGCGATCGGTCGCCGCTGCTGCCGCCGTTCCCACCGCAAGGAAAACCCGGCGGGCTGCGGCGCGAATCGACCATGAGAATTTCTGCCGCGGGATCGCTGCTCCCGCACTCGGAAACGGAATCTACGAGCTCGGTCGACTGGTCGGCCGGCCCGTAGAGGTAGCCGTCGGGCTCAATGGCCGCGACTTGAGGGGTGGCCGTTTGACGGGCCACCGCGTGTTTCACCCACCGCTAGAGCCGCGAGCGACCGGATCGCTTGCTGATACGTCCAAAACGTATCTATAATTTATGCTTGCTCCATGCCTCTTTTGGGTGATATTGCTATGATATTTATACACATCCACACACTTTTGATCATATTTGGACTAACCTATTAACTCAGTGCACCCCAGTGCCAGTTTCTGTTTTCTGCTGTTTTTGTATTTCAGGTTTTCCCATTACGTAAACTGCCAGAAAAATCTCAGAAAAATTATATAAAAAATCAGCGTTCCGGAAGCTTCCACACAGCCGAAGTAGGGCCGGAGGGGGGCCACCAGGGCTCCAGGAGCCCTGGTGGCGCGGCCCCCCTCCTGGCCGCGCCGGGGGGGGCGCTTGGGCCCCCCAGGTCTCCGCTGATGCCCCCCTTTGGCATATATTTACACCGCGTCCCGAAACCCTCGAGGACGGAACCCTTTTTCGCGATCTCATCTCTGTTCCGCCGCCGCCACGCTTCCAAGATCGGGAGCACTAGGAGAACTCTTCCCGGCACCCTGCTGGAGGGGAGAACCACCACCGGGAGCCTCTCCACCACCATGGACGCCTCCCGGATGAGTTGTGAGTAGTCTCCCTTGGACCATGGGTCCATGACCAGTAGCTATGTGATGTTCTCCTCCCCTCTTTGTGCTTCACTAATTAGACCTCGTGAGCTGCCCTACATGATCGAGGCACATATGTAATCCTTATGCTGTTGCTATGTTGAGTTTGCTGGGATCCGATGGATTGTGAGATTATGTTTAGATTGTGTGTGAGTAATATATTTGATCTACCTCTTTTATATTTATGTTCTTGAGTAATTCTTGCATGTTCTCCGTTGCTGTTTATTGCTTTGGCCAAGTAGTAGGTAGTAACTCCAAGAGGGAACGTTATGCTTGATTGTGGGTTCATGCCCCTCGATGACTAGTTTGAGTGATAGAAACATGAGTCTAGGGGATGTGTTGTTGCCACAAGGGGGAAAACAACGGTGCTTGTACTCGCGGGTGCAAGGATTGTTTACTTTACGCAAAGTTCTTTTAATGCAGTTGTCTGTTGCTTTGAGTTTACACTATGGGTGGGACTCGCAACTTAATACCAGCGAGATGTTCTGGATAGATATCTCAAGGTGGATGATTAGTAGTAGATGCAGATGGATTTCGGTCTACTTACCTTGGCGTACCGCCCATGCTTTTGAGCCTCAACCTTTCTTGCAGCATAGTTAGCATTGGTTTGCGCACATAATTCTGTCAATTGCCCAGCTGTAATTCGTTTACCTCACATAGCTGTTTTATCGTCTTTTGGGAGAGAGACATCACTAGTGAACATCATGGGACCCCGGTCCATATTACCATCACTGATCACATCCGCTATTTACTTTCTACTTTTACTTACTAGTTGCAGCAATACCTATCACTATTATCTCTTGCGTTTGATCCTTTGTAAACGACAAGGCCGGAGGGATTGACAACCTCTCTGTACTCGTTGGGAGCAAAGTTATTTGTATCTGTGTGCAGGTCCAAGTTGATTGCTAAGTATCTGGCGCCGTTAGCAGTCGACACCTTCTTGTTGAACCTTGGAGTCTCAGGGGAATTCGATCCTTGGTATCTTTGCCAAGGGAAAACTTCCGCTACACTGCATCTCAAACCTTCCACTTGGGGTAACCAACGAGGGGCGAGAAGCCATCAAGCAAAGTTTTCTGGCGCCGTTGCCGGGGACTTCACTCTTCAAGATAGGGGAGTTGCACGCTATCTTTTACCTTTGCTTTTTAGTCTTGTTAGTTTACCTTTCAGTTTTTGCTTTAGTATCTTTTATCGAAAATCACAAAAATAGTCATCTTGCTTGCTTGCTGCTATGGGTTCCACCGAGAACACCAAGTTGTGTGACTTCACTAGTCATAGCAACGATGACTTTATTTGCACGCCTATCACTACACCTGTCACTTCAGCACCTTCCTATGAAATTAAACCTGCTTTACTGAACTTAGTCATGAAAGATCAATTCTCCGGTGCTGGAGATGATGCTGCTTTACACTTAAACAATTTTGTTGAACTCTATGATATGCAAAAGTACCAAGAAATAGATGGTAATATTGTTAAGCTTAAGCTTTTTCCTTTCTCCTTGAGAGGAGGAGCTAAAATTTGGTTTCAATCCTTGCCTAGAAATAGCATAGATTCTTGGGACAAGTGCAAAGATGCTTTTATTGGAAAGTACTATCCACCTGCTGAAATTATCCAACTAAGAAGTAACATAATGAATTTTAAACAATTGGATAATGAACACGTTGCCCAAGCTTGGGAACGTATGAAATCTCTAGTCAAGAACTGCCCTACTCATGGTTTGACTACTTGGATGGTTATCCAAACTTTTTATGCAGGCTTGAACTTTACCTCGCGGAACTTGTTAGATTCGGCCGTGGGAGGAACCTTTATGTCAACTACACTTGGTGCTGCCACGAAGCTTCTCGATGAGATGATGACCAATTATTCCCAATGGCACACCGAACACGCTCCAACAGGTAGGAAGGTAAACTCTGTCGAGGAGATTTCTTCCCTAAATGAAAAAGTTGACTTGATCATGTCTCTACTTTCCAAGCAATCTTCTATTGATCCTCGTGATGTTCCTTTAAATTCTTTGATTGCTCAAGAACAAGTAGATGTGAACTTTATCTCTAGAAACAATTTCAATAACAATGCTTATAGGATTAACTTTGGTAGCAATCCTAGACCGTTCCCCTCTAATTCCTATGGGAACAACAATGCTTATCCTAGCACCAAGAACTCCACTTCTGAACTAGAGAGTATGCTTAAAGACTTTATCACTACCCAAAAAGCCTTCAATAAGAGTGTAGAAGAAAAACTAAACAAACTAGATAATCTCTCTTCGAAGATAGACAATTTAGCCCATGAGGTAGAATTGCTTAAAATTAGAACTTCTCCTCTTGAGGAGAGGAAGGTCACTCCTATGAATGCTATTCAAGTGCAAATTAATGAAAACATTAGGATGTTGGCTAAACTTAAAGAGAGATGGGCTAGAGAAAGGGAGGAAGAAGATAGAATTAAGAGCCTTCCTACCCACCACACTATTGCTACTATCCAAGTTGTTGAGGATATTCAAACTCTTAGCACCCAATGCACTCCTGGTCCCGTTGGACCTATTAATGGTGATGCTATGACCATAGAAACTACCAAACAAGTGAGCCAAAAGGACACCACTACCACTCTACTTGATGGTAGTGACCTTAATTTTGATGATTGCACCCTTACCGAAGTTATTGATTTCCTTCACAAGATGTCTAGAGATCCCCGCACTAGCACGCTTAATCTTGCCTTCACCGAGCATATCACTAATGCTCTCATCAAAGCTAGGGAGGAGAAACTTAGAGTAGAAGCCTCCATACCTAGAAAGCTAGAAGATGGTTGGGATCCTATGATTAAAATTAAGTTGAATAACTTCTCTTGCTATGCATTATGTGATGTTGGAGCTAGTACCTCTGTTATGCCCAAAAGAATATATGATATGCTTAAATTGAAACCTTTTGATTCTTGTTCTTTTGGTGTTCGTCTTGTTGATTCTTCCATAAAGAAACCTTTGGGGAGGATCGACGATGTTCTTATCATTGTCAATGACAACTACGTTCCCGTTGATTTTACTATTATGGATATTGAATGTGAACCTTCTTGTCCAATTATTTTGGGACGTCCTTTTCTTCGCACCGTTGGTGCCATCATTGACATGAAAGAGGGGAATATAAAATTCCAATTTCCTCTCAAGAAAGGGATGGAACACTTCCCTAGAAAGAAGATTAAGTTACCTTTTGAGTCCGTTATACGGGCTAGCTATTCATTTACTCTTGATAAAACTTGATCTCTATGCATTATGCCTAGCTTAAAGGCATAAAAGAAAGCGCTTTTGGGAGGCAGCCCACATGAATAAAATTTGATTTTGCTTTTGTTGTGTCTTGATGTTGTTACTACAGTAGCATCATCATTGTATCTTTACTTTTCAGCTTTGTGCCAAGTTTAGCCTCTGATTGCAAGAAAGTTCAAAAGTTGTGACGTGCTGTCCAGGAAACAGATTCTGTCCTTGGATAGAAAAATTCGTATAAAATCACCAGATCATCTTTTTGGTCTGAATTGTTTCGACAGCGTGCTCTATACAATTGTCATTCGGGCGTCTGTTCTGAGTTTTTTGATTAGAGTTGCAGAAGTGCCCCGAAAAAATCATTTACTACCTGCTGGTCTGTTTTTCACAGATTCTGTCCTGTTTTGCCTTTCCTTCATTTTGCAAACCTTGAGCTTGCTTTTTTTCTTTGCAAAAACCTTTTGGCAATCTTGAGAAACAGTAGACCTTCAAGAGTATCCTTATTTGCAGCAAGGAACAATTATTTTATTAAGGGTACTAACCTCGCTAATCAGATTATGATGAGTTATGTATGAAGGGAGTTTTCAAGTGTGCGAGGGAGGATGATAAAAAGATTCAGGAGTGTCAAATGCTCAAGCTTGGGGATGCCACCATGCACCCCCAAGAAATATTCAAGAAGACTCAAGCGTCTAAGCTTGGGGATGCCCGCCGTGCATCCCCTTCTCCATCAACATTATCAGTTCGTCCTTCGTTCCACTATATTTTTATCACTTCATGTGTTATGTGCTATGCTTGGAGCGTCTTGCTTTTAGTTTCCTTTTTAGTTTTCTTTAGCTTTGCTTGCTTTTCATAACGAGTTGGAACTCAGCTTTCTTTGTGTGGGAGAGAAACACGCTCCACTTCAACCTAGAACATAACATAGAATTTTCATGTCTATCTTTGCTGTGTGTGTTCTTTGTCTTTCAATAGCTACTATCATGTTTAGCTCTTAGTCCTCATGCTTATCTTTTTAAAGAGCTTTTGTTTAGTTGGTCGCTGGAACTCTTTTTAGTTTTCATGCTTATCTTATTTTGAGAGTTGGCTTCTGTTGCACCGGTCGATATGTCTATGATAAAATGCTATGTGCATAATGATGCTTAGTAGTTCATGTTTTCTTATGGTTAGTCTCAAATAGCTGGGGGGGGGGGGTTCTCAATGTGTTATTGAGGTACCAACATGATTTGTTTGCCTATGATGTGGTATGGTTTAGTGATATCTTCCTTCAAGAATTTATTTTGATTGACTTGGCGTATGCTCACGCATATTTAAGACCGTAAAGAAAGTCTATCAAGCCTTGATGATCTTTAATTTCTGAGTAGCGATATAACTTCCATGCCTGATTCAATATTGCTTTGTCGCTCTGCATGATTATGACCGTCATTGCTCTTTTAGTTGGTCGCTCCCAGTCTTTTGCTAACCTTCGCCTGTACTAAGAGGACTGACTGATTGTGCATCCAAATTCTTTTAAACCAGTTATGCCATATGAGTCCACCATACCTTCCTATACATGGTATTTACCTGCCATTCCTAACGAAGACTTTCATGTACCATCTCGAAATTATTCAAAAAAGCATTTCTCTTTTGTGCCTCTGTTTTAGTTCATGAGGAAGTAGTAGTTAATTCATGATCTTTTTAAGTTGGACAAGCTTCACCCCGGGATTGCATGTCTAATGTGCAAACCCATAATACGAGAAGGAACTGGCAAAGAGTGCGCCCGGCTCAAAAATAATATAACAAACAAACCCTCCTTCACGCTTTGTTCATGAGAAATCAGAAAACTTTGGCAGTGATAAACAAAGGAGATTAAGAGGATGTGATCGTCCTCATTCGGGAGCCGTTCCTCGAAACTTGTCCATCTCAAGAAGTGATTGAGTTATCTGCTAGCATTCATTGACGGAACATGCATAATCTAAAAAAAATTATTACCTCTGTTTTTAAAACCAAGAGCTCTGGTACATGTTTAGTTTTTGTTTCCGACCACGGGTTTTCAACCTTGCCAACAAAAGCCACGGTTCGAGAGTCTCCACCTTCTTTTAAAGCACCAACTATTAAGAGCATGATTGTCATTCTGAGTGTAATGTGCATTGTCCCAAAGTAGCATTGTCTTTTGCATGATTGTGATATCGTTTATTCTGAAATCATTGTATCTAGTCATCACTTAAACCTTGGAGGTGCCCCTACATTTATGTTTTGCTTCACTAAAGGGGGCAAGCGAGATATCACTTTGTCATATTTGCACACCATGCTCATTGCAAATCTTTTGAGTATTTCAGTATCATATTGTAAAACTTTCAGTTCTTTGTGATTTTCTCATAAGGCAACTTAATTACTACAGGTTCATTGTCTCAGTAAGCACTTGTCATGTGACTGTGAAAAGTTCCTATATGGTTAATAGCATGTCACCACAGAAATTATGCTTGTTATCATTTACCTACTCGAGGACGAGCAGAAATTAAGCTTGGGGATGTTGATACGTCCAAAACGTATCTATAATTTCTGCTTTCTCCATGCCTCTTTTGGGTGATATTGCTATGATATTTATACACTTCCATACACTTTTGATCATATTTGGACTAACCTATTAACTCAGTGCACCCCAGTGCCAGTTTCTGTTTTCTGCTGTTTTTGTATTTCAGGTTTTCCCATTACGTAAACTGCCAGAAAAATCTCGGAAAAATCATATAAAAAATGAGCGTTCCGGAAGCTTCCACACGGCCGAAGTAGGGCCGGAGGGGGGCCACCAGGGCTCCAGGCGCCCTGGTGGCGCGGCCCCCCTCCTGGCCGCGCCGGGGGGGGGGGCGCCTGGGCCCCCCAGGTCTCCGCTGATGCCCCCCTTTGGCATATATTTACACCGCGTCCCGAAACCCTCGAGGACGGAACCCTTTTTCGCGATCTCATCTCTGTTCCGCCGCCGCCGCACTTCCAAGATCGGGAGCACCAGGAGAACTCTTCCCGGCACCCTGCCGGAGGAGAGAACCACCACCAGGAGCCTCTCCACCACCATGGACGCCTCCCGGATGAGTTGTGAGTAGTCTCCCTTGGACCATGGGTCCATGACCAGTAGTTATGTGATGTTCTCCTCCCCTCTTTGTGCTTCACTAATTAGACCTCGTGAGCTGCCCTACATGATCGAGGCACATATGTAATCCTTATGCTGTTGCTATGTTGAGTTTGCTGGGATCCGATGGATTGTGAGATTATGTTCAGATTGTGTGTGAGTAATATATTTGATCTACCTCTTTTATATTTATGTTCTTGAGTAATTCTTGCATGTTCTCCGTTGATGTTTATTGCTTTGGCCAAGTAGTAGGTAGTAACTCCAAGAGGGAACGTTATGCTTGATTGTGGGTTCATGCCCCTCGATTACTAGTTTGAGTGACAGAAACATGAGTCTAGGGGATGTGCTGTTGCCACAAGGGGGAAAACAACGGTGCTTGTACTCGCGGGTGCAAGGATTGTTTACTTTACGCAAAGTTCTTTTAATGCAGTTGTCTGTTGCTTTGAGTTTACACTATGGGTGGGACTCGCAACTTAATACCAGCGAGATGTTCTGGATAGATATCTCAAGGTGGATGATTAGTAGTAGATGCAGATGGATTTCGTTCTACTTACCTTGGCGTACCGCCCATGCTTTTGAGCCTCAACCTTTCTTGCAGCATAGTTAGCATTGGTTTGCGCACACAATTATGTCAATTGCCCAGCTGTAATTCGTTTACCTCACATAGCTGTTTTATCGTCTTTTGGGAGAGAGACATCACTAGTGAACATCATGGGACCCCGGTCCATATTACCATCACTGATCACATCCGCTATTTACTTTCTGCTTTTACTTACTAGTTGCAGCAATACCTATCACTATTATCTCTTGCGTTTGATCCTTTGTAAACGACAAGGCCGGAGGGGTTGACAATCTCTCTGTACTCATTGGGAGCAAAGTTATTTGTATCTGTGTGCAGGTCCAAGTTGATTGCTAAGTATCTGGCGCCGTTAGCAGTCGACACCTTCTTGTTAAACCTTGGAGTCTCAGGGGAATTCGATCCTTGGTATCTTTGCCAAGGGAAAACTTCCGCTACACTGCATCTCAAACCTTCCACTTGGGATAACCAACGAGGGGCGAGAAGCCATCACTTGCGGCAGCGTTCGGCGGGGATGGTGGACGATGAGTACTGAGTCGATGGCTGCCGCAGGAGGACGCCGCCGGCGCCGGCGCGAAAGTGCGCAGTTCCCCGGGCGGGCAGAGCCTCGATGTCGAGAGGGGCTTCCTGGAGCCATGTGGAGTCGTCGGCGATGAAGACTAGTGCGCCGAGCCGGATCTCGTGGCCCAACGCCAAACCACCGCCTGACACCATGATGAAAGCGGTCGGAGGAGGAGTTGCAACCTCACCAGATGTCGCTAAGATGCCTTGCCCCATGGTGGGCGCCAACTGTCGTGGTTCTAAGTCTGACAGTAAGGGTAGGGTGTACGAATGGAGAGGCAAGGCCCTAGCTATGGTGATGTTGTACACAAGGTGTTTGCGAGTTCAGGCCCTTCTCGGAGGAAGCAATAGCCCTACGTCTCGGTGCCCGGAGGCTTGGTAGACTGATATGTGTATATGTGTGTTACAGAGGTGCGAACCCTTGTTCTGGAGGAGGGGTGGCTTATATAGTGCGCCAGGACCCCAGCCATGCTCCACGTTACCAAGGGTTCAATGTACATTAAGGCAGGCATTACTGATAACGCCCGCAGTAAAGAGTAATTAAGGTGTTCACTATGGTGTGTAAATACCAGACCGTTGCTGTCCCAAGTGACGCTTGACCTTTGGGGGTCGAGTGCCTTGGATTGGTCGAGTGAGGTTGAGTCGTCTTGCGGATGAGGCTTAGTCGAGTGGAGTGTCTTCTTGGACCGTCTCAGTCGACTGCCTCTATTGTCGTAAGTTTTGTCTTTTGATCTTCTAGGGTAGTGACCTTGGGTGGGGTACCTTGGTCGGACCTGTGACCCTACCCTAGGTCTATAACCTCGTCAGTAGCACGTTCCCTACCGAAACCATCACGCTTGTTGTGAGAAGCTCTGGTTTGTGAGAAGCTTATACCTAAACCTGCCCAGATGGGACAAGGATTTTACCACGGCATGTTGATGACGCTCCATGATAGCATGCCAAGTTCCATGAACTTCAGACGAGTTTTGGATTTACTAGAATTTAAAAACCAGGTATCTCAATGTTTCAGTCGAGTGACAGTGCCAGGGTGTTTGAAATTCATTCCCATTTCTTGCATGGAACCTAAGCATGCACCGAAGGAAACAAATTTGATTTTTCGACCCGTTTATATGCACTAGAGCAAGTGCATGTAGTTCAAATTTGAATTATGCGCATGAAATGCCTAGAAAACCCAGTTAATGTATAAAAATGTCCAAACGAACCCCAAAAAATTCCAAAATTAGACACAACACTCGTGTTGTTCTATGTTGACACTATAAATGTATTGAAAGCAACAAGAGGCAACGGATATCGTTTCGTCCCCAAAGGTGGCATGTTCCCTACCGAAACCATCACGCTTGTTGTGAGGAGCTCTGGTTTGTGAGAAGCTTATACCCAAATCTGCCCCAGATGGGACAAGAATTTTACCACGACATGTTGATGCCGCTCCATGATGGCATGCTAGGTTCCATGAATTTCAGATGAGTTTTGGATTTACTAGAATTTAAAAACTAGGTATCTCAATATTTCCGGTCGAGTGACAGTGGCGGGGTGTTTGAAATTCATTCCCATTTCTTGCATGAGACCTAAGCATGCACCAAAGGACACATATTTGATTTTTCAACCCGTTTATATGCATTGGAGCAAGTGCATGTAGTTCAAATTTGGAATTGTGCACATAAAATGCCTAGAAAACCCAGTTAATGTATAAAAATGTCCAAACGAACCCCTAAAAACTCCAAAATTAGACACAACACTCATGTTGTTCTATGTTGACACTAGAATTTTTTTGAAAGCAATAAGAGGCAACAGATATCGTTTCGTCCCCGAAGGTGGCACGTTCCCTACCGAAACCAGCACGCTTGTTGTAAGAAGCTCTGGTTTGTGCGAAGCTTATACCCAAACGTGCCCCCAAATGGGAGAAGAATTTTACGATGGCATGTTGATGCCGCTCCATGATAGCGTGCCAAGTTCCATGAATTCCAGACGAGTTTTGGATTTACTAGAATTTAAAAACTAGGTATCTCAATGTTTCCGGTCGAGTGACAGTGGCAGGGTGTTTGAAATTCATTCCCATTTCTTGCATGGGACCTAAGCATGCAACCAAGGACAGAACTTTGATTTTTCAACCCGTTTATATGCACTGGAGCACGTGCATGTAGTTCAAATTTGAATTATGCACATATAATGCCTAGAAAACCAAGTTAATTAATAAAAACGTCCAAACGAACCCTGAATATATCCAAAATTAAACACAACACTCCTGTTGTTCTATGTTGACACTAGAAAAAATTTGAAAGCAATAAGAGGCAATGGATATTGTTTCGTCCCCAAAGGTGGCATGTTCCCTACCGAAACCATCACACTTGTTGTGAGAAGCTCTGGTTTGTGAGAAGCTTATACCCACACCTGCTCAAATGGGACAAAAAATTTACCACAGCATGTTGATGCCACTGCCATGATAGCATGCCAAGTTCCATGAATTTCAGATGAGTTTTGGATTTACTAGAATTTAAAAACCAGGTATCTCAATGTTTGCAGTCGAGTGACGGTGGCAGGGAGTTTGGCATTGATACGTCCAAAACGTATCTATAATTTCTGCTTGCTCCATGCCCTTTTTGTGTGATATTGCTATGATATTTATGCACTTCCATACACTTTTTGATCATATTTGGACTAACCTACTAATGGTTGCAAAAGTGCACAATGTTCTTGTTTTACACTTTATTGTGTAGGAATTACTTGGAAATTGACAAAAACGCAAAAGGAGTCGTATTGGAGTAGGACTCTGACTTTCCTGAAAAAGTCTAGTTGCAAAAGTTGTGGGGAATTTCGAGGCGATGCTTCTGGATATAAAATTCATTCAAATCAGAGTCCGGACGTCCAAGTAAAGCCCGTTTTACTGAGGCCCAAAATCTGATGATGGGAACCCGAGAGTCTATATAAAGAGAGAAAACCTAGGTCACCAAGGGCCACGAATTTTCCTCCTCCCAAGCCGCCGTCTTGGAGGGGAGGACCAGCACCATTGCAGTACCATCCACAAGGAAGAAGGGGGGGCCAAGGAGTCGCTGCCCCCTAGGGCCGCCGCCGCCCCAGGGCCGCCGCCGTCTCCTCCCAGCCGCTGCTGCCTCCGTGGCCGCCGCCGGCCGCCGCCTCCTCGCGGGGCTGCACCTCTCCATCAACACCACCATCAAGATCCTCCTCACCATGTCCATGTGTGAGTAGTATCCTCCGGGGCCGAGGGCTCGTACGTGTAGCTATGTGGTTATCTATCTCTCCCATGATGTGATCTTCGTTGTGATCATAGGCTATGTTAATCTAGGGTGATCCCATGATATTTCCCCTTCCTCTATGTATTGGATTGATGTACTCACTTGTATTTATCTAGTATAATCCCCGAGACCAAGGTGACAGCGGTCTATTGGACATGGATTAGAAAAATATTTTCATGAGTGATTTCCTCTCTTGTGTGTTGATTGAAGATTGAGAGTCTCTTGGTGCTTGTCTTTGACTATCCTTTAGATATGTTGTGGTGATTGTGGGACTCTCTTTGGATGGCCGCGGTGACATTGGGAAATCCTTAGATTGAGAACTACGAACTTTGAGGTGTGCTTTTGTAGCCCTACATAATTCTCGTGCTCTCTTGACCCGAAGGAATGACCTCCGGGTGCGTCTCCATTGCATGTTTTATGGGAAATATCATGTGATGCGATTATGTTAATGTTGTTGGGAGTTGCCACTAGTGAAAGTATGATCCCTAGGCCTTGTTTCCACCATTGCAATACCATTTGTGCTCACGTTTACCACTTGTTTGCTTGCTGCACTTTTTATTACAGATTTATATTACTTTGCTTTGCCACTCCTATCATCCATATCACTTGCCATTTAACATCTCTTCGCCGAACTAGTGCACCTATACAACTCCTAGTTGTATTAGGTGTGTTGGGGACACAAGAGACTTCTTGTATCTTAGTTGCAGGGTTGCTCGAGAGAGACCATCTTCAACCTCTACTTCCCTGAGTTCAATAAACCTTAGGTCATCCACTTGAGGGAAATTGCTGCTGTCCTACAAACATCTGCGCTTGGAGGCCCAACATAGTCTACAAGAGTAGAAGCGTGTGTAGACATCAGGCATTCATTCCCATTTCTTGCATGTGACCTAAGCATGCAACCAGGGACACATCTTTGATTTTTCAACCTGTTTATATGCACTTGAGCATGTGCATGTAGTTCAAATTTGAATTATTCACCTGAAGTGCCTACAAAACCAAGTTAATGCATAAAAACGTCCAAACGAACCCTAAATAATTCTATTTTTTTACGACACACCTATTGTTGCATGTTCACTGCAGATAAAAGTTCTAGCAATTCAAACACCATCCTTTGCAGTTGTGACCTCATTATGTAATTCAAATAAAGAAGAAAAATCAAGTAGATCACACACAGTTTATTATCACCAACCGTGTGAGATGCAGCACAAAATATATTGGAGCACCGTCGGAGTGTCAAGCACACTAGCCCGCTCCTCAAATATCATTTCACTGTTCAATCGTCGGCGGTGAAAAATGCGGATGTGGACCAAAATTTTTGACGTTCAAACTCATCACACACGGGTTAAGCTATCTGAATCGTTTGTGATGTTCACATATCGTACATAGTTCTGAATAAGGGACCGTGTCTGATGACACTTTGTGCGCTAGTTTTTTCGCTGAAGCGATTCCAAATTATCGGCTTCAGCGAAAATATCTACCTCCCCGCCCCCTCCCCCTTACCAAAAGCCACATTTCCCCTGTTTCCGCCTTCCTTTCCAAGTTGAAACCTTCACTCCTTGCTTGCAGCGCAACCTCCTCGCTGGCAACCCTCCTTCACGCTGCTCGGCCTCGTCAATCCAGGCAGGTAATCCACACCCGACCCACATCCTCCTCTTTTGTCCACATCCCACATGCCCCGACCGTCGGCGCGAGCGCAACACCTTCCACCCAAATCACCGACCCCTCCACCAAATAAGCACCGCCCTAAGCCATGGTGCACGCAGTATAGCCAAGATCTCAAGGAACATTTGGCAGCGGAGAAGCAAATCGCGGCCGCATGCGTGGATGAGGTCGCGATGGCTGACATTTGTGTCGACCCCCAGATCTTGGAGGAGCACCTTGCCATTTGCTAGCTACGCCAGTTAATCATGCTCGGTTTACCCGTTGCATGTGCTGCTCGTGCCTTCCCTTAACAAATTCTAGTGAATTGTGCTATCTAATTTTACGATGCAATATGTTGCTCTAGTGTATATGTTCTATATGTCGTGTAGTGTGGTGCTAACTTATTAACTGTTTGGTTAATTAGTTGTCGTCTTCAGTTAACTGTTTGGTTAAATTCTGCAAATGTGATGTTCAATTCTTCATGCTGCAATTTTGTATCGTCTTCCATGTGAGAAATAAATCGAATTTATCTTTACAAAATACGAGAGAAACGAATACAATTTCTATATTTCCAAGTTATCAAGCATGCTTGGTTTGGTTATACATTGTGCAATGTGGTGCTCAGTTAATGTTTGGTTCATTTGTGTTGTGCTGTTTAGTTAACTGTTTGGTTCAATTCTGCAATGCAATGTTCAATAGTTGTGGGTGCATTCTGTTATTGTATACCATGTGAGTAGTAAATCAAATTTGGCTGTACTAAATACATGGGAAACAAATATGATTTTTATATTTCCAAGTTGTTAAGAATGCATGGTTTGGTTAACTGTCTGATCTTCTATTAGGAGTATGTTATATTGTGCAATGTGGTGCTCAGTTAACGTTTGGTTCATTTGTTGTGGTGTTTAGTTAACTATTTGGTTCAGTTATGCAATGCGATGTTCAATAGTTGTGGGTGCATTATGTTATTGTATACCATGTGAGGAATAAATTGAATATGGTTGTAGTAAATACATGAGAAACAAATACAATTATTATATTTCCAAGTTGTAAGCATGCTTGGCTTGGTTAACTGTCTGATCTTCCATTAGGAGTATAATATATTTGGCAATGTGGTGCTCAGTTAATGTTTGGTTCATTTGTTGTGGTGTTTAGTTAACTGCTTGGTTCAATTCTGCAATGTGATGTCCAATTTTCGTGGGTAGAATTTTGTATGTTGTGCATGTGAGGAATAAATCGAATTTGGCTGCACTTAATACATGAGAAACATATACCAAGTGCTATATTTCCTAGTTCTTAATCATGCTTGGTTTGGATAAATGGTTTTTCCATGTGGCTTGAATTAAACTGATGAATCTGCAATGTCCTTATTTTTCATCAACATATTGTTCTGATAGCATGCGAACCCGTACTTAACCTAATGACTCACTACCTTATATGTGTTGCAGGGAAACAATGGGAAGCACTGAGGTTTACAATCGAGGTTAGCACGTGCATGGTCCTTTTTCTAATAGCACTTTATTGTGCAATTGCAGGAACCATTATAATATTTAGGTTTTTAACAATTTGGTCTTGCACATGTAGGTACTGATGTAAGAGGTTTTGACCCACTGTTCGACCCTTTTTGCATATGGGGAAATGAGTTTTCCATGAATATCAGTCAAGTCAAGAAACTCAGAAAGATTGTTAGGATAAAGAAATTAGCGACAAAAAACAACAAATATTTGTCTGCACAATGAAGAAGACAGCAGTTCACTACAGGATGGTACTAACCATTATACCTTGCCTTTTTTATTTCTTTGCCCCATTTCCAATATAGAGAAGATATTTATGCACATCCTTGTTTTCAGGCCTTTCCAAAGCAGATCACTGATGATTACCTCTCAAACCACCTGTATGGTCAGGAGGCGAGGAAGTTATTCATACAACACCCATGGTTCAACATCAAAGTGTTCCTGAAGAGGACGAAGGATGGACGGTCAATCATCCACACGCACTAGCCTAAAGTTGCAAAGACCTACAACATCAATGAAGGCTCAATATTCGCCTTCTGCTTCAGCAGTTTTCCAGCTGAGATACATCTGTCTATGTACCGTCTATGTTGCTAATTCCGAAAGGCTATAGATGTTGCATGTGAAACTTGGTGCTGGTGCAGTTGTGTAATGGGGTAGCTGAGTGCTGAAGCTATATGATGTTGTACTCTGATGTACTTCAATTATGAAAATGAAATATATTGTGTGCTTAATATGAAATGTCAATTAGATTAATCAATGGATTATTAATAATAGGATAATTAGCCTGCTAATTGGGTTTTTCTATTGCAAACGGTTATTGAGAAAACACCGCGTGTGATGCATTCAATAATGCACACAGTTTCTAGGAATAAAATCTTTGCGTTAGGCCACCTGACGCAAACGTTTACCACATAAAAACTGTGTGTGATGGATTCACTAATGCAAACGATAAAATTGTTAATACCGTGTGCAATGGAAATGCTATCACAAACGATTTAACAGGGAAAATTGTGTGTGATGTACCTGGGATCATAAACGTTTTCCTTGGAGTGACTATGTGGGATGTATATACGGACGGAAACGTTTACCGGGAACTGACTGTGTGGGATGTACTGACGACCGGAAAAGATTTCACATGTATAATTTTATTTTTTTAGCACTACGTACGTATAACCGTATTTGGTCGCTCACCGGTCGTACACGACCTCATTTTGCCGAGCGTGTCTGCCAGGAGGGTATATTCCCGATGGTTTCTGGGTCGTGTGGGAAGCCCCCCTATCGCCCACACTCACTAGGTGACGGTTTCAAATGCCGTCGCGGAAAGGGGTTAAAAACCATTTGTGTAGCACCTCGTTGTACTAGTGACATATTGTAATGCCCCGGATGTAATACTTTCCCTTTTGGGCATATAATATATCTCTGGCTTCATCTATTCCCTTTCGGGTTCTTTGTCTTTCGGGTTTTCGTCGTTTTGTTGTGTCCGTGTGTGGCATTCATTCATATCATGTAGTCATGTGCATCGCATTGCATTTGTGTTGTCGTTTGCATCCGGTTCCACGCGTTCCTTCCTGTTGTCCGTTTCGCGTTCCGGAGCTCTCTCACGTGTCCGTGGCGTCTCGTAGGCCTACTTTGGTGTTTGGCCGTGTAACATTACCGGCTTGGCGCGTGACTTGTCGTGTGTTGTTGTTTTGATGTGTGTAACCCGCCTGTCAAATCTCGTCGCGTTTGGAGCTCGTTTGCTACCCCAAAAGTTATTCTCGTGGGCTCAAAGTGCCTCCACTTTGAGGCCCAAGACACCCCTTCAACAGCCCACTTCCCTCCTCTTGGCCCATACTAACTCCCCTCGCGATCGGATCCGTCGGATCGCGATCGGAGGGCTCTAAAACCCCCTAAAACCCTCAAACCCTAGCACCTACCCTATATAAACATCCCCCCATGCCAATTTTGGCAGCCTAACCCCCTCCACCTACCTCTAGCCTTCTTCCCCCTCAAATCCCGTGCCTGGCCAGATCCAAGCCGCCACTTGGCAATCCCCTCCTCGATTTCAAGCCCCGCCGGCCGAAACCATCGAGCAAGCCGCCGCCAGCTTCGAGGGATCCAGCCGCTGCCCGCTCGGGGATCAGATCCCGCATCGACCTGGCGGCGTTGACCCGCATTGCTCGACAGGGAGCCGGTCTCCTCCCGAGGGCCCAGACCTCTAGGCCGCCAGCTCCTCCGTCGCGGCCAGCCGCCTTCTTCACTCGCCGATCGCCTCCAGCGGGCCCGCGGCCCATCTCCCCACCGCATCCGCGACGCGCCAGCCGCCAGGCTCCCGCTCGCCAGGCCGCTGGGCCGACGACCCCGCGGGCCAGCCGTCGCCTCCGTTGCCAGGCACCTCGCCTCTCCTCCCGCGGGCCGCCGCCCGAGGCCCAGGACCCGCCTTGGGCCAGATCCGCCCGCGGCATGCCGTTGACCGAGCCCCATGGCCCGTCCGCCCCGCAGCCGCCTCTAGCCAGCGGGCCCGAGGCCTCCAGCCGCCACCTCGCCTGGGTGGGCCGAGGCGCCACCCCGCAGTTCTAGCCGCGTGGGCCGCCGCCGCAGTTCCCGGCCCGTTCGGTTTTTTTCAGATCTGAAGGTTGCCCCCAAATCCTAAGTCCCCATTTTTATGTGTGTTGATGCTATTTTTCAAACATGGATAACTTTTTGTTTGTTGGTCCGTTTTGCGCAAATGACATGTCCAGACGTTCGTGGTGACTAGCACAACGTTTCATTCCTTTGTGCCATGCATGTTTGAGATTATCTAGATGCTTATTTTTCTGTTGCAAGAGTGCATTCCGTTACAAACTGCTGCTATGTGTTGTTTTTATGCCATCTTTGCATAGTGATAACGTTTAGCTCGTTTATCCGAATGATGCAAATGACATGTCCACGTGTTCGTCTTGTCATGCTCTACATGATGATTGCTTAGACTTGCATGATAGATTTAATCTTGCCATGTTTATCTTCGTTGCAAAGTGCCATGTGGTTGTGATGTTGTTTAACTTGTTATGAGATGCCATCTTGTTGAGCTCATTGCTATCGTTGTGTTTATCTCCATGATGCATGCTTGTATGTTTCGGAATCACCATCATGTGTACTTTGATGTGGTGCTTACCACTTGCCATGTTTAGTTTTGAGGTGACTTAATCTTGCTCTCAAAGATGCCATGATGAAACTGCTGTTTTAACACTTAGTGAAATTTCAATAAGTCTGGAATCTGTAATTTCCAGATGCCATGTTTGCTTGTTGTTCTAGGACAAACCATGATAGTTTTGGGGTGACTCTTGATGGTTCCTTGTAGTATATATTGTTGGCTATCCATTCATGCTCTCACATGCTTATTTGAGTGGATGTATCACATTTAACTTTTGCTCCAAAGTTTCAATAAAAATTCTGCTGTCAGGATTTTGTTGTCAAGTTCTATATGTCCAAGCTTGTTGCTATTGATCCGTGGCTCCTTTGGGGGTGCACCTTTGGACTTATTTGCTGTAGGATATGTCTAGTTTATGTTCATGCTCTTTGCCATGATGTTTGAGTGCTGTAGCTTATTTATCTAGTGCTCCGAAGTTGCTATGTGGCTGTAATTTTCAGCTTGTGCATATTTCTTGTTTCGGGCATAACTTTTAGCCCGTAGCTCCGTTTTCAGCGAGTCTTATATGAAACTTGATTGATTTTACGTGTAGATTCATAATATCCTATTGTTATCATGTTTTGAAGCTTTTTTCTTGAGTGCTATTTTCCGTGCTCCGTGTGCTCTCATAGTGCATCAACCATGCATCCATCATTTTGGTGTGCGCATTGCATCTTGTTGATTCGTGCCTTGTGTGATTGTATTGTTTAGAGCCGGAAACTGAGACCGAGTACGAGTACGAGCACGAGGATACCACCGAGCTTGAGTACGAGGACCCCTCTTACGATCCGAACGACAACTCTTCAGGCAATTTGACCGAACCCGGATACCATTACTATCTTTGCCTATTGCTAGTAGTTTCGCTCTATAGTTTTGCCTCGATGCCCATGTCTTTCCTGTCAGCCTCCTACTTGTAACCATGACCATGTTTAACCACCCTACCTATGCAAATCGTTGAATGGCTAAGTACGCTTCGCTCAGCCCCTCTTATAGCATTGCTAGTTGCAGGTGAAAGTTGAAGATGCTTGCTTCATGTTGAAGTTTTGTTGGGTTATATCACACTATATAAATGCTTAAAATGAAATCATCTATATATTGGCAATGGGTGGAAGGCTAAGCCTTTTGCTTTGTGATTTGTTCCACTCATGCCGCTAGGAACCGTATAAACCGGTGTTATGTTCCTTGATTATGCGTTCCTCACACGGTTGGGGTTTATGGGGCCCCCTCGATAAACAGCCTAGTGCTAAGTCTTTTCCAGCAAGTCCCAACATTGGTACTTTTTGCCTAATAACTAATTAAACTTGCATAGGGAGTAATTAACCATCTTTCTTAATCAACAATCCCGGGCCAGTGCTCCACATGAGTGTTGGTCCAAACTGGGGGTTACGCGGGGCCACCACGAGGAAACTCGAGGTCTGGTAAAAACCTGTAGGGTGACTTATCCGGTCGTGGCCTGAGACGAGATACGCGCGGCAACTATCAGGGTGTCGGCACGCCGGGAGGATTTGCTGGATTAGCCTTACCTTAGTTCGGAGTATCTTGAGCACGGGATTCCGAGAATACTCGGGTCTTCCCACCTTGGAGTTGCGACTCCGTGGATCATGGGCTTGTCATGGGCCAAGTTGGAACACCCCTGCAGGGTTATGAACTTTCGAAAGCCGTGCCCGCGGTTATGTGGCAGATGGGAGCTTGTTAATATCCGGTTGTAGAAAACTTGACACATTGAACCAATACACTACCAGCGTGTGTACCGTGACTGTCATTTTCCGAAAGGGGTTTCGGGAGATGAACACGGTGGGGTTATGTTTGACTTGTTTAGTCTAGGATCACTTCGTGATCATCTCTCAACCGAGGCGCCTTCTCTTCTCGCTCTCTTTTGCGTAAGCTAGTGCTAGTTGCTGCTGCAGACACTTATTCTTTTCTTCAGCCTTATCCTCTCCCAAGGCTTAAATAGTCGTGTTACCCGGGAACGGGATTGCTGAGTCCTCTGTGGCTCACAGTTACTTCACCACACCAGATGCAGGTCCGATGGTGAGCTATCCAGGTGATGGCACCGAGCTAGACTGGGAGTATGACGAGGAGCGTAGTCAATACTATGTTCGTTATCCTGATGATCAGTAGTGGAGACTTCTACTAGGATTCGATCCGACCTGTGGTTTTAAATTATGTTTGGTATCTTGTCTTTTGGATTTTACCCTTAGAAGGGCTGTGATGTTTTATTGTAAGATGATTGAAACATGTAATGATTTGTGTGACGTGGCGAGTGTAAGCCAACTATTTTATGTTTTCCATCCCCATCTTTTACATGAGTTGTGCAAAGATACCAAACTTGCGATCATTCCAGCATGGGGTTATGTCTCTAAGTCGTGCCTCGACAAGTTGGTATTCAGAGCCTTCTCCGACCTAGGAGCCCCCACTGATTGATCGAATCGTTGACGGTCGAGTCTAGGCACACACTGAAAAGTATTTTGAGTCCTATATTATATCGGAGAGTAGGATTTCTTTGCTTCTCATCCCCGTTCTCTCTGGTGAGGACTCCTGACGTCTACTCTTCCCTCTTCTACTTTCAAAAATTGCACCAATTTATTTTTAGGAATCTCGCGAGTATTCTGGGATTGTTTCGATGTTCTTGTGACGAGAATATTGTTCTCGATGCCTCCTGACATTAGGGGTTGTGGCAGTGTCCCGGGGAGTTGAGCTTCGGGGTATTGTCGTCACAAGCATATCGCGGCAGTAATAAATACTTAAGACGGCCGACATCGAAAATCTCTCCTATACGGTTAGTGGCAAGATAACCCCGACATCACCCAGTACTGGGGAGGTAGTTCGGGAGTATTGCCATAGCTTGTTATAGTGGATGCTTTTCGAAGGTCCGAGGTAGACTGTTTCGAGAAAGACTGGTTATGTGTTGAAGGATGGATACAGCTGGATGTAGGTTTAGAGTTGATTGCGCGATGCTCCCCCTGTATCCCCAACACCTGATTGCATAACTGGAATCTTTCGGAAATTAATAGGTAGGTTTATCCAGTAGATCGTAGGCATTCTTCCAACGAATGCAGGTTAGCGAGTTCAGGGTTCTACATTGAGTGAAGTGGTTTTATGACCGATGTTCCAATCGTGAGTTGCATCTTAAAGGGTCCTTGGCTATGCTGATCTGGGGATTGCAAAACCCTTTCGTAACGCGTTCATATGCTTACAGCACAAAGATGTTAGAACGAAGCTCCTATCTTGTGTTTGTTTCCATCCATACCTTGTTGTTTTTCTTATTTTACCTTTTGTCCCCTATGTGGCTTCTCGTGAAGATTGATGTTATCATTTAACTGAGAATTTCATTCGTTCCTCTTGATTCGAATGATTTCATTCGTTCCTATTGTTCGAATGATTATTGTGAAGACTACGTTGCATTCATTCCATTGATTCAGCTTATACCTTCTTTCAATCAATTGCTGATTCGTGGTCATCTCTTTTAGGATGGCTCTGAAAAGGGTTCCCAATGCTAACCCAGAGGGTGAAGAGGTTCCAGATCGTCCTCCTTCCCCTCCTCCTCCGTCTGAGGCTTGGAGAGCGATTATGCAGACTACAAATCAGAACACCCAGTTGTTGATGCAGATGATGCAGCAGATGCAAGCTAATCAGGGTGTTCCAGGGAATCAAGGCAACTTCTTCAACCAGAAGCACCATGCTACTCTCAACCAGTTCTTGGCCAATAATCCAAAAGCTTTCAGTTACTGTGTCGACCCTCTTGATGCTGAAGATTGGTTAACCGATATAAAGAAGCATTTTGAGTGCAGTAACGTAAGAGAAGAGGAGTATGTGAAGTTTGCAGCCTTCCAACTCAAAGACCAAGCAGCTGACTGGTGGCAGCAGTACAAAGACTCCAGACCAGGTCGTGTGATCTCTTGGGAGGATTTCTGCAAGGACTTTCGCTCTCACCATATTCCAACAAGTGTCATCGAGGGTATGCGTGAGCAATTCCGCAACCTGAAGCAGGGCTCTATGACTGTCTACCAGTATAATGTCAAGTTCCAAAACCTCGCCCGCTATGCTAAGCAAGACATTCCTGATGCCAAGAGCAAAATCTATCAGTTTCGTGGTGGTCTGAAAGATGAACTTCAACTTGCTCTCACCTTGTTCGAGCCCGATGAATTCGACAAATTCTATAACATGGCTTTGAAACAAGAGGCAGCTCAGCTTAAGATGGAGGCTTCCAAAAAGAGGATTCGAGATGCCGGTCACTCCTCCTCATCGTCTCAGATGGTCTCGAAACAACAGAAATTTTGGCTTCCTCCTCCTCTAGTGATTCGAGCTCCCTACAACAACTCCAACAGCAACAAGAACTCCGGTGGATGTGGTTTCTCCCACCCACCCAACCCGAGCAACCAGTCGAAGAACCAGTTTCAGTCTCAAGGCTCCAAGTCAAGTGGCTCTCATTTTCGTCCTCTCTCAGAAGTGACTTCAAACAAGTGCACTCAGAAAGGTCACTATGCCAACAAGTGCCCCAACCCGAAGCGTCTTCCACCTCTTCCACCTGTGAGTTCAGCTATTGTCAAGCATAATCCAAAGTCTGCAAGGGTCAATCTGATGAATGCAGCGCAAGCAGAGAATTCTTCTGATGTGATTTTGGGTAACCTTTCAGTTAACTCTATACCTGCTAAAGTGTTATTCGATTCTGGTGCTTCTCTCAGCTTCATATCAAGGCCATTCTTTACCAAGCATAATTTCAATTCGGCATTTCTTGATAAGAAGTTGCAAATTATTTCTCCGGGCAAGTGCATGACTTCAAATTTGATGGCTCCGAATGTGTCTATTCGCATGGGTGATTATCGATTTCTGGCCTCTCCGGTGGTTCTTGGTAATTCCGACATTGACCTCATCCTCGGGATGGATTGGCTTTCTCAGCATGATGCTCACATTGATTGTGCACAGAAGGAAGTCAAGATGACTCATCCTGATGAAGATGTGATTATCTTCGCCTCCAGGGATAACACTATCAGGCTTTTCTCTCTCAATGATAAGGGCGAGATTAATGCCATATCTCAAATACCGGTGGTAAACGAATACCAAGACGTCTTTCCTGAAGAACTTCCAGGCATGCCTCCACACCGTAAGGTGGAATTCGTCATTGAACTCGAGCCGGGTACTGAACCAGCATGCCGGCGTCCTTACAAGCTCTCTCCTGAAGAATTGAAGGAATTGAAGAAGCAGCTTGATGAACAGGAGCGTATGGGTCTCATCAGGCCTAGTACGTCTCCTTGGGGCCGTGGTGTCTTATTTGTCAAGAAGAAAGATGGCACGGAACGTCTCTGCGTTGATTACCGGCCATTTAACAAGAAGACAATAAAGAACAAGTATCCGCTCCCCAACATCAATGAATTGTTCGAGCAGCTCAAGGGAGATAAAGTGTTCTCTAAGCTCGATCTCCGAATGGGCTATCACCAAATTCGCATTCGCGAGAAAGACATCCCCAAGACTGCCTTCAGAACGAGCTACGGCTCATATGAGTATACAGTCATGTCCTTTGGTCTCGCCAATGCTCCACCTACCTTCTCGAGAATGATGCACTACATCTTCAACCCCTACACCGGCGAGTTTGTGCTTGTGTATCTGGATGATATTCTGGTGTTTTCCAAGAATGAAGAAGATCACGAAAAGCACTTACGTCTGGTTCTTGACCGACTTCGTGAGCATAAGTTATATGCCAAGTTCTCCAAGTGCGAATTTTGGCTTGATAAGGTTTTGTACCTGGGCCATATCATCTCAGCTGACAGTATTGCGGTAAATCCCGAGAAAGTTGAAGCAATTGTCAACTGGGAAGCTCCTCAGAACGTCAAGCAACTCCGCAGTTTTCTGGGTCTTGCCAGCTATTGCAGAAGGTTCGTTGAGAACTTCTCCAAGATTGCCAAGCCTCTTTCTAACTTGCTTCAGAAGAATGTCAAATACTTTTGGTCTCCAGAGTGTGAAGTGGCATTCAGAACTCTCAAAGAAAAGCTTGTCTCTGCTCCAGTTCTTACTCCTCCGGATGACTCCAAGCCCTACGAAGTATTATGTGATGCTTCTCTTCAAGGTCTTGGTGGTGTGCTTATGCAAGATAAGAGAATTGTGGCTTACACTTCTCGTCAGCTGAAGCCAAGTGAGAAGAACTACCCCACACATGATCTCTAGCTAGCAGCTGTGGTACATGCTTTGTAATGCCCAGGATGGGACTATACCTCCTACGTGTCGAGGCACGACTTAAAGGTATAAGCCCATCCTAGAATGATCTCAAGTTTGGTATCTTTGCACGACTCATGTAAAAGAGGGATTAAATTGCAAAAGAAGATAGTTGGCTTACACTCGCCACTTCACACAATACATTACATAAGCAAAACATCATTCAAAACATCACAACCCGACTACGGGCGAAGATCCAAAATAAAGATACCAAACAACAAAAAAGCCACAGGTCAGGATCGAATCCTAGTAGAAACCACTACTGATCGTCTAAACGTCACAAGCATACGGCCAAACTCTTCATCGAGCTCCCAGTGAAGAACTTGATCCAGCTCCTGCATCAAACTCGGCTGAACCTGCATCTGGTGTTGTAGTATCTGTGAGCCACGAGGACTCAGCAATCCCATAACCATGGGTAACAAGACTAGCAAAGCATTATGGGTAGGAAGAGGCAAAGTGGTGAGGTTGCAGCAGCGACTAAGCATAATATGGTGGCTAACTTACGAGTACCAGAATGAGAAGAGCATCTACGCAACGGTCGCAAAAGGTGATCGCTAAAGATCCTGAACTACATATGAATCAAACATAACCCCACCGTGTTCTCTTCTCAAAGTGAAAAGAGACAGTCACGGTTACTCACACAGTTGTGTGTTTTACTTCGGATCCTCTGTCAAGTTTTCTACAACCGGACATTAACAAATCCCAATCTGCCACATAACCGCGGGCACGGCTTTCGAAAGATCATAACCCTGCAGGGGTGTCCCAACTTAGCCCATCACAAGCTCTCACGATTAGCTGAAGTGATAAATATAATATCATCACTCCTTATCTTAGGGAAAATCCGATTAGGCTCGGCATCCCGGTAGCACAAGTCATTTCGACAATGGTAAAACTAGTCCAGCAAGACCTCCCGGCGTGCCGACACCCTGATAGTAGCCGCGCGTATCTCGTCTCAGGCCACGTCCGGATGAGACATCCTACGGGAGCCAAACCTCGAGTTTCCCCGTGGTGGCCCCGCAGTCCGCTCGTTTGGGACCAACACCATCAGCACTGGCCCCCCCTGTTATGTAGAATTAAGAATCCTCGGGTAGCGCTAACTCCCTATGCAAATATAATTAATTAATTAAGTTGTTATTATGAGCAAATTAAAACCAATGTTGGGCCTTGCTGGAGGAGTTTTATTCAAAGTCGAACTGTCAAGGGGTCCCCATTTCACCCATCGTGTAAGGAACGCAAAATCAAGGAACATAATGCCGGTTTATCGGCGCCTAAGGTGGCATGAGTGGAACAAAACACCGAGCAAAAGGCCAAGCCTTCCACCCATGCCCAGTATATAGGTGTGTTAATAATAACTATAGATATTGTGATATATCCAACAACAAGTTCCCTCCTGGAACGAACTTCATCTTCACCTGCAACTAACAACGCTATAAGAAGACTGAGCAAGCGAGGCTGAGCAAGCGGGTAACATATCCAAACAGTGGTTTTTGCTAGGAAGGTGTCAAGGTTAGAGGTTTCATGGCAACAAGGAGAGGCTGACATAAAAGATGGGTAGCGCGACATGTAACGATAGCATCGTGACAACTAAGCATGGCAATGGTAGTAAAGGTATCCAAGGGTTTGATCATCTTGCCTGGAATCCACGAGGGAGAAGAACGGATCCATGAAGTAGACGGAGCAACATAGACGAGCGAATCCTCACAACTCCGGAACGAAACCGAAGCTAACAAGAGAAGCAACCGGAAAGAAGCAAACAACACGGTAAACACACAAGCTTAAACATGGCATACGATGCACATCCAAGTATGATGCATGTCCGGTTTAAATATGCATGGCATGGCAAGTGCACAAACAAATACTACAAGTTAAGTGGAGCTCAATATGCAACGAGTTGCATATTGACGAAACACCACATTTTTAATTATTTAGTTGACTCTCGTTATTTACAAGACAAGATTAAATGTTTGTTAACATGGCAAGAGGTGAAGCATAATAAAACTACACTATTAAGACATTTTAAATGAGGCCGGAAAATAACAACAACATATCCGGAAAATCCCCATGAGCATGTTTAGTAATTATAAACAACCAACAAACACACATTATAACATATTAATGTTGTTAACATGATGCGGATGACATGATCAAGTTTATGCAAGTTTTTATTAAAAGGTGACATGAAGAGATATGAAGTATTGTCACCGTGGTGGAAGAAGGGTGCCACGGCAACGATCCGAAATGATGCAACGCAACACCTCGGTTCCGGTAACTCGGTGAGAGACCGGTGCAAAAGAAGAATCGGCATGAGCAAGTCGAACAAGATGAAAGTGGGTTGATCCCGTCACCGGGTTCCCACGAGTCGGCGACGAGGCAACCGAGGAACATGACAAAAGATGAAACGGCACAACGGGCACGGAGCACACATGGGAGACATTTCATACAACACATCACAAGCATCCACGGGTCATCGTCTCGGTATACCTTCGTAGCGATCGTTTCGGGGCGGCTCGAGATCGTAGAGGAAGAAGTCGTTCTCGCGATTCGTAGGGGAAGTAGGCGTTCACGTCATCGAAGAGGAAGTAGCCGTTCCGTAGAGGGAAGTAGTTGTACACGACCGAAGAGGAAGTAGTTGTTCTCGGTCTACGGCGACGGTAGACGTTCAGGTTACGTGTCGTGGTACTTGCGACGTCGGGGTACACGTTCGTAGTGGGAAGTAGTTGTTCCGGCGACGGTAGTTGTTCACGATCCGTAGCCGTAGAGGTACACGGGGCGACGGTAGACGTTCGGGCGTCGATGGTAGTAGAGGAAGTAGAGGTTCTTGACGTTCGGAGGCCGGTCTTGCCTGCGGTGCACTTGACGAAAAAAACAACAGCACACAAAACAAAACACAGCAGTCTCGGGACTCCATGGTCATCGGTAGTGCTGCAGACCACGGCGTGCGGCTGCTCCTGGCCGGCGCTGGACGCGCAGGGCGCTGCAGAGGAACGGGGAGGCCGGACTGCACGGCGCAGGGCGAGGCTACCGACGAGGAGAAGGGGCTCGGGCGTCGGGCTCGAGGGCTCCTAGGGACGCGGCCTACCTGGCCGAGGCTGGAGCAACGCACGGGAGGAGAGGGGGACGCGCCCGGCTGCTCGGAGATGACGCAGGGTGACGCCGGCTCGCGGGCGAGGCGCTGCTCCGGCCCCGTCCAAGGCGGCTGGAACGAGGCGAGGAGGGCTTGGACGAAGGGATGGGCACGGCGTCGAGGCGCTCGTGGCCGCGGGAGGAAGGAGGCGAGGCTGCGAGCTGCTGCCTGGCGACGGGCAGAGGAGGCAACCTGGAGGAGGGAGTCGGGCTGCGAAGGAGATTGGGGATCGAGGGGCTGCGGCGTTCGATGGGAAAGGGTGCGGGGAGAGACGAGCGAGAAGAGAGCGAGAGGTCGAGAGGGAATCGGGAGATGCCTGGCGGCGGAGGGGGAAAGAAGGAACGATGCGGTCGGGGCTGGGACGAGCGGTCGCTCCACTAGGGTTCGGGCGGCCGGGCCAAATGGGCCAGGAGGAGAAGTGCGGTCGGCCTGGGCCTCAGCTGTGGCTGGGCTGCTAGGAGAGGTGTGGTGGCTGGGCCAAGAGGGAGGAGGAGGTGTTGGGCCGGCTGGGAGTAAGGAGGAGGCCCGGTGCGGCTGCCCTCTTCTATTAAACTCTATAGCAGAAAAACGAAAGAGAAGGAAAAAGAAAAAGAGGAGGGGGGTTAGGGCAAGAATTAGGACAAAGGTTAATTTTCTCGGGCTCGTAAAAATGAGCACGACCGGAGAAAAATATAAAAGGCCAGATCAGAAAATAATTCAAACATATTTGAATTTAATTCAAATGGGTTTGAACTAAGACTTGAATATAGAAGTGTCCAAAAATGTTCGAATTTTCGGAGGAACCTCGAAACAACATAAAAGAATTATTGGCAAGATTTTTGACGATGAAACTTGAATTAAGAGGCATGGGAAAAAATAAATGCAAATGTGTCGGGTTAATTCCAACGAATGGAATATTTAATATAGCTCCCTAATAATATTGGGAGGCTTTTATATGTTATAAAGAGAAGTCATTCTTCCCTCGATTTAAATGGACCGAAGGTCCACACAATTTATTTAAGTTGAGCTGCAAAAATTAAAATGACATGATGGCATGATGACATGATGCAATGCGAAAATAAATAACACAATCACAAATGAAACACACGGGCAACCCGGAACATCTGGAATCTTCTGGAATCTTCTGGGACGTCGGTCTTCGGGCGTCACATGCTTTGATTACGTGGAGACATCTGTTGTTGGGCAGAAAAGTCGACATCTTCACCGATCACAAGAGCTTGAAGTACATCTTCACACAGCCGAATCTGAACCTCCGCCGGACTCGTTGGGTTGAAATGATCCAAGAGTATGATCCCAGCATCGAATACACTCCTGGCAAGGAGAATGTGATTGCAGATGCTTTGAGCAGAAAGGCATATTGCAACAGCCTTCTTATCAAGCCGTTCCAGCCTGAGCTTTGTGAAGCATTCAGGAAACTCAACCTCCAAGTTGTTCCGCAGGGTTTTCTTGCAAATCTTCAAGTGGCTCCTACCTTGGAAGATCAGGTCCGTGAGGCCCTACTCAGTGATGCCATGGTGCAGAAGGTGAAACATGGTATTGCAAAGGGCACTCCGAAATACAAGTGCTATCGTGTTGATGAGAGAGATACCTTGTTCTTTGAGGACAGACTTGTTGCTCCCAAAGGTGATCTCAGGAAGCTCATAATGGAAGAAGCACATGATTCTCTCCTTTCCATTCATCCTGGCAGTTCCAAGATGTACCAAGACCTAAAGCAATCTTACTGGTGGACACGCATGAAAAGGGAAATTGCCCAATTCGTGAATGAATGTGATGTTTGCAGAAGAGTGAAGGCAGAGCATCAACGTCCAGCCGGTCTTCTCCAACCTCTTCCTATTCCCGAGTGGAAGTTCGACCACATTGAAATGGATTTCGTCACTGGCTTTCCGAAGTCCAAGAGAGGGAATGATTATATCATTGTGGTGATTGACAAGCTTACCAAAGTCGCTCACTTCCTTCCAGTCAAAGAATCCATCAATGCAGCTCAATTGGCAGAGTTGTACACTTCCAGAATTGTGTCCTTACATGGCATTCCTCAAGTTATCTCCTCAGACCGTGGAAGTTTGTTCACATCCAAGTTCTGGGACTCCTTTCAGTCTGCCATGGGCACTAAGATCAGGTTCAGCACTGCTTTTCACCCTCAGACTAGTGGTCAAGTCGAGCGAGTGAATCAGATTCTAGAAGACATGCTCAGAGCCTGTGTCATATCTTTTGGCATGAAATGGGAAGATTGCCTTCCATTTGCCGAGTTCTCTTACAACAACAACTTTCAAGAAAGTGCCGGCAAAGCTCCGTTTGAAATCCTCTATGGCAGAAAGTGCCGTACCCCTCTCAACTGGTCCGAAACAGGTGAACGCCAACTTCTTGGCAATGACTTGATCTCAGAAGCCGAAGAAATGTGCAAAGTCATACGTGAGAATCTAAAGGCCGCTCAGTCGCGTCAGAAGAGCTACTATGACGGCAAGCATCGTGATTTGGCTTTCAACATTGGTGATCATGTCTATCTCCGTGTTTCTCCGATGAAAGGCACCCAAAGATTCGATATCAAAGGAAAGCTTGCTCCTAGATACGTCGGACCTTTCAAGATCCTTGGGAAAAGAGGCGACCTAGCCTATCAACTTGAGCTCCCTCCCAACTTCGCCAATGTTCATGATGTGTTCCATGTGTCTCAACTCCATAAATGCTTCGAGGCACCTGAACGCACGATTCCGTTTGAAGAGATTGATCTTCAACAAGATTTGTCCTACGGAGAGCACCCAGTTGCTATTCTCAAAGAAACCGAGTGCAAGACCCACAACAAGTCAATCAAATTCTTGAAAGTCAAGTGGTCACATCACACCGACCGAGAAGCTACGTGGGAACGAGAAGATCATCTTCGTTCCGAGTACCCTTCCTTTTTCCAGTCCTAGATCTCGGGACGAGATCTTTTTGTAGTAGAGGAGAGTTTGTAATGCCCCGGATGTAATACTTTCCCTTTTGGGCATATAATATATCTCTGGCTTCATCTATTCCATTCCGGGTTCTTTGTCTTTCGGGTTTTCGTCGTTTTTTTGTGTGCGTGTGTGGCATTCATTCATATCATGTAGTCATGTGCATCGCATTGCATTTGTGTTGTCGTTTGCATCCGGTTCCACGCGTTCCTTCCCGTTGTCAGTTTCGCGTTCCGGAGCTCTCTCACGTGTCCGTGGCGTCCCGTAGGCCTACTTTGGTGTTTGGCCGTGTAACGTTACCGGCTTGGCACGTGACTTGTCGTGTGTTGTTGTTTTGATGTGTGTAACCCGCCTGTCAAATCTTGTCGCGTTTGGAGCTCGTTTACTACCCCAACAGTTATTCTCGTGGGCTCAAAGTGCCTCCACTTTGAGGCCCAAGACACACCTTCAACAGCCCACTTCCCTCCTCTTGGCCCATACTAACTCCCCTCGCGATCGGATCCGTCGGATCGCGATCGGAGGGCTCTAAAACCCTCAAACCCTAGCACCTACCATATATAAACATCCCCCCATGCCAATTTTGGCAGCCTAACCCCCTCCACCTACCTCTAGCCTTCTTCCCCCTCAAATCCCGTGCCTGGCCAGATCCAAGCCGCCACTTGGCAATCCCCTCCTCGATTTCAAGCCCCGCTGGCCGAAACCATCGAGCAAGCCTCCGCCAGCTTCGAGGGATCCAGCCGCTGCCCGCTCGGGGATCAGATCCCGCATCGACCCGGGGGCGTTGACCCGCATCGCTCGCCAGGGAGCCTGTCTCCTCCCGAGGGCCCAGACCTCCAGGCCGCCAGCTCCTCCGTCGCGGCCAGCCGCCTCCTTCGCTCGCCGATCGCCTCCAGCGGGCCCGCGGCCCATCTCCCCACCGCATTCGCGACGCGCCAGCCGCCAGGCTCCCGCTCGCCAGGCCGCTGGGCCGACGACCCCGCGGGCCAGCCGTCGCCTCCGTTGCCAGGCACCTCGCCTCTCCTCCCGCGGGCCGCCGCCCAAGGCCCAGGACCCGCCTTGGGCCAGATCCGCCCGCGGCAGGCCGTTGGCCGAGCCCCGCGGCCCGTCCGCCTCGCAGCCGCCTCGAGCCAGCGGGCCCGAGGCCTCCAGCCGCCACCTCGCCTGGGTGGGCCGAGGCGCCACCCCGCAGTTCTAGCCGCGTGGGCCGCCGCCGCAGTTCCCGGCCCGTTCGTTTTTTTTTCAGATCTGAAGGTTGCCCCCAAATCCTAAGTCCCCAGTTTTATGTGTGCTGATGCTATTTTTCAAACATGGATAACTTTTTGTGTGTTGGTCCGTTTTGCGCAAATGACATGTCCAGACGTTCGTGGTGACTAGCACTACGTTTCATTCCTTTGTGCCATGCATGTTTGAGATCATCTAGATGCTTATTTTTCTGTTGCGAGAGTGCATCCCATTACAAACTGCTGCTATGTGTTGTTTTTATGCCATCTTTGCATAGTGACAACTTTTAGCTCGTTTATCCGAATGATACAAATGACATGTCCACGTGTTCGTCTTGTCATGCTCTACATGATGATTGCTTAGAATTGCATGACAGATTTAATCTTGCCATGTTTATCTTCGTTGCAAAGTGCCATGTGGCTATGATGTTGTTTAACTTGTTATGGGATGCCATCTTGTTAAGCTCATTGCTATCGTTGTGTTTATCTCCATGATGCATGCTTGTATGTTTCGGAATCACCATCATGTGTACCTTGATGTGGTGCTTACCACTTGCCATGTTTAGTTTTGAGGTGACTTAAACTTGCTCTCAAAGATGCCATGATGAAACTGCTGTTTTAACACTTAGTGAAATTTCACTAAGTATGGAATTTATAATTTCCAGATGCCATGTTTGCTTGTTGTTCTAGGACAAACCATGATAGTTTTGGGGTGACTCTTGATGGTTCCTTGTAGTAAATATTGTTGGCTATCCATTCATGCTCTCACATGCTTATTTGAGTGGCTGTAGCACATTTAACTTTTGCTCCAAAGTTTCAATAAAAATTCTGCTGTCAGGATTTTGTTGTCAAGTTCTATATGTCCAAGCTTGTTGCTATTGATCCGTGGCTCCTTTGGGGGTGCACCTTTGGACTTATTTGCTGTAGGATATCTCTAGTTTATGTTCATGCTCTTTGCCATGATGTTTGAGTGCTGTAGCTTATTTATCTAGTGCTCCGAAGTTGCTATGTGGCTGTAATTTTCAGCTTGTGCACATTTCTTGTTTCGGGCATAACTTTTAGCCCGTAGCTCCGTTTTCGGCGAGTCTTATATGAAACTTGATTGATTTTACGTGTAGATTCATAATATCCTATTGTTATCATGTTTTGAAGCTTTTTGCTTGAGTGCTATTTTCCGTGCTCCGTGTGCTCTCATAGTGCAACAACCATGCATCCATCATTTTGGTGTGCGCATTGCATCTTGTTGATTCGTGCCTTGTGTAATTGTATTGTTTAGAGCCGGAAGCTGAGACCGAGTATGAGTACGAGCACGAGGATACCACCGAGCTTGAGAACGAGGACCCCTCTTACGATCCGAACGACAACTCTTCAGGCAAGATGACCGAACCCGGATACCATTACTATCTTTGCCTATTGCTAGTAGTTTCGCTCTATAGTTTTGCCTCGATGCCCATGTCTTTCCTGTCAGCCTCCTACTTGTAACGATGACCATGTTTAACCACCCTACCTATGCAAACCGTTGAATGGCTAAGTACGCTTCGCTCAGCCCCTCTTATAGCATTGCTAGTTGCAGGTGAAAGTTGAAGATGCTTGCTTCATGTTGAAGTTTTGTTGGGTTATATCACACTATATAAATGCTTAAAATGAAATCATCTATGTATTGGCAATGGGTGGAAGGCTAAGCCTTTTGCTTGGTGATTTGTTCCACTCATGCCGCTAGGAACCGTATAAACCGGTGTTATGTTCCTTGATTATGCGTTCCTCACACGGTTGGGGTTTATGGGGCCCCCTCGATAAATCGCTAGGTGCTAAGTCTTTTCCAGCAAGTCCCAACATTGGTACTATTTGCCTAATAACTAATTAAACTTGCATAGGGAGTAATTAACCCTCTTTCTTAATCAACAATCCCGGGCCAGTGCTCCACATGAGTGTTGGTCCAAACTGGGGGTTACGCGGGGCCACCACGAGGAAACTCGAGGTCTGGTAAAAACTTGTAGGATGACTTATCCGGTCGTGGCCTGAGACGAGATACGCGCGGCTACTATCAGGGTGTCGGCATGCCGGGATGATTTGCTGGATTAGCCTTACCTTAGTTCGGAGTATCTTGAGCACGGGATTCCGAGAATACTCGGGTCTTCCCACCTTGGAGTTGCGACTCCGCGGATCGTGGGCTTGTCATGGGCCAAGTTGGAACACCCCTGCAGGGTTATGAACTTTCGAAAGCCGTGCCCGTGGTTATGTGGCAGATGGGAGCTTGTTAATATCCGGTTGTAGAAAACTTGACACATTGAACCAATACACTACCAGCGTGTGTACCGTGACTGTCATTTTCCGAAAGGGGTTTCGGGAGATGAACACGGTGGGGTTATGTTTGACTTGTTTAGTCTAGGATCACTTCGTGATCATCTCTCAACCGAGGCGCCTTCTCTTCTCGCTCTCTTTTGCGTAAGCTAGTGCTAGTTGCTGCTGCAGACACTTATTCTTTTCTTCAGCCTTATCCTCTCCCAAGGCTTAAATAGTCGTGTTACCCGGGAACGGGATTGCTGAGTCCTCTGTGGCTCACAGTTACTTCACCACACCAGATGCAGGTCCGATGGTGAGCTATCCAGGTGATGGCACCGAGCTAGACTGGGAGTATGACGAGGAACGTAGTCGATACTATGTTTGTTATCCTGGCGATCAGTAGTGGAGACTTCTACTAGGATTTGATCCGACCTGTGGTTTTAAATTATGTTTGGTATCTTGTCTTTTGGATTTTACCCTTAGAAGGGTTGTGATGTTTTATTGTAAGATGATTGAAACATGTAATGATTTGTGTGACATGGCGAGTGTAAGCCAACTATTTTATGTTTTCCATCCCCATCTTTTACATGAGTTGTGCAAGGATACCAAACTTGCGATCATTCCAGCATGGGGTTATGTCTCTAAGTCGTGCCTCGACACGTAGGAGATATAGTCCCATCCTGGGCATTACACATATCATGTGGACGAAACAAAAACTGAGACATACCATGTCGAAGAAAGATGGGTTTCCTTCCAGGGCATACCCAAGCTTAGACGCTTAATTCTCCTTGAATATTTACTTGGGGTGCCTTGGGAATCCTAAAGCTTTTGCACTCTTGCCTCTCCTTATTCTCTTCATATCAGTACCTCATCAATCTCCGAACACTTCATCCAGACAAAACTTGACCAAACTTTTTATTAGAAGGGTTAGTTGGTATGTCTCCAATGTATCTATAATTTTTTATTGTTCCATGCTATTATAGTATCAACCTTGGATGTTTTATATGCATTTATATGCCATATTATATCATTTTTTGGGACTAATCTATTAACCTAGTGCCCAATGCTAGTTTTTGTTTTTTTGCTTTATTTTGGCTATACAAAAAATCAATATCAAATGGAGTCCAAACATGATGAAACTTAACGATGATTTTTTATGGATCAGAAGGGACCCACGAAGGCTCGGGGGAAGACCAAAAGAGTCACAAGGGAGCGACAAGCTCGCCAGGCATGCCCAGGGGGGCTGAGCTTATGGGCCCTCGTGGCACCTCTTGACCTAATTCCACCTCTATAAATTCACAAATATTCCTCGTATACCAGAGAGCCACCCGAAACACTTTTCCACCGCAGGCTTCTGTTCTTCCACGATCCCATCTGGAGGCTTTTTCGATACTCTTCCAAAGGGGGGATCCATCACAAAGGGCCTGCACATCATCCTTGCCGCCCTTCTGATGATCCGTGAGTAGTTTACCACACACCTGTAGGTCCATAGCTAGTATCGAGATGGCTTCTTCTCTCTCTTTGATCCTCAATACAATGTTCTCCTCGGTCTTCTTGGAGTTCTGTTCACTGTAATCTTCTTTTGTGGTGTGTTTACTGGGATCCGATGAATTGCGGGTTTATGATCAAATTATCTATGAATATTAGTTGATTTTTTCTATATTATTTTATGTATGATTATTATAGCTTTGTATTCTCCTATTAACCGTTTGGTTTGGCCAACTAGATTGATTTATCTTGCAATGTGAGATGTGCTTTGTGATGGGTTCAATTTTGCGGTGTTCTATATCCAAGTGATAGAAAGAGACAAGACACATATTTGTATTATTACCATTAAGGATAAAATGACGGGCTTTATTCATATTGCTTGGGTTTACTTTGTCTACATTATGTCATCATGCTTAAGGTGTTACTCTATTTGTACTTAATACCCTAGATGCATGTTGGATAGCGGTCGATGGGTAGAGTAATAGTAGTAGATATAGGCAGGAGTTGGTCTACTTGTCTCTGACATGATTCCTATATACATGATCAGTGCCTTAGATATCGTCATAACTATGCACTTTTCTATCAATTGCCCAACAGTAATGCAGGTGCTGCTAACAAGGTCCTGTGTGGTTCTCTTACTGGATTGATAACCTTGGTTCTTAACCGAGGGAAATACTTATCTCTACTATACTACTTCATCCTCTCCTCTTTGAGGAAATCCCAACGCAACTCACAAGTAGCAGGAAGAATTTCTGGCGCCGTTGCCGGGGAGACATCACCAAAACCTACCAAGTACCTTCAGTTGAATTTGAATGTATTTTGAAAGAGAAAGATTAGTAAATGATGTTGTTTTTTTACTGAGCAAAATTCAGTCATATTCACCATTCAAGGGATAAGGTGATGTGAATAGAATATGTAGAGTGGGAAAGGGTTCCACACAGATGCCATCACTTCAATATTTCTTCTTTGGCCCTGACCATATGGTTAATGGATGTGTGCATATCTATGCATGCGGCACTGGACCAATTTCATGCCCATCCATCCAACTTCAGTTGTGATATATCTGATGCATGCGTGCACATCGAATCTTACATTTTGTTGACAAATTTAGACATATATAAGAATATTTGCCGACGAGCCACATACTGCACATTTTCAAAGTCTATTTTTTTTACATTTGTACTAGCTATGAACCAAGAAATATTTTTACATTTTCTATTTGATACCAAATTTCAAAGAACGTTGATCTGATGTATACTTTGGTATCGTGATCATCTTATTGATTTTACGATTGTCCATTTGCGACATACCTTAGTTTTGTGGGAGGCTTGGATGAGTGTAAGCTGGGTGTACCACTAACGACGGTGATGTGCATTGATTGGGGAGAAGAATATTATGAGAGTACAAAGAAGAAGAAGCTATTTGATATGCATTAGAACCCTAAATGTAGTTGTCTCACACCATTAATGTTGAACTAGTCGGATATGTATGCCCATGTTGGAATGCACGAGCAATTGCCTAATATCTATCTCTACCTACTTAAAAATAAGTAGCGTTTCTTTTCCTATTAGGAAAAACTCTTCGTTAACCGGTTCCCTCATCCCATCATATTCTTTTTTCCATAAATCTGATTATTTTCCCCACCATGTCAGATATAAGCGCACCTTCACAACACGCCACTTAGTCACACTAATTTACTTACCAAACCGAATCATGTTAATATGGATATGATTTGATAAATATTTATCTATACTACTATTAAACAAGCAAACATATTCATTACTAAACGCACCCAGCCTAACCTATACATAACACCCCTGATCAATTACAGCCTGCTACTTGTGAACCGCGTTATTAAATTCCCCAAAGAGGAGGGGATGATGCAACGGAACGGCCGTAAATATTTCTCTGTAACATCCCAAATTTTTAATTTGGAATGTTATACATAGATCATATTGCATTTCATGCTTTTTGCATTTTTTTTGCCGTTCCTCGAAATTCTAAGCAACTCAAGGACCTACGGAGAGAGTTGGGAATTTTATCGTTTTCGTATTTGAGTTTGCTCGAATATCGGTACGAGGACAGTGTGATTCTAATTATTTCTCTCTCCTAAAAATATTTCTAAATACAAAATATGAGCGGAGATAATATGACTTCTCCAAAATAACAGAAATATTGGAGGAAAAATGTTAAAATCGCTTTTGGTATTTTTCCGGATTTATTTGCATAGGAAAAATGCGCATTTTTCAAAATTGCATTTAGGTCCGGGAAAAATATTCACTTTGTCCTAAATATTATTAGAGGATGGTGAAAATTTATTTCGGAAATTTTGGAGTCCGTTTAGTATTTCATTCGTTAGTTTTTCTGCGCCAGGACTCTATTTAAAAAAAAAAGTGAACCGACTTAGATTCGTATAGGATTGGGACTCTGGGCATTATAAGCGCCAGAGCCGGCCCAAGTCGCCAGCCCGCCTCGCCCCCAGCCGCCCGCAACCCTAGCGCCCGCCCAGCCGCCACCGCCGCCGCCGCCTCCCGCCGCCGCCGCTGCTGCCGCCGCCGCACCACCGCGCCGCCGCCGCACCTCCGCGCCGCCGCCGCCCCACAACCCGCCGCCGCGCCGCCCGCCTCGCCCCGCCGGACCACCCCGCCACCGGACCGCCGTCGCCGGAGTTCGTCGTCGAGGTATATCGGTTTTTGTTTAGAAACCGATAGGTTTAGTAAAACCGTAGATCTATTTTTTTAGATTAGATCGGTTCGGTTTTTCCGTCGATTTAGTTATTTAGCGGACGTTCGTCCGTACGTTCGTTTTAACGAACGGTTTTTGTCAGTTAGCCGCAGACAGCGAACGTTCATTCGTTAGCCTGTTCGTCCGTTTTCTTTTCGGGGTATTTATCCGTCATTATTCCGATCGCGATTTCTGCCCTGATTATGTTTTTCGTTTTTCTTTTCGCTCGAGAGTCGGAATCAGGTGATTCAAAATTCCAGATCTTCTTCTCGACGCCCTCTTTACGTTTAATCAACTTGAACAAAGTTTTGGCTACTGTAAAATTTGACTTTAGGCCAATTAGTAACCGGAGCTCGTTTCTTTTGCAGTTTGAGTTTCGTTGCTTCTTTTGAGTTGATTCTTTTTGCAAACCGGAGTTCTTAAGTTGAACTTTCTGGTTAAATCTCTTATTTGAGTTTTACCTATGCATTAGTTAAGTACTTATTGTGTGCTTGTTTGATTGCGATAGAGTACCCGGAGTGCGTCGCATGCTACTTTGAGTCTCTAGGTTTTGCGGATCATCAGCAAGGCAAGTAACATTTTGATCATACTTTCCAATTACCCAGTTTTCATTGCATTAGTCCAACCCTCACACATTGCATGAGTAGGATCAATTAACTTGTGGGATTGGGAAGTAGATTGAGGTAGTACCTATTACCTGCATTACATTCAAACCTTTGGGAGTTACTTCTACGTTTGCTGTTAGGACATGCCATGCTCGTAGACGTGGTTTGGGCTTGAGTGAAATCCATAACAGATGTGAGTTGTTAACTAATGGTTCAACTTAAGGTGGCAACATTAATACACATCTGGGTGGATTGAGGCATTATTCCAGTGATTGCCTGTTTTTCTTTTGGACCGCCACCCAGGCTCAAAGGGATCATGAGATTTTTCATACTAGAAACTTCCGTGTGCACCCACATGCCAATATGGGCTCTGGCATAGTTGAGTAAGTTATGGGAAACCTTTCCATGATGGGCTAGAAGATGTAGTGGGTTTTGTAGGTGTTTCGGCCTATCTATCTGGTTAAGGGGACCTCATCGGAAAGACTGTGTCTCAGTCATCCGTTTCTCAAACACCATGTAGTGCGAGAAACCAAACGAAGGCGATCAAGTCTTGTGGGGAAAAGTGCACAAACCTCTGCAGAGTGTACAAACTGATCATGATTAGCCATGTCCACGGTTATGGACGTCTTGAGTATCTAGTACTTGGATTATCATGTGAATCTCATCATGTTACTTTAATTAATTTTGTTGGGTTTAATGATGAATTTTAATTGGGGTTGAGAGGATGTCTATCTTCTCAACAATGTTTCAACTACCATGATAGTTAAATTAAAATCTATTCCTTTGAAGTAGGGAAAATTGGCTTTACGCAAAAACTTAACCATAGAGCTTTCCACCAGCCAAATATGCATATAGTATAGACATTATTCTGTTACTTGCATTCTCTTGTGTTACCTTGCCAGCATATTCCATGTGCTGACCCGTTTTCGGGCTGCAACGTTTCATGTTGCAGACTTTTCAGACGACGAGTAAGGTGCCTTTTTAGGTCGTGGTTCTATACTCAGTGATGCCATTGGAGTTGATGGACTCACTTATCTTCCAAGCCTTCCGCTATTATCGTGTTAGATGGCCTTCAGCCATATTTCTTGTAATAAGTTCATCGTTGAACTATCGATGTAATAAGTGTGTGATTGCAACTCTGTTATAAATCCTTCAAGTACTGTGCGTGTCAGCATTACTGATCCAGGGATGACACTGATGCACAGAGATCGGACTGTTTGAGGTCTAGTCGCTACAAGATTGTATGAGAGCACACGCTGACTGTAGGACACGACCACTAAGCTAAAACCCTAGAGCACTACTCACTCTTCTCTTTTCTGACTCCTCATCTTTTCTACTCTTTTAGGATGGTGGATGGAAAGAACAAGTTCATGCAACCGGATGAAGATACACCATTTGGACGACACCTGAAGGAAGTCACCAGATATCTAAACATTGGACTACTAAGTTTCACCGGAACCTACAACGCCACTCTACCTGAGGAGGAGCGTTGGTTGATTCAAGCCCAAGTTCCAGGAAGGACGTTCAAGCCCGTCACCGCACTCATAGCATTTTCTTTTAATGCGCCTACATGGAGCCTAGGCAGGAGCATGGCAGCCCACATCGCTATGGGAAGGATCGGAGAAGTCTACAAGCAGGAGCTAAAGGACACCATCTACCAAATTTGTGGACGCGAGATGAGAATTGGGATATGATCAGCACCCGGAAGGATAGATCCATTGCAGCCTTCATCCAGGAGGTTAACCATCACATTTTTTCACCAGGAGCACCAGATGCGTGCAGGGATGATAGATTTGAAGAAAGCACTAAATAGGAATTTGGAGCTAGAGGAAGAACTCAAGACTACGCGCGACGGATACGAGGAGGAGATGCTAATACTTGTAGAGAAGAATGATGACTTGACCCGGAAGTTAGGGATACTCATGGGAGAAGAAGACGAGGAAGAAGAACCCAAGGAGATTCCATCGGAAGACTACATCATCATTGACGACACGGATTCGGAACCTGATGATAGCAAAGACGAAGACTATGAAGATGAATTTGGAGCAGGTATCATGGAATCCTCTGTCGATCAAATTTTCTAGAAGACCACCCTGTGACTAGTAGTTTACCCCCATATATTAGTTCTAGAGCAATTTTGTAATGATAGTTAGATTTGTAAGATCTTGCTTGAATTGATTGGTGTGATATGATTGTGTTTGTCTCATGTGCATATGGGTAGTGATTTTCCCTTAGACCTCCTTTCTATTCTAATCTCTTCCCTCTACACCCATCAGATGCCTCCAAGACGTGAGCCCGGATTTGAGTTTCCCCCTGAGCTCACCCAGTTGATCCAGCAGCAGAACACCCTGATGCAACTTCTTGTCCAGAACACTCAGAACAAGAACAACAACATCAACCCTCCACCACCACCACCCGTAGACAACCTGACACGTTTCTTAAGGTTACAACCACCCGTGTTTGCTAGCAGCATCGAACCAATAGTGGCGGATGATTGGCTACGCAAGATTGGAAGGGATTTGACCACCGCCAATTGCTCGGATGCTGAGAAGGTGCGGTTTGCCGCACACCAGTTGTCTGGACCAACCGCAGCATGGTGGGAGAATTACACAGCCACTTATCACGTAGCCAATGTGACTTGGGATCAGTTCCAGCAAGCTTTCATATCGCCCATATCTCAACTGGAGCTATGAGTATGAAGAAGCAGGAGTTTCGCAATTTGCGCCAAGGCAACCGTACTGTGGCCCAGTACGTGGATGAGTTTAGTACCCTATCTCGTTATGCCCCAGATAATGTGGCCACAGATGCCGCTAAGCAGGAGAGATTCATGGAAGGGCTGAATGATGAGATGAGTGTACAGTTGATGGTGGCAACTTTCAATAACTACCAGGAGTTGGTTGATCGCGCCCTAATGATTGAAAGGAAGCATCAACAGATTGACAGTCGCAAGAGGAAGTATGGGCAAGGAAGGTATAATTCTGGAGCTCAGCAGAAGCCCCCCCTAAAACGGTAGGACAGTTTCAACATACCCATGGAGGAGGTAGCTCGCACAACCACAATGGCACCAAGAATGGAAATGGAAATGGGAATGGAGCCAATGGTAACCAGAGCCGCCCTACACCGTCCACACCCACCAAGAGGGATTTCAGCCATGTCACTTGTTACAAGTGTGGGAAGAATGGACATTATGCCAATGAATGCCCAGAAGCTAAGAATGGGAACGGCAATGGAAGCGCCGCGAAGAAGCCCAACCCGTTCAGCAAAGGACAAGTGAACCACGTGACCGTGGAGGAGGTAGAAGAGCAACCAGATGCTGTTGTCGGTAAGTTTTTGGTTAAGACATTTACCGCAATAGTTCTTTTCGATACTGGTGCATCGCATTCATATATTTCAAGGGGATTCGTAAATAAACATAGGATGTCCACCTGAATTCTTAAGACCCCATGTTAGTAAGTTCCCTGGAGCAGATTATATGGCACACCAAGGATGTTTTCAGACGCCATTGATCAAGGACGCCATACTTTTCCCTCTGACCTAATAGTCCTGGAGTCACAAGGATTGGATGTGATATTAGGTATGGATTGGCTATCGAAGTATGGAGGTAACATTGACAGTGCCAGTAAGTCAATTTTTCTCACCACCCCAGAGGGAAAAAGGATTAAGTATGTATCTAGGCATTCGCCAATAAGGACTCAAGTACATTCTCTCACGGGAGTTGTTCAGGAGGAAGTGCCAATAGTGAAGGATTATCCGGATGTGTTTCCAGAGGAGTTACCTGGCATGCCACCGGATAGAGATATAGAGTTTTTGATTGAACTTTTGCCAGGCACCGGGCCAATTTCTAAGAGACCATAAAGGATGCCCGCAAAGGATTTGGAGGAGATAAAGAAACAGATTAAGGAGTTATTGGATAAAGGATTCATACGCCCAAGTTCTTCGCCTTGGGGTTCGCCAGTACTTTTAGTGGAGAAGAAGAATGGATCGTTAAGAATGGTTGTTGATTACCGAGGGCTGAACGAAGTAACGATCAAGAACAAGTACCCATTGCCGATGATCAATGATCTGTTCGATAGATTGCAAGGAGCTAAGATATTTTCCAAGATCGACCTGCGATCAGGGTACCATCAATTGAAGATCCGAGAGCAGGATATACCTAAGACGGCCTTTACCACCAGGTACGGGTTGTATGAGTATACCGTTATGTCGTTTGGTCTGACTAACGCACCGGCATACTTTATGAACCTGATGAACAAAGTGTTTATGGAGTATTTGGATAAGTTCGTCGTAGTGTTCATAGATGATATACTGATCTTCTCGAAGGATGAAGAGGAGCATGCAGAGAATTTGCGATTGGTATTGGAGAAGCTCAGAGAACATCAGTTATATGCCAAGTTTAGCAAATGCGAGTTTTGGTTGAAGGAAGTCGGATTTCTCGGACACATTATATCTGGAGAAGGAATAGCAGTAGATCCCGCTAAGGTGGACACTGTGACCCATTGGGAAGCACCAACAACAGTTGGAGAGATCCGGAGTTTTCTTGGACTTGCAGGATACTACCGGAGATTTATTGAGAATTTCTCGAGGATTGCAAAGCCAATGACAAACTTGTTAAAGAAGGACACCAAGTTCAGCTGGACAGAAGAATGTGAGGCCAGTTTCCAGGAATTAAAGAAAAGGTTGGTCTCATCCCCTGTGTTGATTCTGCCAGATCAACATAAGGATTATGAGGTGTACTGCGACGCTTCACGTCGAGGACTTGGAGCAGTTCTTATGCAGGAAGGAAGAGTTGTTTCGTATGCTTCACGACAACTGAAACCTCATGAGCTGAACTATGCCACCCACGATTTGGAGTTAGCAGCCGTAGTGCATGCATTGAAGACGTGGAGACATTTTCTTATTGGAAACCATTGTGAAGTATATACGGATCACAAGAGTTTGAGGTATATATTCACTCAGAAGGAGATGAATCTCAGGCAAAGGAGATGGTTGGAACTCATTAAGGATTACGACATGAGATTGCATTATCATCCCGGAAAGGCTAATGTAGTAGCCGATGCGCTAAGCCGTAAGAGCCATGTCAATACCCTAATGATGGAGGAATTTCCAAAGGAGTTAGCCGAGGACCTACGAGAGCTACGTTTGGAGATAGTTCCGAGAGGCTATGTAGCAAAACTAGAAATCCAGTCTACCCTGATGGATAAAATCAGAAAAGCTCAGAAAACTGACAAGGAGGTTGTCACTATAAAGGAGAGATTGAGCGAAGGAAGAGCTAAAGGTTTTCGTGAGGATGAACACGACACCTTATGGTTTGAGGATCGAATCTATGTGCCAAATGACCCGGAGATCAGGAAATTGATTCTACAGGAGGCCCATGATTCACCATACTCGATTCACCCAGGAAATACTAAGATGTATTTGGATTTGAAGGACATTTTCTGGTGGACCGGTATGAAGAAAGATATCGCGGAGTATGTAGCAGTTTGTGATGTATGTAAAAGAGTAAAGGCAGAACATCAGAAGCCAGCAGGATTGTTACAACCTATGCCGATACCCGAATGGAAGTGGGAGAAGCTTGGCATCGATTTTATCACCGGATTGCCCAGGACCAAAGCAGGATATGATTCAATCTTGGTAGTAGTGGACCGATTGACGAAGGTAGCCCACTTTATCCCTGTGAAAACCACTTATACTAGTGCAAAGTTGGCAAAGATATACATGACCCGAATTGTATGTCTGCATGGAGTTCCGAGGAGCATCGTATCAGATAGAGGAACCCAATTTACCTCAAAGTTCTGGAATCAGCTACATGAAACTTTGGGTACCAGACTAGAGTTTAGCACAGCTTTTCACCCGCAGACAGATGGACAGACGGAGAGAGTCAATCAGATTTTGGAGGATATGCTGAGAGCCTGTGCATTAGATTGCGGATCTAGTTGGGATGACAATTTGCCCTACGCAGAGTTGTCATACAACAACAGTTACCAAGCTAGTTTGAAGATGGCACCGTTCGAGGCATTATATGGAAGGAGATGTAGGACTCCGTTGTCGTGGGACGAAGTTGAAGATCGACAGTTGTTTGGACCAGACTTAATCAAAGAGTCTGAGGAGAAGGTGAAATTGATCCGAGATAGGCTGAAGGTAGCTCAGACCAGGCAGAAAAGTTATGCAGACTCGAAGCGCAAGGAGATAGCCTATGAGATTGGAGATAGAGCGTACCTGAGAGTATCGCCTCTGCGAGGAGTTAAACGTTTCGGAGTTAAAGGGAAGTTAGCCCCGAGATTTGTGGGACCCTACCGTGTTTTGGAACGCATGGGAGAGGTTGCCTATAAGTTGGAGTTGCCCGAGGGATTGTCAGGAGTGCACGACGTGTTTCATGTTTCGCAGCTTAAGAAGTGCCATGCGGAGATGGCCGATATAGCGCTTAGAGACACGGTACCCCTGGAAGCAATTCAGTTGGACAGTGATCTGACTTACGAGGAGAAGCCTGTTAAGATTCTCGAATTTTCGAGCAGAGTCACCCGCAGTAAGGTTATCAAGTTTTGAAAAGTTCAGTGGAGTCACCACACCGAGGAAGAAGCCACCTGGGAACGAGAAGACGATCTACGCAAGGACCACCCACACCTGTTCTCTAGCCAAGTCTAATCTCGAGGGCGAGATTCATTCTAAGGGGGGTAGGTTTGTAACATCCCAAATTTTCAATTTGGAATGTTATACATAGATCATATTGCATTTCATGCTTTTTGCATTTTTTTTGGCGTTCCTCGAAATTCTAAGCAACTCAAGGACCTACGGAGAGAGTTGGGAATTTCACCGTTTTCGTATTTGAGTTCGCTCGAATACCGGTACGAGGACAGTGTGATTCTAATTATTTTTCTCTCCTAAAAATATTTCTAAATACAAAATATGAGCGGAGATAATATGACTTCTCCAAAATAACAGAAATATTGGAGGAAAAATGTTAAAATCACTTTTGGTATTTTTTCGGATTTATTTGCATAGGAAAAATGCGCGTTTTTCAAACTTGCATTTAGGTCCGGGAAAAATGTTCACTTTGTCCTAAATATTACTAGAGGACGGTGAAAATTTATTTCGGGAATTTTGGAGTCCGTTTAGTATTTCTTTCGTTAGTTTTTCTGCGCCAGGACTCTATTTAAAAAAAATGAACCGACTTAGATTCGTATAGGACTGGGACTCTGGGATTTATAAGCGCCAGAGCCGGCCCAAGTTGCCCGCCCGCCTCGCCCCCAGCCGCCCGCAACCCTAGTGCCCGCCCCGCCCCCACTTCTCGCCGCCGCCGCCGCGTGCCGCCGCCGCCGCACCACCGCGCCGCCGCCGCCCCGCAACCCGCCGCCGCGCCGCCCGCCTCACCCTGCCGGACCACCCCGCCGCCGGACCGCCTTTGCTGGAGTTCGTCGTCGAGGTATATCGGGTTTTTTCGAAACCGATCGGTTTAGTAAAACCGTAGATCTGTTTTTTTAGATTAGGTCGGTTCGGCTTTTTCGTTGGTTTAGTTATTTAGCGGACGTTCGTCCGTACGTTCGTTTTAACGAACGGTTTTCGACAATTAGCCGCAGACACCGAACATTCGTTCGTTAGCCTGTTCGTCCGTTTTCTTTTCGGGGTATTTATCCGCGATTATTCCGATCGCGATTTCTGCCTTGATTTTGTTTTTCGTTTTTCTTTTCACTCGAGAGTCGGCATCAGGTGATTCAAAATCCCAGATCTTTGTCTCGACGCCCTCTTTACGTTTAATCAACTTGAACAAAGTTTTGGCTACTGTAAAATTTGACTTTAGGCCAATTAGTAACCGGAGCTCGTTTCTTTTGCAGTTTGAGTTTCGTTGCTTATTTTGAGCTGATTCTTTTCGCAAACCGGAGTTCTTAAGTTGAACTTTCTGGTCAGATCTATTATTTGAGTTTTACCCGTGCATTAGTTAAGTACTTATTGTGTGCTTGTTTGATTGCGATAGAGTACCCGGAGTGCGCCGCTTGCTACTATGAGTCTCTAGGTTTTGCGGATCATCAGCAAGGCAAGTAACACTTTGATCATACTTTCTAGTTACCCAGTTTTCATTGCATTAGTCCAACCCTCACACATTGCATGAGTAGGATCAATTAACTTGTGGGATTGGGAAGTAGATTGAGGTAGTACCTATTACCTGCATTACATTCAAACCTTTGGGAGTTACTTCTACGTTTGCTGTTAGGGCATGCCATGCTCGTAGACGTGGTTTGGGTTTGAGTGAAATCCATGACATATGTGAGTTGTTAATTAATGGTTCAACTTAAGGTGGCAACATTAATACACATCTGGGTGGATTGAGGCATCGGGTTATTCCAGTGATTGCCTGTTTTTCTTTTGGACCGCCACCCATGCTCAAAGGGATCATGAGATTTTTCATACTAGAAACTTCCGTGTGCAGCCACATGCCAATATGGGCTCTGGCATAGTTGAGTAAGTTGTGGGAAACCTTTCCATGATGGGCTAGCAGATGTAGTGGGTTTTGTAGGTGTACCGGCCTATCTATCTGGTTAAGGGGACCTCTTCGGAAAGACTGTGTCTCGGTCATCCGTTTCTCAAACACCATGCAGTGCGAGAAACCAAAGGGAGGCGATCGAGTCTTGTGGGGAAAAGTGCACAAACCTCTGCAGAGTGTACAAACTGTTCATGATTAGCCGTGTCCCCAGTTATGGACGTCTTGAGTATCTAGTACTTGGATTATCATTTGAATCTCATCATGTTACTTTAATTAATTTTGTTGGGTTATTGATGAATTTTAATTGGGGTTGAGAGGATGTCTATCTTCTCAACAATGTTTCAACTACCATGATAGTTAAATTAAAATCTATTCCTTTGAAGTAGGGAAAAATTGGCTTTACGCAAAAACTTAACCATAGAGCTTTCCACCAGCCAAATATGCATATAGTATAGCCATTATTCTGTTACTTGCATTCTCTTGTGTTACCTTGCCAGCATATTCCATGTGCTGACCCGTTTTCGGGCTGCAACGTTTCATGTTGCAGACTTTTTAGACGACGAGTAAGGTGCCTTTTTAGGTCGTGGTTCTATACTCAGTGATGCCGTTGGAGTTGATGGACTCACTTATCTTCCAAGCCTTCCGCTGTTATCGTGTTAGATGGCCTTCAGCCATATTTCTTGTAATAAGTTCATCGTTGAACTATCGATGTAATAAGTGTGTGATTTCTACTCTGTTATAAATCCTTCAAGTACTGTGCGTGTCAGCATTACTGATCCAGGGATGACACTGATGCACAGAGATCAGATTGTTTGAGGTCTGGTCGCTACATTCCCTTAGTTATGAAATCAAGGTTATCAATCCAGTAGGAGAACCAAGCAAGCCATGTAGACAACACCTGCACAAACAACAAATCCTCGCAACCCGACGCGTAGAGGGGTTGTCAATCCCTCTTGGGTAAATGATATGGTGAATAGATAGATTGATAGATGCAAATAAAATAAAAGCAGATAAAACTCAGCGTGATATTTTTAGGTTTTTGATAATATAGATCTGAAATAAAAGAAGCAAATAAATTGGAAACGCAAATAGCAATATAGATATGAAAGTATATGATGCAAAATAGACCCGGGTCATAGATTTCACTAGTGGCTTCTCTTGAGAAAATAGCATACAGTGGGTAGACAAATTACTGTTGGGAAACTGATAGAAAAGCAAATAATTATGATGATATCCAAGATGATGATCATGTATATAGGCATCACATCCAATATTAGTAGACCGAAATAATTTTGCATCATCTACTACTATTACTCCACACATCGACCGCTATCCAACATGCATCTAGTGTATTAAGTTCATGGAGAAACGAAGTAATGCTTTAAGAACGATGGCATGATGTAGACAAGATATATTGATGTAGGAATAGACCCCATCTTTTTATCCTTAATAGAAACGATACATGCGAGTCATGTCTCCTTATGTCACTGAGTTTGAGCACCGCAAGATCAAACCCATTACAAATCACATCTTCCCATTGTAAGATAAATCAATCAAGTTGGCCAAACAAAACCAAAATATCGAAGAAGAAATATGAGGCTATAATAATCAAGTATAGATATGAATTCAATAGATCGGATCATAAACTCACAATTATTCGGATCCCAACAAATACACCGCAAAAAATAATTACATCAAATAAATCTCAAAAGAGGACATTGTATTGAAGATCAAAAAGAGAGAACAAGCCATCTAGCTACTGCCTAGGGACCCGTGGATCTGAGGTGAACTACTCACGCATCATTGGAGGAGCACTAATGAGGACGATGAACCCCTCCATGACCGTGTTCCCCTCTGGTGGAGTGCCGGAAAAGGGCTCTAGATTGGATCTCGTGGCTCTGGAACTTGCGGCGGCTGAAACAATTTTTCGTCGACTCTTCTAGGGTTTCTGGAATATTGTGGTATTTATAGAGTCGAAGGTTGATGGAAACGAGTCATGTAGGCCCCACTAACCACCAGGGTGTGCCCTGGTGTCTCGTGGGCCCCATGGGCCTTCCCTCATGCACTTCTTTGACTTTTTGGATGTCTTCTAGTCCAAAAAAATAAGCAAAAAATATCAACTATAACTGGGCACTATGTCAATAGGTTTGTCCCAAAAATGATATAAAGATGCTATAAAATGATTATAAAACATCCAAAAATGATAATATAACAACATGGAACAATAAAAAATTATAGATACGTTGGAGATGTATCACAACCTCAGGACCAGAATCACTTAATTTCATATAGCGTCCAGATTATACTAACTATCGCCCAAGGGTGTGTTTACCAATTCCCATGGCCGATGAAAACTTTTCCATCCCACGTCCGCCCAATACATCAGGGCCCACAACTCAATCACAGACAGATACCTAATTACAGGCGAGCGATGTGGACAACGAGGGGTGGAGGTGGTAGCTTGATGCAGGGACCGGTGATGGCCAACGCACATGCTCCGGCGGGGCTAGCATGGAACTGGTGGATGGCAGCCGGATTGGGTCCACGACGGGTGGCTCCGGCGAGTCGGAGGGACGATGGTGGCGGCTGAGCTTCTTCATGGCCTCCTACGGTTCCAGTGAGAGGGAGCCTCGTCAGTGAACCACCAATGGCGACGCCGTCGACGCGAGCCTACGGGGCGTTTGGATACGATTGAATCACAGGCCAAAGGTTGTTCCTAGTGGGTAAGGTTTCATCGCTATCAAACCTGTCCTTACCAAATATTGGCATGATTTATCCCGTTGTTGGCTAGATCTGAAGTATTACCTACTAGATCAATGATTCTTTCTATTTTTGGACTACAGATGGACTAAGTTCCTGCTTAAAATGATGACTCTGTTTAGAGCTAGAATTTGTGCTTGGTTAGACATGGTGTCTTTGTAACTACACTAGTTCCCTGGTTTCAGCTTACAAATGTTTGAAATTGTTTAATAAAAAACAGCATCAGGAGTTGGAATGGGCGTTGTTGGTTCAGTGGGTGTGGTAGCATTAGGTGCAACTGGCTCGACAACTATCATTGGGTTGACTGCTGCTGCAGTAGGGCTGCTCTAGCTGGCGGGTTAACTGCTGAAAAAGGGTGTTACGAAGGATGGACTAACTACTGATGACCATTTGGTACAAGATTTCTACAAAAATCTGCTTTTGCAAGAACCTTTCAGATGGTCTACAATATGCACATTCCTCTTTCTTGAACTGTTATGCCTTACATGAAAAAAAGTATTCTATTTTCCTTTTGTTTTTTATGTTGATCAGGCATTCAATCCATTCACCGAGAGAAGCGTAATTGACTTACTATTTGTTGTCTGGGTAAACCAAAGTTCAGTTACAGTTGAGTTAGAACTCAGTATTCAAAATCAAATGAGACTCGCAATCCGGTAGAAAAGACCAGGACCTTAGTTGCCAGTGATTGTAACCTGATGTCTGGGTAGCATTTAATCCTTTGGCTTTTCCTAAATGAACATGTGTGCCTAGAGTTCAAATATAATATATTCTAGTGTGTATTGCCTAGATTATCTAACATCAGAATCTATGTACACATTCTGCAAAATTAGGAAACCATGCAATGTAGTGTTGTTTCAAGTTGGCGACGCGGTGGCAGTAATGAAGGTGGAGGGGCCCCATTTGCAACTGGATGCTCTGTGTGTGATGCAAGTTGCATGATGTGTTTAGTGCACCGACTTCCAGCAGCTTTCTGAACCTGCCATTAAGGTGGGTCGCACAACAGAGCAAATGGCAGAGGTGCCCCAAGCACATAATCTACTTAGACAGAAAGTTATGGAAGCTCAATGACGAGCCTTTTTGTTTTAACATCCTGTCACTTAAGATTGAAATGAAAACTAAGAACAACGTGTCAGATTTCATCAGCCGAAATTTATATTCATATGATTGTCTGAATGCAAATAATGTGGCCACCTATGTACTATCAGTAGTCAATGGGAATTAATGTTCAGGCTGAATGCCAAATGTTCTACTTTGTTATGTACTCTATTTGGCTTTCATGATTCGATTTGGCATTAAGTGTTTGGCCAATACTGTATAGTTAATAGAATCTCAATACCTGATTTAATGTGGTTTCAGGGTCAAATGTCTTCCAGGCCTAAAATTAATTGAACATCACTTTGGCTATGTTTCATAAACTGATGGAGCACAGATATATGTGTACGTACTGTTTGAGTCACAACCAATAGAAGATATATGGTCAACTAGGCTAAGAGTTGTACTAGATCTTTAGTGTGAAACAATATTGTCATTTCTTCTTTGTTGCAAGCATTCTTCCTTGAGAACATTCCAATTTCTAAAACTCCAGTAGTGAAGTTTCTGGACAAATCCAACTACAAACTCTGGGACGAGATAAATATTCAACCAATATAACGTACATGCTGAAGTAGCTACCTATCCTGCACATGGAACACATCATCGAGTCAAGCAAGTAAAGAAACTATTTCATGACATGTTAGTTCACCAATCTCCTATATTGAGTTGTAGGTTAACATAAGAAGAAGCAATTAGACAGAGAAAGTCCCCAGGCATTCATTGAATCGAATATTTGCTTCACATGTTGTTTCTCTTGTAAATAAAAATGTGCAAATATGATGCTATTATTTGGTTCCTTAGTGAATGGGAATATTTCGACCAAGCTCATATAACTTATCTTGACGACAAGGTAGATCCATTTCCATCGTTCTATGAAGTAGTTATCTTCAAGCAGGCTCATATAAGTAACTCTGCTTTATTGTATGGCTTTTCATGTTTGAAATAAGATATTTACTGCCCCAAATTAAGTTGTAAAGGTTCAGATTAGAAATACAAATAATACAGAATGAAAAACGTTAGTTTCCTTGTATTGGTATTATTGAATTGTATCAAAGCAACAATACATATTAAAGCTCAAGATTGCTGAACATAGAAGATTTCAGACATGATGGTGAATAAAAAATTAGAGTGTAGGTGCCTCCGATTTCTTAAATGATTGTTTGTCAAAAATACCAATTCGATGTTAAGGTAGTGGTTGCTGAGAGAAGTTGATTTATGTTGGGGAATGTAGTATTTCAAAAAAAATCCTACGATCACGCAAGATCTATCTAGGAGAAGCATAACAATGAGTGGGGAGAGTGTGTCTACGTACCCTCGTAGACCGAAAGCAGAAGCGTCTAGTGACGCGGTTGATGTAGTCAAATGTCTTTGCGATCCAACCGATCCAAGCACCAAACGTACGGCAGCTCCGCGTTCAACACATGTTCAGCTCGATGACGTCCCACGATCGCTTGATCCAGTTGACTGTCACGAGAGAGTTTCATCAGCATGACGGCGTGGTGACGGTGATGATGAAGCTACCAGCGCAGGGCTTTGCCTAAGAACTGCAATGATATGACCGAGGTGTGTAACTGTGGAGAGGGGCACCCCACACGGCTAAGACAAATCTTGGACTGCCTTTGGGGTGCCCCCTGCCCACGTATATAAAGGAGGGAGGAGGAGGAGGCCAGCCCTAGAGGGGACGCGCCAAGTGTGGGGAGTCCTACTAGGACTCCCAAGTCCTACTAGGATTCCCCTTTCCCTTTCCGGAGTAGGAGAGAAGAAAGAGGGAAAGAGAGAGGGAGTAGGAAAGGGCAAGGGGGGGCGTCCCCTTTCCCCTAGTCTAATTCAGACCCATGGGGGGGCGCGCGCCTCCTTCCCTTAGGCCTACCTCCTCTATTCCCGTATGGCCCAATAAGGCCCAAATACTTCTCCCGGCGAATTCCCGTAACTCTCCGGTACTCCGAAAAATACCCGAATCACTCATAACCTTTCCGATGTCGGAATATAGCCTTCCAATATATCGATCTTTATGTCTCGACCATTTCGAGACTGTTCGTCATGTCTGTGATCTCATCCGGGAGTCCAAACAAACGTTGGTCATCAAATCACATAACTCATTATACAAATCATCATCGAACGTTAAGCGTGCGGACCCTATGGGTTCGAGAACTATGTAGACATGACCGAGACACGTTTCCGGTCAATAACCAATAGTGGAACCTGGATGCTCATATTGGCTCCTACGTATTCTATAAAGATCTTTATCGGTCAAACCGCATAACAACATACGTTGTTCCCTTTGTCATGGGTATGTTACTTGCCCGAGATTCGATCGTCGGTATCATCATACCTAGTTCAATCTCATCACCGGCAAGTCTCTTTACTCATTCCGTAATACATCATCTCGTGACTAACTCATTAGTCGTTTGCTTGCAAGGCTTATTATGATGTGTATTACCGAGAGGGCCCGGAGATACCTCTCCGACACTCGGAGTGACAAATCATATTCTCGATCTATGCCAACACCACAAACACCTTCGGAGACACCTGTAGAGAATCTTTATAATCACCCAGTTACGTTGTGACGTTTGATAGCACACAAGGTGTTCCTCCAGTATTCGGGAGTTGCATAATCTCATAGTCATACGAACATGTATATGTCATGAAGAAAGCAATAGCAGTAAAACTAAACGATCAAGTTGCTAAGCTAACAGATGGGTCTTGTCCATCACATCATTCTCCTAATGATGTGATCTCGTTTATCAAATGATAACTCATGTCTATGGCTAGGAAACATAACCATCTTTGATCAATGAGCTAGTCTAGTAGAGGTATACTAGGGACACTCTGTTTTGTCTATGTATTCACACATGTACTAAGTTTATATTTAATACAATTTAGCATGAATAATAAACATGTATCATGATATAAGGAATAACTTTATTATTGCCTCTAGGGAATATTTCCTTCAGTCCCCGACTTGCACTAGAGTCAATAATCTAGTTCACATCACCATGTGATTTAACACCAATAGTTCACATCCTCGTGTGATTTAACACTTTATAGTTCACATCGCCATGTGACCAATACCCAAAAGGTTTACTAGAGTCAATAATCTAGTTCACATCACCATGTGATTAACACCCAAAGAGTACTAAGGTGTGATCATGTTTTGCTTATGAGAGAGGTTTAGTCAATGGGTTTGCCACATTCAGATATGTATGTATTTTTGCAAATATCTATGTCTACAACGCTCTGCACGGAGCTACTCTAGCTAAATGCTCCCACTTTCAATATGTATCCAGATCGAGACTTAGAGTCATCCAAATCGGTGTCAAAGCTTGCATCGACGTAACTCTTTACGACGAACTCTTTATCACCTCCATAACCGAGAAATATATCCTTAGTCCTCTAAGGATAATTTTGACCGTTGTCCAGTGATCTACTCCTAGATCAAAATTGTACTCCCTTGCCAAACTCAGGGCAGGGCATACAATAGGTCTGGTATAAAGTATGGCATACTTTTATAGAACCTATTGCTGAGGCATAGGGAATGACTTTCATTCTCTCTCTATCTTTTGCTGTGGTCGGGCTTTGAGTCTTACTCAACTTCACACCTTGCAACACAGGCAAGAACTGTTTCTTTGACTATTCCATTTTGAACTACTTCAAAAACTTGTCAAGGTATGTACTCATTGAAAAAACTTATCAAGCATCTTGATCTATCTCTATAGATCTTGATGCTCAATATGTAAGTAGCTTCACCGAGGTCTTTCTTTGAAAAACTCCTTTCAAACACTCCTTTATGCTTTACAGAAAATTCTACATAATTTCTGATCGACAATATGTCATTCACATATACTTATCAGAAAGGTTGTAGTGCTCCCACTCACTTTCTTGTAAATACAAGCTTCACCGCAAGTCTATATAAAACTATATGCTTTGATCAACTTATCAAAGCGTATATTCCAACTCCGAGATGCTTGCACCAGTCCATAGATGGATCGCTGGAGCTTGCACATTTTGTTAGCACCATTAGGATTGACAAAACCTTCTGGTTGCATCATATACAACTCTTCTTTAATAAATCCATTAAAGAACGCAATTTTGTTATCCATTTTCTAGATTTCATAAAATGCGGCAATTGCTAACATGATTCGGACAGATTTAAGCATCGCTACGAGTGAGAAAATCTCATCATAGTCAACACCTTGAACTTGTCGAAAACCTTTCGCAACAAGTCGAGCTTTCAAGACAGTAACATTACCATCGGTGTCAGTCTTCCTCTAAAAGATCCATTTATTTTCAATTGCTTGCCCATCATCAGGCAAGTCAACCAAAGTCCACACTTTGTTCTCATACATGGATCCCATCTCAGATTTCATGGCCTCAAGCCATTTTGCGGAATCTGGGCTCATCATCGCTTCCTCATAGTTCATAGGTTCATCATGGTCTAGTAACATGACTTCCAGAACTGGGTTACCGTACCACTCTGCCGCGGAACGTACTCTGGTTGACTTACGAGGTTCATTAGTAACTTGATCCGAAGTTTCATGATCATCATCATTAGCTTCCTCGCTGATTGGTGTATGAATCATTGGAACTAGTTTCTGTGATGTACTAATTTCCAATTCGGGAGAAGGTACAATTACCTCATCAAGTTCCACTTTCCTCACACTCACCGCTTTCAAGAGAAACTCCTTCTCTAGAAAGGATCCATTCTTAGCAACGAATATCTTGCCTTCGGATCTATGATAGAAGGTGTACCCAACAGTTTCCTTTGGGTATCCTATGAAGACACATTTCTCCGACTTGGGTTCGAGCTTATCAGGTTGAAGCTTTTTCACATAAGCATCGCAGCCCCAAACTTTAAGAAATGCAACTTTGGTTTCTTGCCAAACCACAGTTCATACGGTATCGTCTCAACGGATTTAGATGGTGCCCTATTTAACGTGAATGCAACTGTCTCTAATGCATAATCCCGAAACAATAGTGGTAAATCGGTAAGAGATATCATAGATCGCACCATATCTAATAAAGTACGGTTACGACGTTCGGACACACCATTACGATGTGGTGTTCCCGGTGGCGTGAGCTGTGAAACTATTCCACATTATTTCAAATGAACATCAAACTCATAACTCAAATATTCGCCTCTGCGATCAGATCATAGAAACTTTCTTTTCTTGTTATGATGATTCTCTACTTCACTCTGAAATTCTTTGAACTTTTCAAATGTTTCAGACTTGTGCTTCTTTAAGTAGATATACCTATATCTGCTCAAATCATCATTGAAGGTCAGAAAATAATGATACCCTCCGCGAGCCTCAACACTCATCGGTCCACATACATCAGTATGTATGATTTCCAACAAATCTGTTGCTCGCTCCATTGTTCCGGAGAACGGAGTTTTAGTCATCTTTCCCATGAGGCATGGTTCGCAAGCACCAAGTGATTCATAATCAAGTGATTCCAAAAGTCCATATGCATGGAGTTTCTTCATGCGCTTTACACCAATATGACCTAAATGGCAGCGCCACAAATAAGTTGCACTATCATTATCAACTCTGCATCTTTTGGCTTCAATATTATGAATATGTGTATTTGCTACGATCAAGATCCAACAAACTATTTTCATTGGGTGTATGAGCATCGAAGGTTTTATTCATGTAAACAGAACAACAATTATTCTATGACTTTAAATGAATAATCGTATTGCAACAAACATGATCAAATCATATTCATGCCCAACGCAGATGCCAAATAACATTTATTTAGGTACTACACTAATCCCGAAAGTATAGGGAGTGTGCAATGATGATCATATCAATCTTGGAACCACTTCCAACACACATCGTCACTTCACTTTTAACTAGTCTCTGTTCATTCTGCAACTCTCGTTTCGAGTTACTAATCTTAGCAACCAAACAAGTATCAAATACCCAGGGGCTACTATGAACACTAGTGAGGTACACATTATCAATAACATGTATATCAAATATATCTTTGTTCACTTTGCCATCCTTCTTATCCGCCAAATATTCGGAAAACTTCCGCTTCTAGTGACCATTTTCTTTGCAGTCAGAAGCACTCAGTTTCAGGCTTAGGTCCAGCTTTGGGCTTATTCACGGGAGTGACAACTTGCTTGACATTCTTCTTGAAGTTCCCTTTCTTCCCTTTGCCCTTTTCTTGAAACTAGTGGTCTAGTTAACCATGAACAATTGATGCTCTTTCTTGATTTCTACCTTCGTTGATTTCAGTATCACGAAGATCTCGGGAATTACTTTCATCATCCCTTGCATATTATAGTTCATCACGGAGTTCTAGTAACTTGGAGATAGTGACTAGAGAACTCTGTCAATCACTATCTTATCTGGAAAATTAACTCCCACTTGATTCAAGTGATTGTAGTACTCAGACATTCTGAGCACATGCTCATTGGTTGAGCTATTCTCCTCCATCTTGTAGGCAAAGTACTATCAGAGGTCTCATACCTCTTGATACGGACATGAGTATGAAATACCAATTTCAACTCTTAGGAACATCTTATATGCTCCGTGGCATTCAAAACATTTTTGAAGTCCCGGTTCTAAGTCGCAAAGCATGGTGCACTAAACTATCAAGTAGTCATCATACCGAGCTTTAGCCAAAACGTTCATAACGTCTGAATCTGCTCCTGCAATAGGTCTGTCACCTAGCGGTGCATCAAAGACATAATTCTTTTGTGCAGCAATGAGGAAAATCCTCAGATCACGGAACAAGTCCGCATCATTGCTACTATCATCTTTCAACTTATATTTCTCTAGGAACATATAAAAATAAATGGGGACATACATCGCGAGCTATTGATCTACAACACAGATATGCTAATACTACCAGGACTAAGTTCATGATAAATTAAAGTTCAATTAATCATATTACTAAAGAACTCCCACTTGTTGACACCCGATTTTGGCACAATACAAAACGCAATAAAGATGGCCTCAAATGAAAAAGCTCAACATGTGAAAGTTTCGTATCGTCAAAATGAGAAACTTTAATGTTCGGGTCATCACTGTCCGACCTCATCTTAGGAGCTTAAACAGTATTCAAAGTTCTAAAATTTTGTGTTCAGATCACTATTTGGCTGATTACGCCCTCAAGACAGCCTCAGATGGAAAACTATCCAACATGAATTGTCTTCATCTTGTTGAATCGGTCGATATTTGTATAAAAATCGTCTCAATCCGAGTTCATATGCAAAAGTTAGAGCTATCTAAATGCAGCCCTGTCAAGAGGTGAAATATGACGCGCCCCATCAGACACATGTTTAATGGGTGTCTGATGCAGTGCGTGAGCAATTAGCCCTTCAAGATGGCCTTGAATCGAAAAACATTCAACATGAAAGTTGTTCTTCTCGTCGAAACAGTCAAGATTGCTTTTGGGCGTATTTCCATCCGAGGTCGTTTACTGCTACCAAAAAGACCCGCAAGGTGCAGCCAGTTTAAACCAAACGATTTTGGAAAGTTTGCCGGGTAAAGAGCTTGTCGGGTAAAGAGCTTGCCGGGTGAAAGGATTGCCGGGTGAAAAGCTTGCCGGGCAAAGATCTTGCCGGGGTGGAAACCTTACCGGGTGAAAAGTTTGCCGGGTGAAAAACTTGCCGGGCAAAGAGTTTGCCGGGGTGGAAAGCTTGCCGGGGTGGAAACTGCCAAGGCCAATCCGACCAGAAGCTGAAGATGGGCTCAAATGATTATCTAGATGGCCTCGGATCAAAAAGTGTTCAACATAAAAGTTGTTTGTAACGTCGAAACAGTCACCTTTGCTTTTTGAATCATCATCATCCGACATAGTACATGACCTGCAGAGACACTACAAGAGTCAGACGGTCCAGTCAGCTACATAACCAAGTCCGACTCGAAATTAAAGATGAGCTCGTGGAGTATTCAAGATGGCCTTATTTGGAAAAATGATCAACAGGATAATTATTCGCCTCATCAAGGCGCACAAATTTGGTATTTTAATCTTCTTAATCGGAGGTCATATGCAAATTCTGCAGGCCGTGCAAGAAGCAGGACATAAGTAAGGGACAGATTCGGGCTGAATCCGAGTTGGAGTAGAACTAGGACTTTAGGACGTGAATTTATGTAAATTTCTTGTAAGGAAAGCCTAGATGAATCCTTTGCTTGTACGGGAAGTCCAACCGCCTCTTATATATGTTGGGGGTGATGGCCGATTGAACAACACCAATCGAACCAATCAATTTATTACACTTTTGTGTTCATCTATCTTTATCCCTTACCCTTGTATCTTTCTTTCTCGTTCTTCGCTCGTTCTTCGTGTTGAAGGACGGCTATCCACGAGGCTCTAGGGGCGAGCGAATCGACCTAGAGCAGCCCATAGCCGCCGCGCGCCCTGACGGGGTCCCTCCCAGGCGTGTGGGGTTTCGGGTCCGCAAAAGCGCCCGTCGACTGTCCTGCGTATCGCGCTGTCGGTCGGGTCTCCTTCGACGTGAGCTGCGGTGCATCACCCCCGGCGTCGAGGGTACATGTGACATGTTCGTGTGCGAACAAACTTTTTGGCGACTCCGCTAGGGACGAAGCTTTGAATAGTCGCCAGCCTGTTCTTGCTACGAGGAGGGTATCATCAAGCGGCTGCAATCTACAACGGTAACATGTATCATCAATCTCCTTACGTAGATGCAAATAGCCATTATGTTGATGTTGCTAGATCTTTCAATGGACATGTCATGTCGGCTAGCCCTAACGATCAAAGGCCGACTAGTTATTCCGTTGGAGAAACTTGGAATTTACAGAATCACGACATGCAACTTATGAATCTGAACTTTCGTGCATCGGCAACACCTTTCAATATGCCGGTGAACAACACGATTTATTCGAATAATCAATATATGGCACCTCATATACAGGAGGGTGTCTCACAGTTTTATCCATCGGCAGCCGACTCGCAATATGCGAGTTCATCCCCAAACATGTCGATGGATGGGGGAAATCAGCCATGCTTCCATTAGCTATTCAGCTGGTTATCCTCAAACATCATATACTACACCTCATGAGATTAATTGTTCAGGGGCATATGAAACTAAAAATATTCATGACTCGGCTCGCCTTCATAGTTATGGCCGAGTGAATGGAGATTCTATAGGAGCAAATGTGCCTAATATTGCAGGAGATGAGGTGGCTCTGGCTGCATTAAAAAGTTTAGCTCAAAATAAGAAAATTAGTGCTATTTGCCTTGAGCAGCATGAAAAGGGATTGGTTCCTGATTATGAGGCAATAAAAGCTAGGGTTTTGAAAGAAGACGAAGTGTTGCCGATTGATCAAATTGGCATGAGAAAATATTCAACAACAGTGCACATGTCTTCACCTATCATTGCAGCATGTTATCACTACTGGAATCTGGGTCTTTGCCATCTGCCAGCTCTTTGCCGTCTGCCAGCTGATGGCAAAGAGGCTGTTTGCCGTCTGTCTTGTCAAAGCAGACGGCAAAGAACCAGCTGATGGCAAAGAGGGTCTTTGCCATCTGCCAGATCTTTGCCGTCTGCTGGCAGACGGCAAAGAGGTCTTTGCCATCTGCCAGCAGACGGCAAAGACCAAAGTGGGCCCCATGCGGGTACTGCACTGGCTAGGTCACACCGGCCACTTCTTTGCCGTCTGCTGGCAGACGGCAAAGATTTCTTTGCCGTCTGCCAGCAGTCGGCAAAGAGGTAAGAGGGGCCCATAGTGTCACGGCATGGGCGGGCTAACGGTTATCCTCTTTGCCATCTGCTTCCCAGTGACTCCTATTTGGCCTCTTTGCCGTCTGCCAGCGGACGGCAAAGACCTTAGCCTCTTTGCCGTCTGCCGGCTGACGGCAAACCACGCCGTTAACCCCTAACGGCTCCCACCTCACCTCACTGCCGTCTACGCTCTTTGCCGTCTGCTGGCCGCAAACGGCTGACGGCAAAGAGCTTTGCCGACTGCTTCTATGAAGCAGACGGCAAAGAAGGCCTTTACCTGCGTTAATTCAGCCGGACTGTTTGCCGACTGCTAGCAGTCGGCAAAGAGCTTTGCCGACTGCCATTCATGCCTTTGCCGACTGCCATGGCAGTCGGCAAAGAAGCTAATTCCTGTAGTGTATACACCCCCTATACAATCGCAAAATTTCGGCAACATCAATTCATTGCCGAAAGATCATAAAAGTATTGGGGGGCAAGCCGATCCAAGCAGGGCTGAGTTTAAAGAAAAATATGTGGCCCAAGTGGACAAGATCAAGCCAAAGCTCACAGGGACTAGCGTCAATGAATTTACTACGCCAACTCTTGAGGAATGACAAGCAGAATATCGACATGCTTATGAAGCACTCAAGAAGAAGCGTGGAGTGGAATATTTGCAAGAATACGTCAAGTGCCTTCCTCCATGTAGCAACCATGTTGGCTCCTTTGCACTTTTGAGGCAAGATAAAACAGAAGCTTTGCAAGAAAATCATCAAGAAAGGGTTCACTCGGCTAATACGGTTGATTCAGTTGAAACCGAGTCAAATATGACTAAGTCGTCTACAGCCGAGTTGAATGGTTCCTGTAGTGACAAGACAATTGTGGATTCAATTGAAACCGAATTGACCACCAAGACGTTTAAGGCCGAGTGTGTTGCATCGAGCCAGCCGAGTACATCATGCCAGCTGAGTGCGTCATTCCATACGAGTGCATCACCGGCAAAAGACGAGTGCATCAAGCCAGTTATTGTTTCATGTACCAAAATAGAAGATGCAAACTTCACCGAGCAAAGGAACGGTAAACGCCACAAATTGGTCGTGCTTGATTTTTCTGGATGTGAGGAAGCTTACATGCTACCCTATGAGTTTTGTGCTGAAGATATTGATGAGGATCAAGAACAAAGTAATATGGTCGCACAAAGTTCGGTTAACGATGAACATCAAGAACAAAAAAATACAGCCGAGCAAAGTTCAACTGACGAAGAGCATCTGAGTGAAATCTACTCAGGCAATCTGAGTGATGAGCCATGAGATCCAGAAAAAGAGGAAGATCCATTTGAGAATTATTCAGAAGTGGAGCAAGGTATTGTTCCAGTGGTGCAACCATCTTCTCGTTCCAACGACTTCACAAAGGTACACCTAGCTGAGAGTTTACTCAGTTTTCGATTCGGTCAAAATCATATTGTTGATGCACCTGTTAGTAAGATTCTAATTAATTTTGAAAGACCGATCGAGATGAGTAATCTGTTTGTTTCCAATTATCTTGTTACTACTCATGCTGATCAACACATGGCACCATTCATAGAGGCTAATAGTGACAACTTATTGCAACTAAAGTTGTTCCCGTCATGCCGACTGAACTTTATATTCATATGGACAACTTTGTTTGTTTCATGCCTGGCTAACATTTGGTCTCAGATGAGACGTATATTATATAGTTATTTTGGTTGCAGGAATATAAAGCCAGGTTCAAAGTTCTCCAGGATAGCCGATTCAAAAGCATCGGGAAGGAGGACGAAAATAAATGCATAGCCGAGTCGGATGATGTTAAACTAACACCGCTCAGTTGTTTTGTATCAAAGCCGGTATCACAATATCGGTTAATGGACCAGGAGTGTATGTCCATTGCAGGCATAGTTGATCACATCATCGGTACATCGCTGACTAATCCTATTATTATAATTGATCACGATGTCGAGCCATCAAGACAAGAGCCAACGCAATGTTCGTTCCAGCAAAATGTCAAAATTGCAACATGATCCATCAAGTCAAGCAATCGGACAAGATAGGACAATTGAAGTTTGTTGAGGCACAATCATTTGGATAGTCAGATCAGATTTGTTTTGACGACAATCAAATGTTGACTCGGCTATCTCCAGCCGATTTATCTAAAAGTCGACATGTACACGTCAATGATGATGGGGTCAAGTCTTCAAGCAAGGATATTGTTAAAAAAGTGCATGAAGAACAATCTTGAAGATAGAAATTCCATCAAAGCTACAAGGGTAACATCTAGCACTGGGGGGCAACAAGAGAATTCAAAGACCGATGCACGCACAACCAAAGAAATCAAAGGCCATGGTAAGCACAAAAGCAAAAGCCTGAAAGTCACTTTCGCGCAGTTATTAGAAAAGTACCAAAAGATAAGTGAGGCAAAGAGTGCTTATCGGCCGAGTGAAGCAAAAGCATCGAAGTCACCCCCAAGGCAGATGTCGGGGGAAACTGTCCACCACGAGCACCTATGGGACCGGAGCCCCTTGTTCGTGCGGTAAGGGAGCGGAGGGAGCACAAAGAGCAGATCGTAGAGCTCACGCAGGCAGTTTACCCAGGTTCGGGCCGCGATGGACGCGTAAAACCCTACTCCTGCTTAGATTGTATTCAGTGTGGAGCTCGGGAGCTTGAAGAACTAGCTACACCGAGCGAATGAGTGATCTAGGTTCCGAACCCTTTCTACGTTGTGCATGGGCCTCCTTTTATAGCTCAAGGGGTCACCGACAGGTGTCAACGTAGGAGAAGGGGTAAAAATGTAACTTTGGTGGTAGTTGTAACAGTGCGGGAATAGTGGATGAACAGTGGATGAACAGTGGTCATCACCTACTTTGACAGTGGGGGACAAGAGCATTTAATGCCCGTCGCCGTCGACCCCAAAAGCGCCCGCCCTTGCGTCTCCGTTTGCCACGGCGATAGCTTTGTCACCGTGGAGTGCCACCGTGTCCCCCAGGCTGCACAACCATCCGCCAAGCGTCCCTGGAATGGCTCCAGGGCGACGCGTGGACCGATGAGCTGGAGCGCGGGCACACAGCGTAACTCTCCCCGGCAAGCACCTTGCCGGGGCCTTGACCTTGCCGGGCCCTGGAGCTTGTCGCTCCCCGGGCCCTGCCGGGGCGCATGTTGCGCCGAGGCATGTCTTCTGGGATGTAGCCTTCTAGTCTTCCTGGCAAGCTCCTCTTGCCAGGGTCTTGTGTTAATGAGGAAATCTTGAGCCTGGGACGGCTTTCCCGGCAAGCTCCACTTGCCGGGGCCTTGATCTTCTGTCTTGTATACTTTGTTTTTGAATGGCTTCATATGGATCAGAAAGGTCTCCGACGAGCACGTGGTAAGCCTTACCGCGGGAAGCGGCAACTGCCCGTGCACAAGTTGGGGTACTGAGGTACCCCTACCTTAGTACACCGACAGGAGCCCCCGGGCCTGGGCCACACACGGTGCCGAGCGCTGTTGGGCCAGGCCCAAAACAGTGCACGGGCACGCGCGGCCCACGGCACGCCGAATCCCCTTCCGCATCCGCCGCGTCCCTCCCTAACGGCACGCGTCGATTGCGGCGTCGTGGGAGAGATCGTGGCCACGTTCTTTAATGGGAAATGCGGAGCATCCCCCACTTCCCCCTTAAAAGCAGAGGAAGCAGGGGCCGTTACCTTACTTCGTCTTCATTGCTTCTTCCATCTCCAGAAATTCCCCTCTGCGCTCCGCCTCCACACCTCCTCCGCCGTCTCTCGCATCTGCGGCGCCGCCGGACTCCTCGCCCCCCTTCCCTCGCCGCCTCCGCCATGGCCCCGAAGACCGAGAAGGCGAAGGCGGAGAAGGCCAAGAAAGAGAAATCCGAGCAGGCGGCGAAGCTTGCTCTCCTGCGGAAGAGGAATGTCGTCTTCACGCCAAGGCTCGGCGCACGGGAGCTCTGGAACAAGTACTACCTGTTCTGGGCCAAGAAGACCAAGGCGCATCCTCGGACCAGAGTTTACCCCGCCGCCGCCAAGGATCTGTACCCCGGCGGGTATTTCTTCTTCGCTGTCTTCTTCCACTGCGGCCTTTGTCCTCCATTCTCTGAATTTTTCTGTGATATCATGAACACCTACAACCTCCACCTTTTAGACTTCACCCCCAACGCCATCCTTACGATGGCGGTTTTCGCACATCTGTGCGAAAACTACATAGGGATCTATCCAAACGTAGCGCTCTTTAGGCATTTCTTTACGCCTAGAGTAGAGGCCGGCGCTCCCCTCTCCGGGGGTATCTCTTGGGTCTTCCGCTTGAACAAGAAGGAATCCTATCTGCAAGGGGAACTCCGCGGCAAGTGGGAGGAGTGGCGCGCGGATTGGTGCTGGATAGTAGAGGACGAGCCGCAGCCCTTCACCGCGCCGCGCATAACTGCTATAGTGCGCGGCAGGGACTGGAGTGATCTGGACGCGGACGACATCAAGCTCAACGTCGCCCTTGTCAGAATTCTTCGTCTCCGGGTAGCCAAGTTGACCATCGGAGAAGTAGGGGCAGACTTCCTCCACCGCCGCATTGCCCCTTTACAGGAGAGGAAAAGGCCAGCATGGGAGTACGGCAATGCGGCGGACATTATGAGACTTCGCCCAGGACTGAACTTCAACTTCACGTCGCTGGAGCTGAAGGGGATGGTCCGGGAGCTTTTTAAGCACGACCCGGCCCACCCGGAGTGGTTTAGAGCTCCCCGGGGAGTGGTGCCTCTATGCAACAGCACGGCCCGGGACTCCTTGCGCGCAATGATGCCCGCATGTGACTCGCACGGCGTCGACCCCACATGGATAGTTCCCACGCCGGATGCCATCATGAGCTTCTTCAACAACTTGGTGGAGGTGCCGAAGAACAAGGAGGAGATCAAGGGTCTCACCCGGGCCACCACTGAGCGGGAGATTGCTTATATTGCTTCCCGGGTAGAAGAGGCCGCCGCAGCCGCAGCGGCAGGAGAGTTCGGGTTTACAGTTGAAGAGGCAGAGGCTGCGGAAGCGTCGTGCCAAGCAGAGGAGGCGGAGATCCGCAGGCTGCTTAAGCTTCCGCCCGACGAGCTCGCCGGGGTCCCCTCTCTGAGGTATGCTGGGATCCCCGGGATCGTGAGCGAGGCCGCCGCGAGGGGCGATGTTGCCGGAGGAAGCAGAGGTGCCGGAGGGAGCGGAGGCGCCGGAGGGAGCGGAGGCGCCGGAGGGAGCACGGCCGCAGGGCGGGGTGCTGGGCCCAGCGAGCCGGCCGAGGAGGAGGAGGAGGAGAACGCTGGGGCCGGCGAGGACTCCGGTGGATCTCTGGGGCTCAACGACGACGCCTCCTCGACCTCGGAGACCTCCCCGCCACGGGCAAGTCCCAGGCGATCTCCGTTGAAGCGCCTCCACAAGGCGACGACGACGACGAGGGCGCAGGCGCCCCGACAACAACCGGCTCGCCGGGCGGCGCGAGCTACCCGGGTTAGCCAAGCCGCGACGGGAGCGCCCGGCGCACCAACCGCGGCGGAGACGACCCGCGCACAGGCTACGGCGGAGGCGCCCCGTACGTCAGCGCCAAGTGGAGGAGGGTCTTTTCATAGCGGAGCAGCTGCTCCGCCTGCTCCCCGGGCCTCGGCGTCCACAGGGGCCGGGTCTTCGCAGCCCCCAGCCCCGGGGACCGCCAAGCGCCCGAGGGAGCCTTCTCCTCCTGCTCCTCGCGCGGACGCGCCTCAGGTGGAGTTTGATTTCTCCGCCCTCAGCGACGACGACGAGGAAGAGGAGTAAGTGCTTGAAGTTTTGTATCTTCTTTAATTCTGTCTCGATTCCTACGCTGATGATTCTGATCTTGTTTCTGATTTGCTTGCAGGACCCTGGCCCAGCGGATGGCGAAGAGGGCCAAGGTCCCCGTGGTTGTGGTCGAAGACGACTCGCCCGTCGCGGCGACAGGGGACGCGCCGGCAACGGACTTGCCGGATCCAACCGCTGCTCCGAGGAGCAGCCCCCAGCGCAGCCCCCAGCGTAAGTCTGGTCTTTGATTTTTCCGCTCGTCGGGCGCGCTTGAGGATTTTGTTTGTACTAACATTTGCGGTCTTGTGCAGGAACAGAGCCGCAGCCGTCGGAGCAACTGGAGGTCACTCCCGAGGAGCAGCAGGTTCCACCCTCCCCGCCAAGGGCGAACTCCCCGGCGAGGGAGGACGTTCCGCCAAGGACGGGCTCCCCGCCAAGGACGGGTAGCCCAACAAGGGAGGGCATGGGCGGCCATCCACCAGCAGGAGCCACCACTCCACCGGCAAGGCCGGACTCTCCGGCGAGGGAGCCGGTCGTCGAAGAAGTCCGTGAAGGTAAGTTTTGTAACTTCGTCTTCTTGGACTTGTCTTTTTGGATTTTTGCTTGAACTTTTCTCTTCTTCTTCTTCTATCAGATCCTCCTCCCCCGGAGCGGATGGAGACGGAGGCCGCCGTCGAGAAGGAGATGGGCGGCGGCGACGGCAACGCCACTGCTACTGATAGCATGGCGGGAGCCGACGAGCCCGCCGCGGAGGAGACTGCTCCAACCGCAGATGCTGCGGCCGAGGAGGGGGACGGCTACCGCACTGCCGGCCCGGAGGCGGCACGAGCGTCGAGCGCTGCACCGACCGCCGACCCCTCCGCCGGAAAGGAGCAGTCGGGCTTCTACCTTGAGGCTCCCAACGGCGTCTTCATTCAGGTGCCGTGGGGATCCTCGTCGCGAGCCCCCGTGGAGGGAGAGGCCTTTGATGGAGAGGTCCTCGCCTCCGCGGGGCTGAAGATTGTCGAAGTGCCCGGCGGAAGTGACGAGCCCGAGGAGGAGAAATTGCTTCGCCAGCTCCTGGCCCTTTACCGGGCCAGGCAGGCAAAATTGGAAACTCGGGAGGCCCTCACCGCCAAGGCCACAGCAGAGTTGGAGAAGCGCGCCGCTGACCTCCGGGCCGCCAACCAGGCGGCCCTCTGCGACTTGGCGGAGGACCGCGAGAGGCTCGCCGGAGAGCAGCAGGAGTTCATTCTGGAGAAGGCAGAGGCCGAGGAGCAGCAGCGGCTAGTCGGCGAAGAGCTATCCCGGCGCGAGGGAGCACTCAACCAGCGCAAGGTGGAGCTCGACACCCACGACGAAGAGCTCACCAACCGGGAGCAAGCCCTGAGGGAGGCGAAAGAGGCCGCAGTCGCCGCGGAGACCGCCAAGAGGGATCTCGAAGCTAGGGTGGCGCAGCTGGAGGAGTACCTGAAGGCGAGCACGGACAGGGTCACCGCGCTCAACCTAGAGCGCGAGAAAGACGCCCACACTAACTCCGAGCTTCAGGTACGCCTCTCCAAGCAGGGCGACGAGCTCAAGGCCGCCAAGGACTCAATTGCCGATCTGGAGTTGAAGGTCTCCACACTGAAGGATTCTCTTGACGCCGTCCGAGACCGGGAAACCAAGCTGAAGGAGGAGGTCCGCAAGGAGCGAGGCCTGGTGGAGAGCGCCGCCAACTCAGCCAACAACTTCCGCCGGACTGTCGAGGTATGGACCGAAGACCTGGTAGCCTCCGCCGCTGCCATCGACAAGGAGCTGATGGCGATGAGGGTGGAGCACCTCATATACTCTCCGGATCCAAACCTCGCCCACAGCGCCAAGCTCAGTCTTTTCTTCAAAGAGGTCGCGTCGGCGCTCGCTCGTCTTCAGGAGAAGCTTCCCGCGCAGCTGGCCGAGGAGTCGCGCCAACTCTGCGTGGGAACCTTGGAGCGCGTTCTGACGAAGATAGTATACCGCAATCCTGGTATAAACCTCGTCAACGTTCTCCGCAGCTTGCCGGCCGACGCGGATATGGAGGCGCTGAAGGGGCAGGTCGCCCACATCATCGCCAAGGTGAACAAGATCTCCAGGCGTGAGGGCGATCGCGTGGATTAGGCCTCCTTTTCTTTGTTTCTTTTGCTGCTGCATAGTGTGCCACGAATCATGAACTTATTAGTCATTGCGACAAGTTATCCTTTGTAATATATTATCTTATTTTGATCAATTGATGCGGTGCTATCTTCCTTGCTTTGGTCCTTTACTTTGTATGTTTTTGACCCTACGCTTCTAGGGGACTTGCCGGTAAGGGACCCTTGCCCCGAGCGCTGAGTGCTGGACTCTGAGCAGCCTGCTGGCAAAGGGCTTACCGACAAGCAACCTTGCCGCAGCTAGTCGCAGCGCACTTAGCTTGCTGAGCGAACTCGAAAACGAAGCAAGGGCGCGACACTTGTCGCAGCTCACTTAAGTCGTTGAGCGTACTCGAAAACAAGATAAGGGTGCGGCTAGCCACGGGTAGGTTCCTCCGCGCAAAGGTTTTCCATACAAAGTGTGGTTGTTCAAGGAAGATAACTAAGATTTTAAAATTTGAACTGCTCAAATTCTGGTAACTTAGCTTTCGTGTATTGCTTGTTTCCCCAACAAGGCTCCTCTTTCTTGAACAGCACTTGGTTCATCCTCCTCCTCCTTCCCCCCGGCAAACTTGTGCGCGAGGAACAGTCCTTCTGCTCAAGAGGGAAAGAAAAAAGAAGAGGAAAAACAAGTATGGTGCCTTTCGGCGTGGTAATGCTTACCGGGTACTTGTGTTGCACAAGATGCCAAACAATGCATGCAAATAACGAAGAAAAGCATGGAGAAGGCAAATAGTGCAAAACGCAAAAGCTTTACTGATGCACGGGATCTGGGCCCGGCTTTGTACAAAGGATTACATGCGACAGCGGCAAAACTCGTACAAAAGGTGGTTGCCGGAGCGGATCACGGCAACCGCGCCTTACGGGTGAAACTTGCGAAGATGCTCTATGTTCCAGGAGCTGCTCACCGGTAAGCCTTCTTCGGTCTCAAGGCGGACAACGCCGGGCCTTGTGACTTGTCTCACCCGATAAGGGCCTTCCCACTTCAGCGTCAACTTGTTGGAATTCTTGGCGGACTGAACACGCCGAAGAACAAGGTCGCCTTCCTCGAGACTCCTGGCTTTAACCTTGCGGCTATGGTAGCGGCGCAAGGCTTGCTGGTATCGAGCAGCTCGTACAGCAGCCTGGAGACGTTCCTCCTCGAGGAGCAATGCATCATCTTGTCGCAGTTGCTCTTGCTCGAGCTCATCATAAGCGAGCACTCGAGGAGATCCGTATACGAGTTCCGTGGGGAGAACTGCCTCTGCCCCATAGACTAGGGCAAAGGGTGTCTGTCCGGTGGCCCGACTTGGTGTCGTTCTGATTGACCAAAGGGCCGCCGGTAGCTCCTCTATCCAGTTTCTTCCGCACTTGCGCAGCCTGTCAAAGGTCCTTGTCTTGAGTCCGCGCAGCACTTCAGCATTGGCCCTCTCCGCTTGACCATTGCTCCTCGGGTGAGCAACAGAAGCGAAACAGACCTTGGCGCCAAGGTCTTGGACGTACTGCATGAAGGTGCGACTAGTAAATTGTGTACCGTTGTCGGTGATGATCCTGTTAGGGATCCCGAAACGGCAAACAATGGACCTGAAGAACCTGACAGCTGACTGTGCTGTCACCTTTCTCACTGGTTCCACTTCTGGCCACTTTGTGAACTTGTCGATTGCAACGCACAAGTACTCAAAGCCCCAGACAGCACGAGGGAAGGGGCCGAGGATATCGAGCCCCCAGACCGAGAAGGGCCAGGACAAAGGGATCGTCTGGAGAGCTTGAGCTGGCTGATGAATTTGCTTGGCATGGAACTGGCACGCTTCACACTTGGTTACTAGTGCAGTCGCATCTTGGAGGGCTTCTTGCCAAAAGAACCCTTGCCGGAACGCCTTCCCGGCAAGTGCCTTTGCGCCAATGTGGTGGCCACATATGCCTCCGTGTATCTCCGCCAACAGCTTCTGTCCATCTTCTCTGGGAATGCACTTCAACCTGACACCATTGAGTCTTCTTCTGTACAGCTCGTTATCCACGAACTGGTACATACTTGACTGCCTGGTTATCTTCTCTATCTCTTCTGGGTCGTCGGGAAGTTCTCCAGTTTGCAGAAAATGAACGATCTGCTGCGCCCATGCCGGAGCCCGAGGCTCAACGGCAAGGACTAAAGGCTCGAGGGCTGTTGCGGGAACCCCAGCTTCCACGGCAAGAACCTCTGGTTCTGCCGGAGCGGATGGTCCCCCGGCAAGCTCGCCGGGGCGAGGCTTGTTGGGAACGCTTGCTTCAACTGTACAGATCCGAGGATCTGCAGGAGCAAACTGTTCCTCAGCATTTTGATCGTTGATCTTGGGGACCTTGGCGGCGGCTTCGGGAAGATCCGCCGACAAGTAGTCGTCGGAGACCAACTTTCTCTTCTTGGGTTGCCCAATTGATGGTGTGACGGATGGCTGAGTTAGCTTGAGCAAGAAGGTCCCTGGTTCCACAGGTAACTTCATTGCAGCGCACTTTGAAAGGCCATCTGCAATATCATTCTGAGCTCTTGGGACGTGCTCCATTTGCAGAGCTTCAAAGTGCTCTTCAAGTTTCCTCACTTCATCTACATAAGCTTCCATCAAAGGGCTCTGGTAACTCTTGTTAACTTGTCAGACCACCAACTGAGAATCTCCCCGGACAATCAGCTTCCTGATCCCAAGTTCGGCCGCAATCCTGAGGCCGGCAAGCAAGCCTTCATACTCAGCAGTATTGTTTGTCGCTTGCTCACTGGGAAAGTGCATCTGGATAACATACTTGAGGTGCTCTCCGGTGGGCGCTATGAGTACCACGCCGGCACCGGCGCCTTGCAGCGAGAAGGCACCATCAAAGTACATTACCCATTCACTCGTCGCTTCTTGTACGGGAACACTTGTCTCTGGAATTTCTTCATCGGGCGTCAGGGTCCATTCAGCTATGAATTCTGCCAAAGCTCGGCTCTGTATGGTTGAAGTACTTTCAAACTTGAGTCCAAAGCTCGACAGCTCCAATGCCCACTCGACGATCCTGCCTGTTGCTTCCGGATTATGCAATATCCTCTTCAATGGAAAGCGAGTGACCACTGTTATCTCGTGTGCTTGGAAGTAATGGCGCAGCTTTCTCGAGGCCATGAGGAGGCCGAAAAGCAACTTTTGCACCCCAGAGTATCTTGATCTAGCCCCCTGCAAGAGGGAACTTACAAAATACACTGGGCGCTGCACCATCTTCTTCCGCACTTCTCCTTGCTCCTGCGCAGAGTTGTCCTCGTCGGGGCCAGAGCTTGTCGGAGGAGCCCCCTGCTTGTCGCTGAATTCGCTTGCCGGTGGTGCTGACTCCTCGTCGGCCTCCCTCTCCGCTACTAACGCAGCACTAACCACCTGGTTGGTTGCCGCTAGGTACAGCAGCAACTTCTCCTGTGGCTTAGGTGCGACAAGTATTGGAGTGGAGGATAGGTATCCTTTCAAATCCTGCAGCGCTGCCTCCGCTTCCGGAGTCCATTTCATAGGACCTGCCTTCTTCAAGATTTTGAAAAAAGGCAGGGCGCGTTCTGCAGATTTTGAAATGAACCTACTGAGGGCAGCCACACAACCTGCAAGTCTCCTCACATCCTTGACGTGCTTCGGGGCTTCGATCTGCTCGATGGCTTTTATCTTGTCGGGATTGGCTTCAATCCCCCTCTGTGACACAAAGAACCCGAGAAGTTTGCCGGAGGGGACTCCAAAGACGCACTTCTCGGGGTTCAACTTAAGCTGGATCTTGCGCAGGTTCTCAAATGTCTCTTCCAAATCTTGGATCAGTGTATCCTTGCTCTTGCTCTTGACCACGATATCATCCAAGTAAGCCTCTACATTTCTGTGGATCTGTGGCTCAAAAGCAGTGTGCACTACCCTTGCAAATGTTGAGCCTGCATTCTTCAATCCGAAGGGCATGCGTATAAAGCAATATGTGCCACACGGAGTGATAAATGCAGTCTTCTCTTCATCTTCCTTGGCCATGAAAATCTGGTGGTAGCCTGAATATGCATCAAGGAAAGAGAGCAGCTCACATCTGGCGGTGGAGTCAACAATCTGGTCAATGCGCGGCAAGGGAAATGGATCCTTGGGACATGCTTTATTCACATCGGCGAAGTCTATACACAGTCACCACTTCCCGTTGGCCTTACGCACGACAACTGGATTTGCTAACCACGTGGGGTGGATCACGCCTCTAACCAGGCCTGCTGCTTCTAGTTTCTTGATTTCTTCGGCAATGAATTCTTGGCGCTCCACGGCTTGCTTCCTGACCTTCTGCTTGACGGGCCGCGCATGAGGACAAACAGCAAGCTTGTGCTCAATTACCTTTCTGGGAACACCGGGGATGTCAGATGGTTGCCAGGCAAACACATCGACATTCGCCCGCAGGAAGGCAACGAGCGCGCTTTCCTATTTGCTGTCAAGCGTAGCACTGATGGTGAAGGTACCACCAGTGCCGTCCGCCTTGGCGGACACCTTCTTGGTTGCCGGTGGAGCGGCCATCCCCTTCTTGCACTTGCCGGTGGAGCTCGATGGAACGTCCTCGACGGCAGCGCAGCACTCCGAAGAGGTGCGGTTGCCGGAGTGGGTCCCAGAGCACTTGCCGGACTTGGTCTTCGTCTTCTTCCCCCCGGGAGCTTCAGCGGCAAGTGTACTGTTCTCCGCCGCGGCTGCTGCGTCCCGGTAGATCTTGTCGGCGCAGATAAGCGCGTCCTTCTTGTCGCCATGGAGAGAGATGACGCTTATCGGCCCCGGCATCTTGAGTACATTGTAGGCGTAGTGGGAAGCTGCCATGAACTTGGCGAGGGCAGGACGTCCAAGTATCCCATTATATGGCAATGGGATATCGGCAACATCGAAGGTTATCCTCTCCGTCCTGAAGTTCAGCTCCCCGCCAAAGGTCACTAGCAGAGTTATCTTCCCCTTGGGCTTGCTCCTCCCCGGGTTTATTCCTTGGAACGAACCGGTCTCTTCGAGCTCGCCGTCTGGGATTTGGAGTTTCTTGATCACAGCCGAGGAGATCAAGTTCAGGCCGGCCCCGCCGTCAACCAACATTTTGGTGACCTTGAGGTTGCGGATGGTTGGTGAGACCAACATCGGCAAGCACCCGACCGCAGTGGTGCGGTCAGGGTGATCCTCAAGATCAAAAATGATGGGCGTGCTGGACCATTTGAGGAGCCTGCGCGACTCCACGGGCGGCTCTGCTGCATTTACTTCCCGCACCCACTGCTTGAGTTGGTGGTGGGAAGTATGCAGAGAGGCGCCGCCGTCGACGCACAGGACTTCCGTGGCCTTCTGGAACTCCTGCTCGCTGTTATCTTCTTCCTCCATGTCATCGTCGTCGTCTTCTTCATCCTTGTCGCGACCCCGGGGAGGTCGATCACCTTGCCGCTGCTTGGCCTTGCCGCGGCGTCCTCCCCGGCCATTGAATGGCCGCTTCTTGCTTGGCTCTCCCCCGCCACCTTGGGCCTTTTCCTTGTCGCGCCGCTCGTACTCAGCTTTCTGCTGCTCGACGAGGTATTCGACGCGTTTGCAATTGGAGAGGTCATGGCCCTTGGTGCGGTGGATCTTGCAGTATTGCTTGTCGGAGCTGTCCTGCTTGTCGGCTGCCGCTACAGGGGCAGGCTCCTTGCCGGAGCCGCCAGCCTGTGCTTGCTTGGCGGGAGCCTCCTTGCCGGACTTCTCGACGGCAAGCACTTCCTTGTTCTTCTTTCTTATATTGTTCCGCCGCCGGCTCTTCTTTGCCGGGGCGGCATCCTCGCTGTCGCTTCCCCCTGCGCCAGCATCCTCCCCGGGGAGTCTCCTCCCCTCTTCGGCGCGAGCGCACTTGTCAGCCAGAGCATAAAGCTCGCTGACATCCTGGATCTTCGTCATGGCCATCTCCTCCCGCATGCGACGGTTACGCACGTTCTGGTGGAACGCGCTGATAACCGCGGCGGGGTGGACGTCGGGAATGTTATGCTGCACGCGGCTGAAGCGCTGGATGTACTTGCGCAGAGGTTCTCCTTCCTTCTGGGCCAAGATGTGGAGATCGCTCTCCTGGCCGTGGGGTTTGTGGCCGCCCGTGAAGGCGCCAACAAACTGGTGGCAAAGGTCTGCCCAAGAAGAAATGGAGCCTTTCGGCAAGTGCATAAGCCAAGAACGAACGTTCGGCTTAAGCACCAGCGGGAAGTAATTCGCCAGTATCTTCTCGTCGCGCCCCCGGCAGCCTGCACCGCGATGGTGTAGATGCTGAGAAACTCCGAGGGATGCGTTTTGCCGTCCTACTTTTCCGGTACGTCGGGCTTGAAGTTCTTCATGCTGGGCCACTGGACACGCCGCAGCTCACGGGTGAACGCAGGGCAACCTGCCGCGTACGGCAAGTCGCCTGGCTCACCGGGCGCGTGTGTGTCAACAGCGGTCCCAGCTCGCTGATCTGATTGTCGACGAGCTTCTCGGCGGCGCTCGATCGTCGTTCGAGCGTCTTCTTGTCGCCGGTCGTCGAGGATTCGGCGCTGGTCCCGACGAGCCCGCGGATCCGACGACGCCGTGGAGTCGTCGTCGACGTTGATCCGGCGGGGAGGCGTCTTCTGCTTCCGCGGCGGGGAGTGCACGGTGGTTGCACCCCCGGCGGTTTTGTCGCCATCGGCCTTCGTCTTCTCGACTTGCCGTGGCCGCGAGGTCGCCGGCTGCTGCGGCGTGTCGTTATTGGCGAAGGCGATCAGGCTCTGGATGGTTGCCCTCCAGTCTTCGGCCTTGTCTGCCGCTGGAGGGAAGTCGAGGAGCAGTTGCGCTCTTGCGAGTGCTTCTGCTGGAGAGGAGGGGAGCGGGGGCAAGCGGTGCGAGGAGCGGGATATGCTCGGACTCCTAACGGGGTTAGAAGGAGCAGGTTCCCGCCCCGGCGACCGCACCTTGCTCGTGCCCGGACGGTGGTCTGGAGCATCCCGCGAACCTCCGACTTGCCCTTGCCCCAGCAAGCGGATGGTACCTCCTGTACCACGGCGCTGCTGGGTCGTCGTTTGCTGAGATGGACGTGGCGCGTCCACGGAGACCGAAGCTCGGTCGTCCGTTTTGTCCTTGGATTTGGTGGTGCCGCGAGTTTCCTCGCTGGCGACCACCCTTCCGACGGTGTCTCCTCCACCCACCGTTGGTTCTGGTGGAGGTGGAACAGACGCAGACGGGCCTCCGACCTCCGAAGCCTTCTTCTTCGGGGCCATGCTGTTGCTGCTGATGAAATCGAAGTGGCTGGAGAGGTTGATGAAGGATGCGCCCGCGTGAGCGCCGGATCAGGTTCGCACAACCTCGACGCCCCCTACCTGGCGCGCCAAATATGTCGGGGGAAACTGTCCACCACGAGCACCTATGGGACCGGAGCCCCTTGTTCGTGCGGTAAGGGAGCGGAGGGAGCACAAAGATCAGATCGTAGAGCTCACGCAGGCAGTTTACCCAGGTTCGGGCCGCGATGGACGCGTAAAACCCTACTCCTGCTTAGATTGTATTCAGTGTGGAGCTCGGGAGCTTGAAGAACTAGCTACACCGAGCGAATGAGTGATCTAGGTTCCGAACCCTTTCTACGTTGTGCATGGGCCTCCTTTTATAGCTCAAGGGGTCACCGACAGGTGTCAACGTAGGAGAAGGGGTAAAAATGTAACTTTGGTGGTAGTTGTAACAGTGCGGGAATAGTGGATGAACAGTGGATGAACAGTGGTCATCACCTACTTTGACAGTGGGGGACAAGAGCATTTAATGCCCGTCGCCGTCGACCCCAAAAGCGCCCGCCCTTGCGTCTCCGTTTGCCACGGCGATAGCTTTGTCACCGTGGAGTGCCACCGTGTCCCCCAGGCTGCACAACCATCCGCCACGCGTCCCTGGAATGGCCCCAGGGCGATGCGTGGACCGATGAGCTGGAGCGCGGGCACACAGCGTAACTCTCCCCGGCAAGCACCTTGCCGGGGCCTTGACCTTGCCGGGCCCTGGAGCTTGTCGCTCCCCGGGCCCTGCCGGGGCGCATGTTGCGCCGAGGCATGTCTTCTGGGATGTAGCCTTCTAATCTTCCTGGCAAGCTCCTCTTGCCAGGGTCTTGTGTTAATGAGGAAATCTTGAGCCTGGGACGGCTTTCCCGGCAAGCTCCACTTGCCGGGGCCTTGATCTTCTGTCTTGTATACTTTGTTTTTGAATGGCTTCATATGGATCAGAAAGGTCTCCGACGAGCACGTGGTAAGCCTTACCGCGGGAAGCGGCAACTGCCCGTGCACAAGTTGGGGTACTGAGGTACCCCTACCTTAGTACACCGACAGCATAAATCTGAAGACTGGGATTGGCAAAGGAAGACGTTGAGCAAGCAGACTTCATATCCTCTTTTTAGGCCACCAATACCAATGTCATGGATTCCTCCCCCTGCCGACTATTATTCATATCAATCATGGGGCAAGCATAAATCAAGGGCACACCGTCCACCATATTCTAAAACACCTCACCAAAATTATGAAGCTCCGAGAGGATCATCGTTTGTTCAAAAAACACATGTTAAAGACCGGTTCAACCAAAAAGAATTGCTCTGGACCTCAGCAAAGAAGATGGGCATGGTCAAACTAGTGTACCGAGAGAAAAGGATGGTCGCAAGTGTGCTATTTCATATCCGACTCCAGACGACAAAAAGCCAGCCGGGTCTACGTTGGCTACTAAGGGAAAGGAAGTGAAGCGGCTAACTTTCAAGGACCCAATCATCGAGTCTGGACATGCCAAGCCGGAAGTGCCAAAGGTCAGGAAAGAGTTTCTAGTGCACAAAACAAAATCATAGCCGGGATGCTCACTCGGCTTATCAAATTGGCAAGAAAGAAATCTGAAGCAGCTCAGGGCCAAAGAGTTGGAGAAGAGGAATATGGCATGGGTCCCCAAGGGAAGCCGTCAAGGCGGGAATGATGTGCCAGCTCCTGTTGTGAAGCCAGCAGGAGTAAAGGAGGACAAGTGTGAGGCCGGTAGGCGAAAACAACAATTTTCATGTCACTATACGAGACTCCAAACGGCGCATCATCCATGTTCTGCAACCATCACATCAGAGTTTGTGCCCAACAATATATCCCCAGCTGAAATATCTGATTTATTTCGGCTATTCACACTTTGGTGGATGGATTCCCAAGCCCCATTTAGATGAGAATGCATGGCCGATATTTTCATATCGCCCTGAGAGTTCATTGTATTGGCAAAGTAGGGCATCTGGTTAACGATGTTCATCATGTTTATCTTGTACATCTATAGCCGATGCTCGATGTTTGCCAATACTAGCAAGGCCGACTTAATTATTGATTCGGCCAATGATCAAGGGTTTAGTGCATAAAAGCTCTGACTCATGATGATAGTTATCTGCAGGATCCATGTTAGGAGACAGACGATGTTCGGCAGGGGCTTGACGGTGTACTTTGGTCAACAATGAGTTGAGCCACCGAACAATTATCGGTATTCCTTTGAGGTGCATGGTTATAATTGCTCGGTAAGACGGCTTGGTGATGTATTGTCAATCGGTTCTAATATCTCCAAGGAGTACCTGGACAATGTAAGGTTAGAATTGACATGAGAAATTTGTGTGGAGGCCTTTGTGACATCCAATGGTTGTTCTCAGACGACTATCATTCGAAGAAGTTCTACTCAAGCAACAAACAAGCCCGAGCATATGGCCAATAACATTTATCGTACTCAGCATACACAACCGATGGAGTGTTGACATCGTGCTTAAACAATACCCGAGGCAAAGTATTTTCTCGCACGCAAGCTCTGCCAGAAAATAGGGGGGCATGTGTTAACACCTGATTTTGGCACGATACAAAACGCAATAAAGATGGCCTCAAATGAGAAAGTTCTCAACATGTGAAAGTTCCGTATCGTCAAAATTAGAAACTTTGATGTTCGGATCATCACCATCCGACCTCATCTTAGGAGCTGAAACAGTATTCAAAGTTCTAAAATTTTGTGTTCAGATCACTATTTGGCTGATTACACCCTCAAGACGGCCTCAGATGGAAAACTATCCAACATGAATTGTCTTCGTCTCGTCGAATCGGTCGATAATCGTATAAAAATCGTCTCAATCCGAGTTCGTATGCAAAAGTTAATGCTATCTAAATGCAGCCCTGTCAAGAGGTGAAATATGACGCGCCCCATCAGACACATGTTTGATGGGTGTCTGATGCAATGCGTGAGCAATTAGCCCTTCAAGATGGCCTTGACTCGAAAAACGGTCAACTTTAAATTGTTCGTCTCATCGAAACGGTCAAGATTGCTTTTGGGCGCATTTCCATCCGAGGTCGTTTACTGCTGCAGAAAAGACCCGCAAGGTGCAGCCAGTTTAAACCGAACAATTTTGAAAAGTTTGCCGGGCAAAGAGCCTGCCAGGTGAAGAACTTGCCGGGTGAAAGGCTTGGCGGGTGAAAAGCTTGACGGGCAAAGAGCTTTCCGGGGTGGAAACCTTACCGGGTGAAAAGCTTGCTGGGTGAAAAGCTTGCCGGGCAAAGAGCTTGCCGGGGTGGAAAGCTTGCCGGGAAAAGCTTGCCGGGTGGAAACTGCCAAGACCAATCCGAACAGAAGCTGAAGATGGGCTCAAATGATTATCTAGATGGCCTCTGATCAAAAAGTGTTCAACATAAAAGTTGTTCGTAACTTCGAAACAATCAACTTTGCTTTTGGAATCGTCATCATCCGACGTAGTATACGACCTGCAGAGACACTACAAGAGTCAGACGGTCCAGTCAGCTACATAACCAACTCCGACTCGAAATTAAAGATAACCCTGTGGAGTATTGAAGATGGCCTTATTTAGAAAAATTATCAACAGGATAATTATTCGTCTCGTCAAGGCCCACAAATTTGGTATTTTAATCTTCTTAATCGGAGGTCATATGCAAATTCTGCGGCCCGCGCAAAAAGTAGGACAGAAGTAAGGGACAGATTCGGGCTGAATCCGAGTTGGAGTAGAACTAGGACTTTAGGACGTGAATAGATGTAAATTTCTTGTAAGGAAAGCCTAGATGAATCCTTTGCTTGTACGGGAAGTCTAGTCGCCTCTTATATATGTTGGGGGTGACGGCCGATTGAACAACACCAATCGAACCAACAATCCATTACACTTTTGTGTTCATCTATCTTTATCCCTTACCCTTGTATCTTTCTTTCTCGTTCTTCGCTCGTTCTTCGTGTTGAAGGACGGCTATCCACGAGGCTCTAGGGGCGAGCGAATCGATCTAGAGCAGCCCATAGCTGCCGCGCGCCCTGACGGGGTCCCTCCCAAGCGTGTGGGGTTTCGGGTCCGCAAAAGCGCCCGTCGATTGTCCTGCGTACCGCGTTGTTGGTCGGGTATCCTTCGACGTGAGCTGCGATGCATCACCCCCGGCGTCAAGGGTACACGTGACGTGTTCATGTGCGAACACCACTTAGATAGACATCCCTCTAGTCATCTAAATGATCACGTGATCCAAATCAACTAAACCATGTCCGATCATCACGTGAGATGGAGTAGTTTTCAATGGCAAACATCTTATGTTGATCATATCTACTATATGGTTCACGCTCGACCTTTCGGTCTCCAGTGTTCCGAGGCCATGTCTGTACATGCTAGGCTCGTCAAGTTTAACCCGAGTATTCTGCATGTGCAAAACTGTCTTACACCCGTTGTATTTGAACGTAGAGCTTATCACACCCGATCATCACGTGGTGTCTCGGCACGAAGAACTTTCGCAACGGTGCATACTCAGGGAGAACACTTGTACCTTGAAATTTTGTAAGGGATCATCTTATAATGCTGCCGCCGTACTAAGCAAAATATGAAGCATAATAAGATAAACATCACATGCAATCAAAATATGTGACATGATATGGCCATCATTATCTTGTGCTTTTGATCTCCATCTCCAAAGCATCATCATGATCTACATCTCACCGGCTTGACACCATGATCTTCATCGTAGCGTCATGGTCGTCTCGCCAACTATTGCTACTACTACTATCGCTAACTCATAGTGATAAAGTAAAGAAATTACATGGCCTTCGCAATTCATACAATAAAGATACAACCATAAGGCTCCTGTCTGTTGCCAATAACTTTACAAAACATGATCATCTCATACAATAACGTATAAACTCATCACATCTTGACCATATCACATCACAACATGCCCTGCAAAAATAAGTTAGACGTCCTCTACTTGGTTGTTGCAAGTTTTACGTGGCTGCTACGGGCTTAGCAAGAACCGTTCTTACCTACGCATACAAAATCACAACGATTTTCCGTCAAGTATGTATTGTTTTAACCTTCACAAGGACCGGGCGTAGCCACACTTGATTCAACTAAAGTTGGAGAAACTGACACCCGCCAGCCACCTGTGTGCGAAGCACGTCGGTAGAACCAGTCTCGCGTAAGCGTATGCGTAATGTCGGTTCGGGCCGCTTCATCCAACGATACCGCCGAATCAAAGTATGACAATGCTGGTAAGCAGTATGACTATTATCGCCCACAACTCATTGTGTTCTACTCGTGCATATCATCTACGCATAGACCTGGCTCATGATGCCACTGTTGGGAACGTAGTATTTCAAAAAAATTCTACGATCATGCAAGATCTATCTAGGAGAAGCATAGCAACGAGTGAGGAGAGTGTGTCTACGTACCCTCGTAGACCGAAAGCGGAAGCATCTAGTGACGCGGTTGCTGTAGTCGAACGTCTTCGCGATCCAACCGATCCAAGCACCGAACGTACGGCACCTTCGCGTTTAGCACACGTTCAGCTCAATGACGTCCCACTAGCTCTTGATCCAGTTGAGCGTCACGGGAGATTTTCGTCAGCACGACGGCGTGGTGACGGTGATGATGAAGCTACCGGCGCAGGGCTTTGCCTAAGCATTGCAACGATATGACCATGGTGTGTAACTGTGGAGAGGGACACTGCACACGGCTACGACAAATCTTGGAGTGCCTTTGGGGTGCCCCCTGCCCACGTATATAAAGGAGGGAGGAGGAGGAGGCCAGCCCTAGAGGGTACGTGCCAAGTGTGGGGAGTTCTACTAGGACTCCCAAGTCCTAGTAGGATTCCCCTTTTCCTTTCCGGAGTAGGAAAGAAAGAGGGAAAGAGAGAGGGAGTAGGAAAGGGCAAGGGGAGTGCCGCCCCCTTTCGCCTAGTCCAATTCGAACCCATGGGGGGGTGCGCGCCTCCTTCCCTTTGGCATGCCTCCTCTATTTCTGTATGGCCCAATAAGGCCCAAATACTTCTCCCGGCGAATTCCTTTAACTCTCTGGTACTTCAAAAAATACCTGAATCACTCGGAACCTTTTCGATGTCCGAATATAGCCTTCTAATATATCGATCTTTACGTCTCGACCATTTCAAGACTGTTTGTCATGTCTGTGATCTCATCTGGGACTCCGAACAAATGTTGGTCATCAAATCACATAACTCATAATACAAATCGTCATCGAACGTTAAGCGTGCGGAACCTACGGGTTCGAGAACTATGTAGACATGACTGATACACGTTTCCGGTCAATAACCAATAGCGGAACCAGGATGCTCATATTGGCTCCTACATATTCTATGAAGATCTTTATCGGTCAAACCGCATAGCAACATATGTTGTTTTCTTTGTCATCGGTATGTTACTTGCCCGAGATTCAATTGTCGGTATCATCATACCTAGTTCAATCTCGTCACTGGCAAGTCTCGTTACTCGTTCCGTAACACATCATCTTGTGACTAACTCATTAGTCGTTCGATTGCAAGGCTTATTATGATGTCTATTACCGAGAGGGCCCAGAGATACCTCTCCAACACTCGGAGTGACAAATCCTATTCTCAATCTATGCGAACACCACAAACACCTTCGGAGACACCTGTAGAGCATCTTTATAATCACCCAGTTGCGTTGTGACGTTTGATAGCACACAAGGTGTTCCTCCGGTATTCGGGAGTTGCATAATCGCATAGTCATAGGAACATGTATAAGTCATGAAGAAAGCAATAGCAGTAAAACTAAATGATCAAGTTGCTAAGCTAACGGATGGGTCTTGTCCATCACATCATTCTCCTAATGATGTGGTCTCGTTGATCAAATGACAACTCATGTCTATGACTAGGAAACATAACCATCTTTGATCAATGAGCTAGTCTAGTAGAGGCGTACTAGGGACACTCTATTTTGTCTATGTATTCACACATGTACTAAGTTTTCGTTTAATAGCATGAATAATAAACATTTATCATGATATAAGGAAATAAAAACTTTATTATTGCCTCTAGGGCATATTTCCTTCAATTTAAACCTGCAGTTTTGCATTTTTGGTATAATCATACACGAGAGAGGAATGGTGATCCCGGCATATTTGAGTTATTCCTTCAAAAAAAATCTTAACCTATGTTGGTACCAATGATCACTCCATGAAATTGCCAATATGGCAGAGGACTGATATATCATGACAATGGAGGCTTAATTTAGTATTTGCATGAAGCAGTAGTACGGAAAAGCCACAGAGAAACAATTTATAATTATCAGAAAGACACCACCTATGTCCAAGGTAACTACTTTCCTTATAATACTTTTGTGAAGTATTTAGATACTATTTCGACAATATATGTATAAATAGACAGATATGACACTTTCTAATGTTCAGCTACATTTGTCTTCTTGTCTGCAATAGTCTTTGGTGTCTGCGTCGTCATTGTCCACCTCCTTCCATGCTCTTCATTGCCACCGATCCACCTCCCGTAGCGCCCAACACGCCGTCGGTGTGGAGTAATCCGTCAAGAACTATAAGAAAGATGATTTTTGCCACCCAAGAGGTACCAGCCCTCTATGTTTTCCCCATGCTACCATACTCTTATTTTGATCTATGAGGTTCTTCGTATCTCCATTGGTTCAATATTTGATCATGCAACAACTGATTTGCATGATGTTTTATTGTGTAGTGGATTAACCTTAAGTTGTTTTGTGGACAAAGGTGGTGACCAAGATGATTTTCTGCAACCATATTTACATCTTTGGAGCATACTTTGGTCAGGACTTTGGCGGTGGCTACCATGTTGCTTCAACACGATGGAGTAGTGCATGTAATTCTTGACGATTGTTAGTTAGTTTTTAAAGGAAACAAGTGTAATTGTTTAGTCATTCATAAATTGTAACGTCTTGACACTATAATACTAGCTTGTTCAGTATTTTCTACACATTTATGGAAGATTTTTAAGTAAAACAGCGACAGTATACTTGATGTAAAATGACAAGGGGGCATTTTTATTTAGAAGAAGTTATGGAAATAAATTTGGCCTAATACAAACTAAGCAGCATGTGGGTATGTATATTTCTCTTCAATACAATCAAACATCGTGTGTTGCACGTGCAATGCTAACTAGTTTATACAACCACATTAATATGGACAGGTAAATCACGGTCTGTATTTGATAAAAAAATTACACAGTTGCATTAATACGGACAGTTAAATCTTGGGCTAACATATATAGTACAATATTTATATCCCATTGTAATGCACGAGCGTTGTCCTATCATCAATATGAAAAATCATAAAGGGAGAGATCCAACATATCTCAGTCTTCAAACCATGTCAATCCAATGACCTATATTGCTGCAATGATGGATGCATAATATATTAGCATGCAATTAATATCACATCAAATGATATATAGTACAATATATATATATATATATATAATGTGTAATTCATATCCTACCTAATACTAATGTGCAATTAATTTTGTCTATAATATCAACGTGCATTGCACGTACATATTACTTGTAAAATCGAAATTGTTCTACTACGGACCAAAACACCACGCCATGCCATAACGAGATCACCTATGCATTGGCATCGTAGACGTTAAAAAATCGGACTATGCCAACATTTACGAGAAGACTTTTCGACTCAAAAGATAGTTTAGATTCATCACCTTCTCACAACATGTACCATGTACATCCTCCAAAATCACAAATAAGGGTTCAATTCAAGAGATATTACAGCATTTTTCAGCACCGCCGAATATATCATCTCTTAACTCAGAATCTTAAAAAAACCACCAGGGGAAAATAAAAGGAAACAATGGAACTCCATACCTAAACCAGCAACAACCTACGAATTGAAAATCCGCGATGTAATGCTCAAAAGAAGAAAAAATCTGCACTGTTTCCACGTCATGGGCGGAAAAGCTGCGTGCCCCCGGTAGTACTGTATACCACCCGAACTCTCGACTCAAGAACCCAGCCCACTAGACCTCCTCCCTCGTCTCTCCCACTTCCGGTTACTCTCGAGGTTCTCGCGGCAATGGCGGGCTCCTGGCGAGCTGCCGCGCTGGCGGTGGCCATGGTTTGTTGGGTCGCGAGCAGCTGCGTGCTCGGGTTCCCGGAGGAAGATTTGGTGGGGCGGCTGCCCGGGCAGCCAATCGTGGGGTTCAGGCAGTTCGCCGGCTACGTGGACGTGGACGACAAGGCCGGGAGGAGCCTCTTCTACTACTTCGCGGAGGCGCAGGACCACGCCGCCGGCAAGCCGCTCACGCTCTGGCTCAACGGAGGTCTGTACCTAGTACCTACTCACTTCCTTGTACCTTTTCCTCCTCTACTCTACATTTTTCTTGCAGGTTCTGTGTTCGTTCCACTAAAAAAAATGCCATAGCGTGTGAAGAATTGTCTCGCTAAATTGATCATTGAACAATATCTCGCTAATAGCACGCTATAGCGTGTTATAACACACTAATAGCATATTTTCAGGAGTAGCGCTATTTTGTATATAGCGTGCTATTTCTTCGTTCACCATCAGAGGTCATATGATGACAGGTAGTGTTTTCTGAACCGGAAACACACACAATTTCCTCCCATTAGTTGACCATCATCTGCTCCGATCCACACCTGCCAAGGAAAAAATAAATCAGTCTTATGTGTATTCCCTTCATTTCTTTTTAGTTTGCATATAAGATTTGGTCAAAGTCAAACTTTGTAAAATTTGACTTGTTTTGTAGGAAAATATATTAACATTCATATTATGAAATCCATATTATTAGATGTATGATGAAATTAATTTTCATAATATATAACTTTGAATTGTGGATGTTGATAATTTTTTTCTATAAAGTTAGTCAAAATTTACAAAGTTTGACTTTGACCAAATCTTATATATAGACTAAAAAAACGGAGGGAGTATCTTTGAGGCCACCATCTTCCCTACCTTGGAGCCTTGCCTCATTGGGCTTTGTGTGTTGTGGTCCTTGAGAATTTTAAAAAGGAGCGAGGCACCATTTTTGCTTTCATTCCATGCATTCACACACACACACAGAAGAGGGTGCTTTCGTTTCTTTGATGTAACAGTACATTGCTACACTATGATGTGCCTAAAGATCTAAGTACATACTACATATGGAAATGTGATTGCTAACTGTATGTTGCTGCAAAATTTCACCGATGTTCAGGTCCTGGCTGTTCTTCGGTTGGAGGCGGCGCGTTTACAGAGCTGGGCCCATTTTATCCCAGAGGAGATGGTAGAGGCCTTCGATTGAACAAGAAATCGTGGAATAAAGGTTGAGCTTTTGGCAACCATCTCTCTGATCACATCTTACAGGTGAAAGAAAGTGTAGATCTTACTAACTCTTAGTTTCTTTATCTTTCTTAATTTGCAGTGTCCAATCTTCTATTTGTTGAATCACCAGCTGGGGTTGGATGGTCCTACTCCAACACTTCGTCAGACTACAATACAGGAGATACACGTACTGGTAAGCTGATGCGATATTCTGCACATAACAGGATACCGGTTGTTAGCCGGAACACGTCGATCTAACCGTATGTTTCTTTAACTATATGCAGCTAATGATATGTACAAATTTCTGCTGGGTTGGTATAAGAAGTTCCCAGAGTACAGATCAAGAAGCTTATTTCTTTCTGGAGAGAGCTATGCAGGTTAGGAAGAATTTCAAGTTCTACTTTACGAATCTGTGGTTCAGTTATCGCTATTCTACGGTGCGTGATTTTGCGTTACTAATAATGCAGGGCATCATATACCCCAGCTAACCGATGTTCTTCTCACGCACAATGAGAAATCAAAGGGTTTTAAGTTCAATATAAAGGGGGTAGCTGTAAGTAGTCAAACAAAGCCTGGTCCTCTCTTGAATCAACTATTTTGGGACGGAGGGAGTACTTACTAGTTACTAGTAGTACTATTTTGCTAACTCTGAGATTACCTTGAGTAGATCGGGAATCCGCTACTCAATCTTGACAGGTATACCCGCTTAACATATCAGTACTTCTGGTCTCATGGTATGATCTCCGATGAAATATTTCTGTCCATCAAGAAGGATTGTGATTTTGAGGGTTACACATCCGGTAACCCCCACAATGAGAGCAAGGCATGCAATGTTGCCATTGACGAGGCAAAAGATATGATTGGAGATTATGTCGACGACTATGATGTCATTCTTGACGTCTGTTACCCATCAATTGTGATGCAGGAGCTACGATTGCGCAAATATGTATGCTTGCTTACTCATGGTGCATGATATTTTACACCAGAACCTTTTGATTGCTCTTATGTGACTAGTTTTTTTGTGCAACCTAGGTGACCAAGATCAGTTTAGGAGTGGATGTTTGCATGTCATATGAAAGTACCTTCTACTTCAATCTTCCAGAAGTGCAGCATGCACTTCATGCTAATAGAACACATCTACCTTATGGCTGGAGCATGTGCAGTGAGTAAGTGCTTCCATTGCTACTTCTGTCAAGTAGTACATCCGTTGGCACTTTGAGTAAATATGTAAAGAGAGGAGAGTCGGAGTAAACAAACTGCTCATCTTTGCAACTCAAACTCACATGGACCATTTAAAATCATGTACCAGTGTGCTGCATTTCACCGGAATGGATATTTACATCAACATCCTGCCTTTACTTCAGAGAATAGTGGAACAAAAGATACCAGTTTGGGTATTCAGGTATGTAAACTTACCTTTTCGTACTCCCATATACGAGCATATTTTTTCAGATAATTTCTTTCGTTCCATGTGCAATTTGTTGTGACAATTATGAATTAACGTTACAGCGGCGATCAAGACTCTGTGGTGCCCCTCTTGGGCTCCCGGACCCTTGTGCGAGAGCTAGCTCATGCAATGGGGCTGCCTATCACAGTGCCATACAGTGCTTGGTTCCGCAAAGGCCAGGTATACTTCTATGCTATGAACACAAGTTGAATTGCAGATGTCTCATTTGATGATATTGAACATGAATGTTGTTAGATGTGTATAGTCTATAGTGTAACATTTGTTGCTGTTTGATTTTCAAGGTTGGAGGCTGGGCAACAGAGTACGGTAACATGCTCACCTTTGCGACAGTGCGGGGCGCATCCCACATGGTGCCATTTTCACAGCCTGACCGAGCTCTCGGCCTATTTCGCTCGTTTGTGCTTGGACAGAGGCTCCCAAACACAACCCATCGACCCATTGACTAAGTGTACCTACAAAAGCAGCTGGATATAGAAAGAAAATAGCTTAGGATTTTTCAGTCTGGCTACAAAAGTTAAGTTCTCAATGACTTATAAGATGATCAATAAGTTCTTGATTCTTTAGAAAGAGTGGAAAAGTAATGCATGCTAGCAAGTAGGAGTATCAGATTGCGTCCGTGGAAGTCTGGAACACAGATTCCAGAATAATTTGTACAGTACAAGCAATTATGTGGGTGTAATGGACAAGGGCGAGCATATTACAAGTAATGCATGCTACAGTTAAGCCGTGGCCGTAGATGGCTGAATCATCCCATGGTACCGGACAAAGACCCGTGGCAGAGAAACCGGCTCGGAATAGGAGCGGAAGAAGAAGGGGGCTACAGGGAAGAGGGGGCAATGGACAAGGGCGAGCTAGGATTCGCATTGACGCAGTTATAAGCGAAGGGGGGGTCGACGTGGCGGCCATCTACGGCCACGGCGGCCGTGGATGTGCGACGAACACATCTCCTCCTCCTCCTCTGTAGAAGAAGGAGAGGGCCGTTCGTGGGCTGGACTCGTTACTGTAGTAGCAGGCCGCAAGTAAACAGTGTGCACTTAGCATTTTCCCTTTTTCTGTTTCTTTTGTTTTCTTTTCTATTTTCTCTATTCTATTTCTTTTTTTATTTCGCACTTATTTTCTATATGAAATCAAATTATTTATAAATAATATTTATCACATAAATACTAGGCAGTGAGTTGAGTTAGCACAACAAGTTTTAATTTACTTCGATTAGTTTACAAATTTGTTTATCTCTAATTGGTTAATTTAAATGTGCTTGGTCCTGTTTTGAATTGAATATATAAGGGCCACTCAAATATTTTTTTTAAATGTTGATTTCTACATGGTAATTAGCTAGTGAATATTTGCAACACATCAAAAAAATTAGTTTATAGTTTGGAGAAATATTGTTTTGACTTGTAATTAAATTTTGAAATTGTCAATGTTTTGGACAAGTGACAATTAGCATGGAAAACTTGATAACATGGCAATCAATAAGGGGACATTACTGTAGCATGACTTCGGTGGTGTTACAGGAAGCATGTACCATGGATGTCTGGCCCATTAATTGTCGGTGCACACGATCTCACCGAGAATCATTACTTGAGAATAGGGCCCAATCGCACAATGAGTCATTGAATGAAACATAAGATGGGCCGACTCGTTTATCTCGTTTAGCTAGCTACAAAATGCGGTTTCAGAAAAATGTTCCAGTCTATTTTTTAGCTTTTATTTTTAAAATTTTATTTACAACTTTTAAGTTTTGTTTTTTTACATTTAAGAAAAACCATGGTCAAGAATATTTATGCTTTATTAAAAATGTTATAAAAATCAGTTTTTTTTAAATTGTTCAATATTTATAAAAAACAGTTATAAATAAATTCATGTTTTTATCAGGATGTTAAAACAATTCAAAAAACTATTCACGAGTTTTAAAATATGTTATATTTTTTATAAAATGTTTACCTTCATAAAGAAACCCCAGGTTTACTTTTAAATTTTTTAAATAAAATATAGGTTGTTCTTAAGATTAAAAGCAACTGATAACCAGTATAACAGAAGAAGAAGAAAATCCGGCTTCGACGCTCGTAATCTGGGTTGGCCCAGTCGGTTAGTCACTCTTTTGGAGGGATCAACATTTAATGGCACCGAGCGACTAATATGACCTCGATAGACTAGTGCAAAGACTCATTCTATGGAGGGACCGACCTTTGGTCGCACAGAGCAACCAATAGGACATCCACAGAATAGCGAAAAGACCCATTTATTGTATAGAGTAGCGCAAAGCTCGCTTATTGTCAGTACACAATGAACATTTCAAAACGCTTGTTGAAGATTCTTTAAAAATGCAAAATGAACATTTTTAATGCAGAAACATTTTACGTATTTGTGAATATTTTATAAATGGCACACATATTTTTTATATGTTATGAAAAAAATATGCGAGATTTTTTTTTATTTCTGGATTTTTTAAATGCCATGACTAATTTTCTCAAAAATCGTGATAAAATATTTAATGATATGCATATTTTTTACAAACTAAGCAAACAAATGGTTGTGCCGTTAAAAGATTCATAAAGACTTCAAACAAGCTGGCATGTTTTGCAAAAAATGTTCATGATATTTGAAAAGATGAATGTGTGTTAAAAATCTTAACTATGTATTAAAAATGTACAATATAAATTCATACAAATGTTCATTACATCTTTGAAAAAAGTTCAGTGTGTATATGGAAAGTATTCAACTTGTATACAATAAATACTCAACATGTATTTTAAAAAAGGTGACATGTATTTAAAAAGGAAAAAATGGAGAAAATAAAACAAAAACTAGGAATAAAATCATTACAGAAAACATACGAAAAATACAGGAAAATCGGTCAGAACCTTCTTTTCTTTGAGATAAATTCCGAAGTTTTTTATTCAACTATCACAATGTTTACACGGACGAAAATAAGTCCTACCGACTAACCCAACCACTCATGTATAATTGCTCCATAAACTATGGGAACCTTCTGAAAACCACATGGAAGGTCGAAAACCAGTAGCCCAAGTGCATCATTTCATTTCGTTATAAATAGAGGATTTACCTTTTTTGAGAATCTATAGCAGAGGGTTTATTGCCGAGCAAAGTTATATACATATATGTTGGGTTGGCCTTTCAAAAAAAAACTCCACGAATTGTCAACAACAAAAAAAGTTCTACAACTCCATGCATCGCATCCGCCGCTCTGTACGTGCGGTCGTGCGCAGATCCGGAGAGCCTGATACGTCTCCAACGTATCTATAATTTTTTATTGTTCCATGCTATTATTTATGAAGTCTTAGATGTTTAATGGGCTTTATCATTCACTTTTATATCATTTTTGGACTAACCTACTAACCCAAAAGCCCAGTCCAGATTGCTGTTTTTTGCCTATTTCAGGGTTATGCAGAAAAGGAATATCAAACGGAGTCCAAAAGGAATGAAACCTTCGCAGGAGATATTTTGGGAGGAAATCAGGCGAGATAAACTTCGGGGCCAAGTCAGAGGACAGGGGGGCCACCCTCGAGGGTGGGGGGCGCGCCCCCCTGCCTCGAGGGCAGGCCCGGTGGCCCTGATGCCCCTCTTCCTCCTATATATGCCTACGTACCCCAGAAACTCCTGTCGCAGAGAGAAAACCCTAATTCCACCGTCGTAGCTGCTGTTCCCGTGGAGATCCCATCTTGGAGCCTGTTCCGGGAGGGGGATCCATCACGAAGGCCTCCATCATCATCATCATCGCCCTCACCATGAGTTGTGAGTAGTTTACCACAGACCTTCGGGTCCATAGCTAGCATCTAGATGGCTTTTTCTCTCTCTCTGGATATCAATACAAAGTTCTCCTCGGTCTTCGAGGAGATCTATTCGATGTAATCTCTTTTTGCGGTGTGTTTGTCGATATTCGATGAATTGTGAGTTTATGATCAAGATTATCTATGAAAGATATTTGGTTCTTCTATGAACTTTTTATGTGAGCTCATAATATCCTTGCAAGTCTCTTCGAATTATTTGTTTGGTTTGGCCTACTAGATCTATAGGTCTTGCAATGGGAGAAGTGCTTGGCTTTGGGTTCAATCTTGCGGTGTCCTTCCAAGTGACAGTAGGGGCAGGAAGGCACGTATTGTATTGTTGCCATCGAGGATAAAAAGATGGGGTTTTCATCATATTGCTTGAGTTTATCCCTCTACATCATGTCATCTTGCTTAAGGCATTACTCTGTTCGTATGAACTCAATACACTAGATGCATGCTGGATAGCGGTCGATGTGTGGAGTAATAGTAGTAGATGCAAGCAGGAGTCAGTCTACTTGTCTCGGACGTGATGCCTATATACAATGATCATGCCTAGATAGTCTCATAATTATTCGCTTTTCTATCAATTGCTCGACAGTAATTTGTTTACCCGCCGTAGAATATCGCTATCATGAGAGAAGCCACTAGAGAAAACTATGGCCCCCAGGTCTATCTTTATCATATTAATTTCTTGTCAACTAGCCAATTTCTGTCGCCGTTGCTTTCTTTACTTTTTGTTTCTATACCAAAAATACCAAAAATATAATTATCATCTATATCAGATCTCACTATCGTAAGTGACCGTAAAGGGATTGACAACCCCTTATCGTGTTGGCTGCGAAGTTCTTATTTGTTTGTGCAGGTGCGATGGACTGGCGTGTGGTCTCGTACTAGATTGATACCTTGGTTCTCAAAAACTGAGGGAAATACTTACGCTACTGTGTTGCATCTCCCTTTCCTCTTCGAGGGAATACAACGCAAGCTCAAGAGGTAGCAGAGCCCACCGACGATGGATCTCCCCAAAGAGGTCCTCACCGACATCCTGTGCAGCGTCCCGGCACGCCACCTCGCCGCGTGCAGGCGAGTCTGTGGGTACCGGCGCGCCACCATCGATGCCCGTAGGCTGGTCCTCCCGCACCTCCTGTCGGGCGCGCTGAGCAGCGCCTTCATCAACATGCCCGAGAGCTTGCGCGGCACCTACCTTTAACGCCCCCGATTTGACCGTACACTAATCAAGCACACAAATGTGTACGACCAAGATCAAGAACTCACTGAAAGATATCATAACAAAACTCTAGACACAAATTAAAATAATGCAAGCTTTATATTACAAGCCAGGGGCCTCGAGATCTCGAATACATAAGCTTGAAAACACAAGAGTCAGCGAAAGCAATAATATCTTAGTACAAACATAAGTTAAACAAGTATGCCTTAAGAAGGTTAGCACAAATGTAGCAATGATCGAAAAAGCAAGGCCTCCTGTCTGGGACCTCCTAACTCCTCCTCGAAGACAAACTCCACGTAGAAACATTCTCGGGATCCTCTGGCTCCTGTACTCCGTCACCTGGTTGCATCATCCGAGAAGAAAGGAAAAAGGGGGGAAAGGGGGAGCAAAGCAACCGTGAGTACTCATCCAAAGTACTCGCACGCAAGGATCTACACTACATATGCAATGGTATCTGTATAAAGGGGTAATATATGTGGACCCGATACGTCTCCAACGTATCTACTTTTCCCGAGAGTGAGGTCCTCAACTTTAAACAAAGGGAAGGAGAAAATTTAAAAGATGCCTGGTATAGAATTTGCAATGCTCAAAATAAGTCTAATAGGAAGCTTTCCACTTCCGTGCTTCTTCGCAATTTTTATGTTGGCATAACCCCATGGAATAGATTTATCCTAGATACCATTACCGGAGGGAATTTCTTGGGTAGCCACACCGTTGATTCTTATAAAGCCATGACTGAATTATTTGGCTCACCACCTCTTACGGTTAATGGGACCGTTTTAACTTTGGAGCATGTTATGCAAAGGTTAGAAATTATTGAGAACAAAGTTGCTACGGTAGAACTGTTAGAGTGCTTGGATAAAAAATTCACAATGAAATTACCCAATATGGATCTAAGGTAGGAGTTTTTCTGAAATTTTTTAAGGAAAAGGAACCCATAGTTAAAGAAAAGTTAGATCAGGATTCTACTAGAATCAATAAGCTTGAGGATGTCATCACTAATGTGGGTTCTGCTCTTTCTGCTATAAAAACTACTCCCAATACCTCCACTAAATTATCTAAGTTCATGTATGTCCCTAAAGACAAGGGTGAAACTTCTAGACTCACGGATCTCAAATCCATAAGTGTTCACCCTAATTTTCTCACTTTTGCAAGAGACCCTTTTGACACTTTAGAATTTCTTAATTTCTTGCCCAAGAGTTTGATTATTCATAGGGACAAAGAAGTGCCCAAGAATCATAAGTGCTTAATCAAAGAATTGCCTCCCAAAGATGGCAATACCTAGATCTATCTTGTATCAAGCCTAGCTAGGGGCGTAAAACGATAGCGCTTGTTTGGAGGCAATCCAATTTTATGTTTTTTGTTTTTGCTGCTGTTAGGGAATAAATATTGCATCTAGCCTCTGATTAGATGTGTTTTTATGTTTTGTTTAGTGTTTGTGTCAAGTAGAACCTTTGGTAAGACTTGTGTGAAGTTTATTTGATCTTGCTGTGAAAAACAGAATCGTTAGCGCTCGCTAAAGTAGTCTTCAGATTTTACTGGAGCGTTCTTTTTAGTTGATTCTTTTTGCTGCTGATTTATAGACAAATTTCGCAAATTTACAAATTTAGTTTGAAGTTTTTGGAGTTCCATAAGTAGGCGAACCCAGCAGATTACTACAGACTGTTCTGTTTTTGATAGATTCTGTTTTTCGTGTGTTGTTTGCTTATTCCGATGCATCTATGAGTAATATTGGAGGATATGAACCATAGAGAACTTGGAGTGCAGTAGGTTTAACACCAATATAAACAAATAATGAATTCCTTGCTGTATCCTTGAGTGGTGGTTTGCTTTCTCTTACTAACGGAGCTCACGAGAATTTTTGTCTAAGTTTTGTGTTGTGAAGTTTTCAAGTTTTGAGTATTGCTTTGATGGACTATGGAACAAGGAGTAGCAAAGGCCTAATCTTGGGGATGCCCATGGCACCCCAAGTAAATTCAAGATAATCAAAAGCCTAAGGTTGGGGATGCCCCCGGAAGGCATCCCCTCTTTTGTCTTCATCCATCGGTAACTATACTTGGAGCTATATTTTTATTCGCAACATGTTATGTGTTTTGCTTGGAGCGTCTTGTATAATTTGAGTCTTTGCTTGTTAGTTTGACACAATCATCCTTGCTGGACACACCTATTTGAGAGAGTTAAATATGCCCTAGAAATTGTTAGAACACTCTATATGCTTCACTTATATCTTTTGAGTTGAATAGTTTTTGCTCTAGTGCTTCACTTATATTTTTTAGAGCATGGTGGTGGTAATATTTTGTAGAAATTGTTGAACTCTCATGCTTTACTTAGATCTATTTGAGAGTCTATTAAAACAGCATGGTAAAGTGTTTAGGCTGAAGAAACTAGTCTTCACATGATAAACATCCAATGTCAATGTAGTAAAAAAATTCACACCAAGTGCATTGAGTAGAAAGAGATGTTGGATGCTTGATAATTGTTTTGAGACATGAGGATAGTGATATTAGAGTCATGCTAGTGGATTAATTATGAAATTGAGAAATATTTGTGTTATGGTTGGTGATTCCCGTAGCATGCACGTATGGTGAACCGTTGTGTGACTAAGTTAAAGAATGAGGTATTTGTAGAGTGTCAACCTTTGTGTGGAGGTCGTGGGCGCGCGATGGTTAACTCCTACCAACCTCCCCCTAGGAGCATGCGTTGATTGCTTTGTTTTGATGACTCGTAAATTTTTGCAATAAGTATATGAGTTCTTATGTCTAATGTTGAGTCCATGGGTTATACGCACTCTCACCCTTCCACCATTGCTAGCCTCTCTTGTACCGCCCAACTTTCGCCAGTGCCATAAACCCACTATATATCCTTCCTCAAAACAGCCACCATATATATTCCTCAAAACAGCCATCATACCTACCTATGATGGCACTTCCATAGCCTTTCCGAGATATATTGCCATGCAACCTTCCACCGTTCCGTTCATATGACACGCATCATATTGTCATATTGCCATTGCATGATCATGTAGCTGACATCGTATTTGTGGCAAGGCCAGCATGCATAATTTTTATACATTTCACTTTTGTTTCATTGCACATACCGGTACACCGCCGGAGGCATTCATATAGAGTCATACTTTGTTGTTGTAGTATTGAGTTGTAATCTTGTGTTGTAATGAAAGTGTGTGATCATCATTTATAGAGCATTGTCCCATGGGAGGAAAGGCTAAATCTATAAACCCCCTCCGCAAAAAAAGGGAAAAAAAAGGAAAGGCCAAAGAAAAAAGAAAGGCCCCAAAAAAAGAAAAAGAAAAAGGCACAATTGCTACTGTCTTTTTCCACACTTGTGCTTCAAAGTAGCACCATGTTCTTCATTGTAGAGAGTCTCATGCTTAGTCACTTTCATATACTAGTGGGAATTTTCGTTATAGAACTTGGCTTGTATATTCCAACGATGGGCTTCCTCAAATGCCCTAGGTCTTCGTGAGCAAGCAAGTTGGATGCACACCCACTAGTTTCTTTTGTTGAGCTTTCATTCATATTTAGCTCTAGTGCATCCGTTGCATGGCAATCCCTACTCACTCACATTGATATCTATTGATGGGCATCTCCATAGCCCGTTGATACGCCTAGTCGATGTGAGACTATCTCCCTCTTTTTGTCTTCTCCACAACCACCTCTATTCCACCCATAGTGCTATGTCCATGGCTCACGCTCATGTATTGCGTGAAAGTTGAAAGGTTTGAAAAGATAGAGCATGAAAACAAATGCTTGGCTGAATCGGGGTAGTGCATGATATGAATATTTTGTGTGATAGCAAGGGAGCATAGCCAACACTATATGATTTTGTAGGGATAACTTTCTTTAGCCATAGTATTTTGATAAGACGTGATTGCTTTGTTAGTGTTGCTTGAAGTATTGTTATTTCTTATGTCAATATAGACTTTTATCTTGAATCTTTCAGATCTGAACATTCATGCCACAATTAAGAGAATTACATTGAAAAACTATATTGGTTAGCATTCCACATCAAAAATTCTTTCTTTATCATTTACCTACTCGAGGACGAGTAGGAATTAGGCTTGGGGATGCTTGATACATCTCCAACGAATCTATAATTTTTGATGGTTCCATGCTATTATTTATGAAGTCTTAGATGTTTAACGGGCTTTATCATTCACTTTTATATCATTTTTGGGACTAACCTACTAACCCAAAGGCCCAGTCCAAATTGTTGTTTTTTGCCTATTTCAGGGTTTTGCAGAAAAGGAATATCAAACGGAGTCCAAACGGAATGAAACCTTCGCAGGAGATATTTTTGGAGGAAATCACGCGAGATAAACTTCGGGGCCAAGCCAGAGGACAGGAGGCCCACCCTCGAGGGTGGGGGGCACGCCCCCCTTCCCAGGGCGTGCCCCCCTGCCTCGAGGGCAGGCCCGGTGGCCCCTGGTGCCCCTCTTCCTCCTATATATGCCTACGTACCCCAGAAACTCCAGATGCAGAGAGAAAACCCTAATTCCACCGCCGTAGCTGTTGTTCCCGTGGAGATCCCATCTTGGAGCCTGTTCCTGGAGGGGGATCCATCCCGGAGGCCTTCATCGTCATCATCATCATCGCCCTCACCATGAGTTGTGAGTAGTTTACCACAGACCTTCGGGTCCATAGCTAGTATCTAGATGGCTTCTTCTCTCTCTCTGGATCTCAATACAAAGTTCTCCTGGGTCTTCGAGGAGATCTATTCGATGTAATCTCTTTTTGCGGTGTGTTTGTCGAGATCCGATGAATTGTGAGTTTATGATCAAGGTTATCTATGAAAGATATTTGGTTCTTCTCTGAACTTTTTATGTGTGCTCGTAATATCCTTGCAAGTCTCTTCAAATTATTGGTTTGGTTTGGCCTACTAGATCTATAGTTCTTGCAATGGGAGAAGTGCTTGGCTTTGGGTTCAATCTTGCGGTGTCCTTTCCCAGTGACAGTAGGGGCAGCAAGGCACGTATTGTATTGTTGCCATCGAGGATAAAAAGATGGGGTTTTCATCATATTGCTTGAGTTTATCCCTCTACATCATGTCATCTTGCTTAAGGCGTTACTCTGTTCGTATGAACTCAATACACTAGATGCATGCAGGATAGCGGTCGATGTGTGGAGTAATAGTAGTAGATGCAGGCAGGAGTCGGTCTACTTGTCTCGGACGTGATGCCTATATACAATGATCATGCCTAGATAGTCTCATAATTATTCGCTTTTCTATCAATTGCTCGAGAGTAATTTGTTTACCCGCCGTAGAATATCGCTATCATGAGAGAAGCCACTAGAGAAAACTATGGCCCCCGGGTCTATCTTTATCATATTACTTTCTTGTCAACTAGCCAATTTCTGTCGCCGTTGCTTTCTTTACTTTTTGTTTCTATACCAAAAATACCAAAAATATAATTATCATCTCTATCAGATCTCACTATCGTAAGTGACCGTAAAGGGATTGACAACCCCTTATCGCGTTGGCTGCAAAGTTCTTATTTGTTTGTGCAGGTGCGAGGGACTGGCGCATGGTCTCATACTGGATTGATACCTTGGTTCTCAAAAACTGAGGGAAATACTTACGTTACTGTGATGCATCTCCCTTTCCTCTTCGAGGGAATACAACGCAAGCTCAAGAGGTAGCAGAGCCCGCCGGCGATGGATCTCGCCGAAGAGGTGCTCACTGACATCCTGCGCAGCATCCCGATGCGCCACCTCGCCGCATGCAAGCGAGTCTGTGGGTACTGGCGTGCCACCATCGATGCCCGTAGGCTGGTGCTCCCGCACCTCCTGTCGAGCGCGCCGAGTAGCGCATTCATCAACATGCCCGAGAGCTTGCACGGCACCTACTTCTGACGCCCCCGATTTGACCGTACACTAATCAAGCACGCAAATGTGTACGACCAAGATCAGGAACTCACTGAAAGATATCACGACAAAACTCTAGACACAAATTAAAATAATGCAAGCTTTATATTTCAAGCCAGGGGCCTCGAGCTCGAATACATAAGCTTGAAAACACAAGAGTCAACGGAAGCAATAATATCTGAGTACAAACATAAGTTAAACAAGTATGCCTTAAGAAGGTTAGCACAAATGTAGCAATGATCGAAAAAGCAAGGCCTCCTGTCTGAGACCTCCTAACTCCTCCTCGAAGCCAAAATCCACGTAGAAACATTCTCGGGATCCTCTGGCTCCTGGACTCCATCACCTGGTTGCATCATCCGAGAAGAAAGGAAAAAGGAGGGAAAGGGGGAGCAAAGCAACCGTGAGTACTCATCCAAAGTACTCGCACACAAGGATCTACACTACATATGCAATGGTATCTGTATAAAGGGGTAATATATGTGGACCTGATATGTCTCCAATGTATCTACTTTTCCAAACACTTTTGCCCTTGTCTTGGACTCTAACTTGCATGATTTGAATGGAACTAACCCGGACTGACGCTGTTTTCAGCAGAACTGCCATGGTGTTGATTTTGTGCAGAAATAAAAAGTTCTCGGAATGACCAAAAAATCCACGGAGAATTGTTTTGGAAAATATAAAAAATATATGCGGAAAGATTCATGTCAGGGGGCCCACACCCTGTCCACGAGGGTGGGGGCGCGCCCCCTCCCCCTGGGCACGCCCTTTGCCTCGTGGGCCCCTGATGCTCTACCGACGTACCCCCGGACTCCATATATTCACTTTCGGGGAGAAAAAATTAGAGAGGACGAATTTTCGCATTTTATGATACGGATCCGCCGCTAAGCCCTAATCTCCCTCGGGGGGGCTGATCTGGAGTCCGTTTGGGGCTCCGGAGAGTGGAGATCGTTGCCATCGTCATCATCAACCTTCCTCCATCACCAATTCCATGATGCTCACCGCCCTGCGTGAGTAATTCCATCGTAGGCTTGCTGGACGGTGATGAGTTGGATGAGATTTACTATGTAATCGAGTTAGTTTTGTTAGGGTTTGATCCCTAGTATCCACTATGTTCTAAGATTGATGTTGCTATGACTTTGCCATGCTTAATGCTTGTCACTAGGGCCCGAGTGCCATGATTTCAGATCTGAACCTATTATGTTTTCATGAATATATGTGTGTTCTTGATCCTATCTTGCAAGTCTATAGTCACCTACTATGTGTTATGATCCGGCAACCCCGAAGTGACAATAATCGGGACCACTCCCGGTGATGACCGTAGTTTGAGGAGTTCATGTATTCACTATGTCTTAATGCTTTGGTCCGGTACTCTATTAAAAGGATGCCTTAATATCCCTTAGTTTCCACTAGGATCCGCTGCCACGAGGGGTAGGACAAAAGATGTCATGCAAGTTCCTTTCCATAAGCATGTATGACTATATCGGAATACATGTCTACATTATATTGATGAACTGGAGCTAGTACTGTGTCGCCCTGGGTTATAACTTTTACATGATGAATTGCATCCGACATAATTCCCCATCACTGATCCAATGCCTACGAGCTTTTCACATATTGCTAGTTGCTTATTTACTTTTCCGCTGCTACTGTTACAAAAACTACAAAAACACTACCGTTACTTTTATTGCTGTTACCACTATTTCCATATTACTTTGCTACTAAACTACCTTGCTGCAGATACTAAGTTTCCAGGTGTGGTTGAATTGACAACTCAGCTGCTAATACTTAAGAGTATTCTTTGGCTCCCCTTGTGTCGAATCAATAAATTTGGGTTGAATACTTTACCCTCGAAAACTGTTGCGATCCCCTACACTTGTGGGTTGTCAAGACTATTTTCTGGCGCCGTTGCCGGGGAGCATAGCTATATTCTTTAAGTCACTTGCGATTTATATCTGTTGATCACTATGAAGAATTTGAAGGACTCAAAAACCAAGATCTATCCCTCAACTACGAGGAGAGGTAAGGAACTGCCATCTAGCTCTGCACTTGATTCACCCTCTGTTATGAGTAAACTTGCGACACCTACTCCTGCTATTGAACCTGATATGTCGTATGTTCTTGATGATGCCACTTCTGCTATGTATGATGAAACTACTTCTATGCCTGAGGATGCTGTGCCACTAGGTGAATTTCTAAACGAAAAAATTGCTAAGGTTAGGGAGAATGCAAATGTTGAAACTGATAATATTTATGAAAGTGATGATGAAGCTTCTCCCCCTAGATATGAATTGCCTGTTATTCCGGAGGGTTATGTTATGGATGAAGAAACTGCTAGAGACTTTCTTGCTTGCAATGATAGATATGATCTTAAGAAATTATTAGCTAAGCTAAAAGAAAAGTCTTTGAATGCTAGAATTAAACATGACCCTGCTTTTGCTACTTCACCTATCTTTGTTACTGATAAAGATTATGATTTCTCTGTTGATACTGAGTTAATTACTTTGGTTGAATCTGATCCTTTCCATGGCTATGAATCTAAAACTGTTGTGGCACATCTTACTAAATTGAATGATATAGCCACCATGTTTACCAACGATGAAAAGATTCGTTATCACTATATCCTTAAGTTTATTTCCTTTCTTGTTAAAGGGTGATGCTAAGACTTGGTTTAATTCTCTTGATCCTGGTTGTGTGCGTAGTTCCCAGGATATGATGTATTACTTCTCTGCTAAATATTTTCTCGCTCATAAGAAACAAGCTGTCGTACGGGAAATATATAACTTTGTGCAAATTGAAGAAGAGAGTCTCCCACAAGCTTGGGGGAGGCTTCTCCAATTACTTAATGCTTTGCCTGATCATCCTCTTCAGAGGAACGATATACTTGATGTCTTTTATAATGGACTAACTGATGCTTCCAGAGACCACCTGGATAGTTGTGCTGGTTGTGTTTTCAGGGAAAGAACAGTTGATCAAGCTGAATTACTATTGAATAATATGTTGGCCAATGAAAATAATTGAACACTTCCTGAGCCTGCCCCTAAGCCAACTCCGAAGAAAAGAGGTGTTCTATTTCTCAGTCCTGAAGATATGCAAGAGGCAAAGAAATCTATGAAAGAAAAAGGTATTAAAGCTGAAGATGTTAAGAATTTACCACCTATTGAAGAAATACATGGTCTTGATAACCCGACACAGGTAGTAAAGGTAAATTCTCTTTATAGATTTGATGAAGGTGATATTCCTCATTATAAGTCTGCTAGCCAATGCTTAGACGAGTTTGACAATTTCATTGTGAAATAAGAAAACTTCAATGCTTATGTTGGTAAACAATTGCAACGCAATGCTTATATGATTGAATGCTTGAGTGATTATATGTCTAGAGTTAAAGGTGAATTGAAAATCATTAGTAAACATGCTTCTATGGTTACCACTCAAGTAGAACAAGTACTTAAGGCTCAGAATGATTTGCTCAATGAACTAAATAGTAAGAATAATGACTATGTTGTTAGAGTTGCAACTAGAGGTGGTAAAATGACTCAGGAACCTTTGTATCCTGAGGGCCACCCTAAGAGAATCGATCAAGATTCTCAGAGAGCTAATTTAGATGCACCTAGTTCTTCTAAGAAGAAGAAGAAGAAAAATGATAGAACTTTGCATGCTTCTAGTAAACCTGTAGCTGACACACCTGAGAATCCCAATGATATATCTGTTTCTGATGCTGAGACACAATCTGGTAATGAACATGAACCTAGTGATAATGTTAATGATGATGTTCATGATGATGCTCAACCTAGCAATGATAATGATGTAGAGATTGAACCTACTGTTGATCTTGATAACCCACAATCAAAGAGTCAACGTTATGATAAGAGAGACTTTGTTGCTAGGAAGCACGGTAAGGAAAGAGAACTATGGGTTCAGAAACCCATGCCTTTTCCTCTGAAACCATCCAAGAAAAAGGATGATGAGGATTTTGAGCGCTTTGCTGAAATGATTAGACCTATCTTTTTGCGTATGCGTTTGACTGATATGCTTAAAACAAATCCTTATGCTAAGTATATGAAAGATATTATTACCAATAAAAGAAAGATACCTGAAGTAGAAATTTCCACCATGCTTGCCAATTGTACTTTTAAGGGTGGAATACCTAAGAAACTAGGAGATTCAGGAGTACCTACTATACCTTGCTTCATTAAAGGAAACTATGTTAAAACTGCTTTATGTGATCTTGGAGCTGGTGTTAGTGTTATGCATCTCTCTTTATATCGTAGACTTTACATGAGTAAGTTGACACCTACTGAAATATCTTTGCAAATGGCCGATAAATCAACTGTTATACCTGTCAGTATCTGTGAGGATGTGCCTGTTGTGGTTGCAAATGTTACTATTCTAACAGACTTTGTTATCCTTGATATTCCCGAGGACGATAGTATGTCTATTATCCTTGGTAGACCATTTTTGAATACTACAAGGGCTGTTATTGATTGCAACAAAGGCAATGTCACTTTTCATGACAATGGTAATGAGCATATGGTACACTTTCCGAGGAAACAACCTCAGGTCCATAGTATCAATTATATTGGAAAAAATTCAACTATTACTATTGGAGGTTTTGAATTTCCTCTTCCTACTGTGAAGAAGACATATGACATTCTTATTGTTGGGGACATACATATCCCCATTGAGGTAACCTAGTGTTATTCGAAAATTCTCCGGTTTCATGTTATTCGGAAAGAGTTTATTAACAAAACTTGATCAACCTTGTTAATGGATTCCTTTTTGATGGGCATGAGATAGGTGAATCTAGATAGCACAACCTTCTGTACCCTCCTTTTTTCTGTTAATTAGATTGAATAAAGCAAAAATAGTATTTTCTGTCTGTTTCCAGACTTATCCGTGCAATAAAAAAATACCCCAAAAATAAAAGTTCTCCAAATGCCCTGAAAATGAAATATGATTTTTTCCAGAATATTTGAGAATATATGGCACAAAAAACACAACGAGGGGAGCCAGCACCTGGCCACGAGGATCCAGGGCGCGCCCACCCTCACAGGGCGTGCCCCCTGCCTCGTGGGCCCCACGTGGCCCCCTCCACTTATTCCTGCACCCATACCATTCTTCTTCCTCCCAAAAAAATCACTAGCCAGCTCAAGCACGAGTTCTAGCTCATCTTACTGCCATTTTCGATCTCCTTGCTCAAAGCTCCATTCACAAAACTGTTTGGGGAGATTATTCCTTGATATGTGACTCCTCCATTGGTCCAATTAGTTTTTATTCTAGTGCTTTATTTATTGCAAATTTTTGCTACTGTGGTGACCTTGTTCTTGAGCTTGCATGTCAAATTTCTTTGGTCCCAAGTAGTTCTAATGCATGATATAGTCTCTAGGCACTTGTAGGAGTTGTTGCTATCAATCTTGTTAAGTTTGGCTAACTTTTATTTTGAGTTACTAAAAATTTCAGAAATTTTCAGAGGAGGAAAATGATAAAGAGATTGTTGAGAGGCTCCTCCGGTAAAAGTTCGCAGGATAAGAAGAAGGAAGAAAATAAGAAGCCCAAATATAATCTTCGTCGCACTGCGGAATTTCGGTCGTGTGAATGGCCTTGTAATGAGTTCATGAAAGCAGCCGGGATTTACGAAGATTTTTATTATTTGGTGAACAATGCAGGCCTCACCAACTTCCTCCGCGACCAGCGTGAACAGTATCTCTTACTTACAAGTATTTTTACGCAAAACTTTCATTTTTCATGCTAAGAAAACACCACCTTCGGTGGAGCTTCATTTATATGATGAGGTGAAGGAGATGTCATTCTTTGAGTTTTGTGAAGTATGCAAGATACCCTTTGAAGGTAGTCTTGATCAACCACGTCGTGAAGACGTTGAAGGGTTTATTGACATGATAGCTGTAGGGGAAACTAGGTAAGTTTCAGGGGCAAGAATTACTAGTATACATTTCCCTGTTCTGCGCTACTTTGCTTTATTTGCTAGTAGATGTTTATTTGTCGCGGGAACAGTGGGGATCTTAGTGCCCCTGATATTGTCATTTTACGCCATGCCTTGTTTCGGGACACAACTTTTAGCTTGGGTGTTGTCGTTGCTAAACGATTAAGTCTGAACCGCACGAAAGGTCCCGTCTTTCGAGGCATCTTTGCTTCTCGCCTTGCTGAACATTTTAGAATACCTATTAGGCATCATGAGAAGGAATAAAAATTGTTTGCTCCTGTTTATCTAGATTATAAGAGCATGATAGCACATGATTTTATTGTTAAAGACAAGGAGAAGTTGCTTAATTATAAACTGAGGTTTGATGAAAAATATTGTGAGATTGTTACCTTGGCTGCACCATCTCTATTTGATCTGTTTTCAGGCATATACCTCGTTACGTCAGATGCCTTCTACAAGTACCAGAGCCAGGCACGAGCTTCAGAGCCTGAGCCGGAGCTACCACTCGATCCTTACCATCAGTCTGTTTATGGGTGGGATCCGGATGAGCTTGCCAACCAGTGGCACCCAGAGGATACTTCTCAGTACACTGGAGAGAGTATCTTTGATGCCTGTCCATAGACCAACTTAGGCCAAAAGCCTAAGCTTGGGGGAGTACGTGTTTCTCACTGACATTACATTCATGTTCACACACTTATTCTTGTCGTCGGTGGTCACACTCTTTCATTGTACTATCCATGCTTAGTTTCAATTCTTTTCTTAGTCTTTTTCTTGTGTGCTAGAGAAACCTTAAGAAAAACAAAAAAATTAGTTGTAACTTTTAGCTAGTTTACTTTCCTTGCTTGTAGTAGTAGTAATTAAAAGAAAACCCAAAAAGATTTCTCGTTCTTCTTTTGCTTGTTGGGAGCTTTCCCGTGTAAATAGTTTCTTTTATTTTATTTGGGGGTTAAGAGTAGAAGACCATGATAGAAATGCTTAGTGGATCTCATATGCTCTATTGTTGATTTAACCTTGAGCCATATTACCTTGTCTTCTCTCTTGTATTAAATGCTCGCAGATTCCAGCTTAGCCCAATGCACGTGCACTATTATTATTATCCACACCGTTCGGTCGTGCGAGTGAAAGGTAATAAGGATGATATATGATGAACTAATTGAGATGAGAAAAGCTGGTATGAACTCGACCTCTCTTGTTTTTGTAAATATGATAGTTCATCGTTCCTGATTCAGCTTGTTATGAATGAAACATGCTTGCAATGACAATTAGAGATCATAACTGCTTATGCCATGCTTAATTATCTAGGAGTATATAATGGTCTATCTTGTGTGCCAACATGATATTAAAATGGTTGTGATGTGGTATGATAGGGTGGTATCCTCCTTTGAACGATTCAAGTGGTCTGACTTGGCACATGTTCACGCATGTAGTTGAAACAAATCAACATAGCCTCCATGATATTTATGTTCATGGTGAATTATATCCTACTCATGTTTGCATTCAGTGTTGATTAATTTTAGTGCATGTTCATGACTGTTGTCGCTCTCTAGCTGGTCGCTTCCCAGTCTCTTTCGAGCCTTCACATGTACTAAGCGGGAATACTGCTTGTGCATCCACTTCCATAAACCCCAAAGTTATTCCACATGAGTCCACCATACCTTTGATGGGGAACGTAGTATTTTAAATTTTTCCTACGATCACGCAAGATCTATCTACCAGATGCATAGCAACGAGAGGGAAGAGTGTGTCTACGTACCCTCGTAGACCGGAAGCGGAAGCGTCAAGTGACGCGGTTGATGTAGTCGAACTTCTTCGCGATTCAACCGATCAAGCACCGAACGTACGACACCTCCGCGTTCAGAACACGTTCAGCTTGATGACGTCCACGAGCTCTTGATCCAGTTGAGCTTCACGAGAGAGTTTCGTCAGCACGACGGCGTGGTGACGGATATGATGTATTCACCGGCGCAGGGCTTCGCCTAAGCACTGCAACGGTATGACCGAGGTGTGTTTCTGTGGAGGGGGGCACCGCACACGGCTGGAACAATTCCACTTGTGTCTCTTTGGGTGCCCCTCTGCCCCCGTATATAAAGGAGCAAGGGAGGAGGGCCGGCCGGCCTCCTATGGTGCGGCTAGGGCAATCCTACTAGGAATAGGATTGCAATCCTATTCCTAGTAGGAGTCCATCAAGAAGGAAGAGAGGGAAAGGAAAAGAGGGAGAGGTGGCGCCACCCCAATCCTAGTCCAACTAGGATCCCTAGGTGGGGCGCCGGCCAGCCTCTATGGGCTGCCTCTCTTTTTTCCTTAAGGCCCACTATGTACCATCCCCCCTCGTAGGGGGTTCCGGTAACCCCCTCCGACAATCCAGTTAAATCCGAAACTTTTTCGGAACACTTCCGGTGTCCGAATATAGTCGTCCAATATATCAATCTTTATGTCTCGGACATTCCGAGACTCCTCGCCATGTCCGTGATCTCATCCGGGACTCCGAACTACCTTCGGTACATCAAAACTCATAAACTCATAATATCGATCGTCATCAAACGTTAAGCGTGCGGACCCTACGGGTTCGAGAACTATGTAGACATGACCGAGACTCATCTCCGGTCAATAACCAATAGCGGAACCTGGATGTTCATATTGGCTCCTACATATTCTACGAAGATCTTTTATCGGTCAAAACCGCATAACAACATACGTTGTTCCTTTTGTCATCGTTATGTTACTTGCCCGAGATTCGATCGTTGGTATCTCCATACCTAGTTCAATCTCGTTACCGGCAAGTCTCTTTACTCGTTCCGTAACACATCATCTCGTGACTAACTCATTAGTCTTTTGCTTGCAAGGCTTATTGTGATGTGTGTTACCGAGAGGGCCCAGAGATACCTCTCCGACACTCGGAGTGACAAATCCTAATCTTGATCTATGCCAACACCACGAATACTTTCGGAGACACCTGTAGAGCATCTTTATGATCACCCAGTTACGTTGTGACGTTTGATAGCACACAAGGTGTTCCTACGGTATTCGGGAGTTGCATAATCTCATAGTCATAGGAACATGTATAAGTCATGAAGAAAGCAATAGCAGTAAAACTAAACGATCAAAGTGCTATGGTAACGGATGGGTCTTGTCCATCACATCATTCTCCTAATGATGTGATCCCGTTGATCAAATGACAACTCATGTCTATGGCTAGGAAACATAACCATCTTTGATCAATGAGCTAGTCTAGTAGAGGCATACTAGGGACATACTGTTTTGTCTATGTATCCACACATGTACTAAGTTTCCGGTTAATACAATTCTAGCATGAATAAAAGACAATTATCATGATATAAAGAAATACAAATAACATCTTTATTATTGCCTCTAGGGCATATTTCCTTCAGTCTCCCACTTGAACTAGAGTCAGTAATCTAGATTACAAAGTGATGATCCTCACACCCATGGAGTCCTGGTGCTGATCATGTTTTGCCCGTGGAAGAGGCTTAGTCAACGGGTGTGCAACATTCAGATCCTTATGTATTATGCAAATCTCTATGTCTCCCTCCTTGACTAGACCGCAGATGGAATTGAAGCGTCTTTTTGATGTGCTTTGTTCTCTTGTGAAACCTGGATTCCTTCGCCAAGGCTATTGCTCCAGTGTTGTCACAAAAGATTTTCATTGGACCCGATGCACTAGGTACTACACCTAGATCGGATATGAACTCCTTCATCCAGACTCCTTCATTTGCTGCTTCCGAAGCAGCTATGTATTCCGCTTCACACGTAGATCCTGCCACGACGCTCTGCTTGGAACTGCACCAACTGACAGCTCCACCGTTCAATAAAATTACATATCCGGTTTGAGACTTAGAGTCATCCGGATCAGTGTCAAAGCTAGAATCGACGTAACCGTTTACGACGAGCTCTTTGTCACCTCCATACACGAGAAACATACCCTTTGTCCTTTTCAGGTACTTCAGGATGTTCTTGACCGCTGTCCAGTGATCCACTCCTGGATTACTTTGGTACCTCCCTGCTAGACTTATAGCAAGGCACACATCAGGTCTGGTACACAACATTGCATACATGATAGATCCTATGGCTGAGGCATAGGGAATGACTTTCATTTTCTCTCTATCTTCTGCAGTGGTCGGGCATTGAGTCTTACTCAACTTCATACCTTGTAATACAGGCAAGAACCCTTTCTTTGACTGATCCATTTTGAACTTCTTCAAAATCTTATCAAGGTATGTGCTTTGTGAAAGTCCAATTAAGCGTCCTGATCTATCTCTATAGATCTTGATGCCTAATATATAAGCAGCTTCACCGAGGTCTTTCATTGAAAAACTTTTATTCAAGTATCCTTTTATGCTATCCAGAAATTCTATATCATTTCCAATCAACAATATGTCATCCACATATAATATTAGAAATGCTACAGAGCTCCCACTCACTTTCTTGTAAATACAGGCTTCTCCAAAAGTCTGTATAAAACCATATGCTTTGATCACCTCATCAAAGCGTATATTCCAACTCCGAGATGCTTGCACCAGTCCATAGATGGATCGCTGGAGCTTGCATACTTTGTTAGCACCTTTTGGATCGACAAAACCTTCCGGTTGCATCATATACAACTCTTCTTTGAGATATCCATTCAGGAATGCAGTTTTGACATCCATTTGCCAGATTTCATAATCATAAAATGCGGCAATTGCTAACATGATTCGGACAGACTTAAGCATCGCTACAGGTGAGAAAGTCTCATCGTAGTCGACTCCTTGAACTTGTCGAAAGCCTTTCGCAACAAGTCGAGCTTTGTAAACAGTAACATTACCGTCTGCGTCGGTCTTCCTCTTGAAGATCCATTTATTTTCGATGGCCTGCCGATCATCGGGCAAGTCAACCAAAGTCCATACTTTGTTCTCATACATGGATCCCATCTCAGATTTCATGGCCTCAAGGCATTTTGCGGAATCCGGGCTCATCATCGCTTCCTCATAGTTCGTAGGTTCATCATGGTCCAGTAACATGATTTCCAGAACTGGGTTGCCGTACCACTCTGGTGCGGAACGTACTCTGGTTGATCTACGACGTTCAGCAGAAACTTGATCTGAAGTTTCATGATCATCATCATTAACTTCCTCACTGATTGGTGTAGGAATCACTGGAACAATTTTCTGTGATGTACTACTTTCCAATTCAGGAGAAGGTACAATTACCTCATCAAGTTCCACTTTCCTCCCACTCACTTCTTTCGAGAGAAACTCCTTCTCTAGAAAGGATCCATTCTTAGCAACGAATACCTTGCCTTCGGATCTGTGATAGAAGGTGTACCCAACAGTCTCTTTTGGGTATCCTATGAAGACACATTTCTCCGACTTGGGTTCGAGCTTATCAGGTTGAAGCTTTTTCACATAAGCATCGCAGCCCCAAACTTTAAGAAACGACAACTTTGGTTTCTTGCCAAACCATAGTTCATAAGGTGTCGTATCAACGGATTTAGATGGTGCCCTATTTAACGTGAATGCAGCTGTCTCTAAAGCATAACCCCAAAATGATAGTGGTAAATCGGTAAGAGACATCATAGATCGTACCATATCCAATAAAGTACGGTTACGACGTTCGGACACACCATTACGCTGTGGTGTTCCGGGTGGCGTGAGTTGTGAAACTATTCCACATTGTTTCAAATGAAGACCAAACTCGTAACTCAAATATTCTCCTCCACGATCAGATCGTAGAAACTTTATTTTCTTGTTATGATGATTCTCTACCTCACTCTGAAATTCTTTGAACTTTTCAAATGTTTCAGATTTGTGCTTCATTAAGTAGATATACCCATATCTGCTCAAATCATCAGTGAAGGTCAGAAAATAACGATACCCGCCGCGAGCTTCAACACTCATTGGCCCACATACATCAGTATGTATGATTTCCAACAAATCTGTTGCTCGCTCCATAGTTCCGGAGAACGGAGTTTTAGTCATCTTCCCCATGAGGCATGGTTCGCAAGCACCAAGTGATTCATAATCAAGTGATTCCAAAAGTCCATCACTATGGAGTTTCTTCATGCGCTTTACACCAATATGACCTAAAAGGCAGTGCCACAAATAAGTTGCACTATCATTGTTAACCTTGCATCTTTTGGTTTCAATATTATGAATATGTGTATCACTACAATCGAGATCCAATAAGAATAGACCACTCCTCAAGGGTGCATGACCATAAAAGATATTATTCATAAAAATAGAACAACCATTATTCTCTGATTTAAATGAATAACCGTCTCGCAATAAACAAGATCCAGATATAATGTTCATGCTCAACACTGGCACCAAATAACAATTATTTAGGTCTAAAACTAATCCCGAAGGTAGATGTAGAGGTAGCGTGCCGACGACGATCACATCGACTTTGGAACCGTTTCCCACGCGCATCGTCACCTCGTCCTTAGCCAATCTTCGTTTAATCCGTAGTCCCTGTTTCGAGTTACAAATATTAGCAACCGAACCAGTATCAAATACCCAGGTACTACTACGAGCATTAGTAAGGTACACATCAATAACATGTATATCACATATACCTTTGTTCACCTTGCCATCCTTCTTATCCGCCAAATACTTGGGGCAGTTCCGCTTCCAGTGTCCAGTCCCCTTGCAGTAGAAGCACTCAGTTTCAGGCTTGGCTCCAGACTTGGGTTTCTTCGTGGAAGTAGCAACTGTCTTGCTATTCTTCTTGAAGTTCCCCTTCTTTCCCTTGCCCTTTTTCTTGAAACTAGTGGTCTTGTTAACCATCAACACTTGATGCTCCTTTTTGATTTCTACCTCCGCAGCTTTGAGCATAGCGAAGAGCTCGGGAATTGTCTTTTGCATCCCTTGCATATTATAGTTCATCACGAAGCTTTTATAGCTTGGTGGCAGTGATTGAAGAACTCTATCAATAACACTATCCTCGTCAACTTTGCAACCAATTTGAGTCATATGATTGTAGTACCCAGACATTCTGAGCAAGTGTTCACTGATAGAACTATTCTCCTCCATCTTGCAGCTGTAGAACTTATTGGAAATCTCATATTTCTCAATCCGGGCATTTGCTTGAAATATTAACTTCAACTCCTGGAACATCTCATATGGTCCATGACGTTCAAAACGTCGTTGAAGTCTCGGTTCTAAGCCGTAAAGCATGGCACACTGAACTATCGTGTAGTCATCAGACCGCGATTGCCAGACGTTCAAAGCGTCTACATTAGCGGGAGGGGGCTTGTCACCTAGCGGTGCTTCAAGGACATAATTCTTCTGTGCAACAATGAAGATAATCCTCAGGTTACGGACCCAGTCCGTGTAATTGCTACCATCATCTTTCAACTTAGCTTTCTCTAGGAATGCATTAAAATTCAAAGGAATGGTAGCACGGGCCATTGATCTACAACAACATAGATATGCAAAAAAAAACTATCAGGACTAAGTTCATGATAAGTTAAAGTTCAATTTAATCATATTAAGGAACTCCCCCTTAGATAGACATCCCTCCGGTCATCTAAATGATCACGTGATCCAAATTAACTAAACCATGTCTGATCATCACGTGAGATGGAGTAGTTTCAATGGTGAACATCTTATGTTGATCATATCTACTATATGATTCACGTTCGACCTTTCGGTCTCCAGTGTTCCGAGGCCATATCTGCATATGCTAGGCTCGTCAACTTTAACCTGAGTATTCTGCGTGTGCAAAACTGGCTTACACCCGTTGTATTTGAACGTAGAGCTTATCACACCCGATCATCACGTGGTGTCTCGGCACGACGAACTTTCACAACGGTGCATACTCAGGGAGAACACTTATACCTTGAAATTTAGTAAGGGATCATCTTATAATGCTACCGTCGTTCTAAGCAAAATAAGAAGCATAATAAGATAAACATCACATGCAATCAAAATATGTGACATGATATGGCCATCATCATCTTGTGCTTTTGATCTCCATCTCCAAAGCACCGTCATGATCACCTTCGTCACCGGCGCGACACCTTGATCTCCATCGTAGCATCGTTGTCGTCTCGCCAACTATTGCTTCTACGACTATCGCTACCGCTTAGTGATAAAGTAAAGCAATTACATGGCGATTGCATTTCATACAATAAAGCGACAACCATATGGCTCCTGCCAGTTGCCGATAACATTACAAAACATGATCATCTCATACAAAACCGTATAACTCATCATGTCTTGACCATATCACATCACTACATGCCCTGCAAAAACAGGTTAGACGTCCTCTACTCTGTTGTTGCAAGTTTTACGTGGCTGCTACGGGCTTAGCAAGAACCGTTCTTACCTACGCATACGAAACCACAACGATGTTTCGTCAAGTATGTGATGTTTTAACCTTCACAAGGACCGGGCGTAGCCACACTTGATTCAGCTAAAGTGAGAGAGACAGACACCCGCCAGTCACCTTTAAGCAACGAGTGCTCGTAACGGTGAAACCAGTCTCACGTAAGCGTACGCGTAATGTCGGTCCGGGCCGCTTCATCTCACAATACCGCCGAAGCAAAGTTTGACATGCTGGTAAGCAGTATGACTAGTATCGCCCACAACTCATTATGTTCTACTCGTGCATATCATCTACGCATAGACCTGGCTCATGATGCCACTGATGGGGAACGTAGTATTTTAAAATTTTCCTACGATCACGCAAGATCTATCTACCAGATGCATAGCAACGAGAGGGAAGAGTGTGTCTACGTACCCTCGTAGACCGGAAGCGGAAGCGTCAAGTGACGCGGTTGATGTAGTCGAACTTCTTCGCGATTCAACCGATCAAGCACCGAACGTACGGCACCTCCGCGTTCAGCACACGTTCAGCTTGATGACGTCCCATGAGCTCTTGATCCAGTTGAGCTTCACGAGAGAGTTTCGTCAGCACGACGGCGTGGTGACGGATATGATGTATTCACCGGCGCAGGGCTTCGCTTAAGCACTTCAACGGTATGACCGAGGTGTGTTTCTGTGGAGGGGGGCACCGCACATGGCTGGAACAATTCCACTTGTGTCTCTTTGGGTGCCCCTCTGCCCCCGTATATAAAGGAGCAAGGGAGGAGGGCCGGCTGGCCTCCTATGGTGCGGCTAGGGCAATCCTACTAGGAATAGGATTGCAATCCTATTCCTAGTAGGAGTCCATCAAGAAGGAAGAGAGGGAAAGGAAAAGAGGGAGAGGTGGCGCCACCCCAATCCTAGTCCAACTAGGATCCCTAGGTGGGGCGCCGGCCAGCCTCTATGGGCTGCCTCTCTTTTTTCCTTAAGGCCCACTATGGACCATCCCCCCTCGTAGGGGGTTTCGGTAACCCCCTCTGGCAATCCAGTTAAATCCGAAACTTTTTCGGAACACTTTCGGTGTCCGAATATAGTCGTCCAATATATCAATCTTTATGTCTCGGACATTCCGAGACTCCTCGTCATGTCCGTAATCTCATCCGGGACTCCGAACTACCTTCGGTACATCAAAACTCATAAACTCATAATACCGATCGTCATCAAACGTTAAGCGTGCGGACCCTACGGGTTCGAGAACTATGTAGACATGACCGAGACTCATCTCCGGTCAATAACCAATAGCGGAACCTGGATGTTCATATTGGCTCCTACATATTCTACGAAGATCTTTTATCGGTCAAAACCGCATAACAACATACGTTGTTCCTTTTGTCATCGTTATGTTACTTGCCCGAGATTCGATCGTTGGTATCTCCATACCTAGTTCAATATCATTACCGGCAAGTCTCTTTACTCGTTCTGTAACACATCATCTCGTGACTAACTCATTAGTCTTTTGCTTGCAAGGCTTATTGTGATGTGTGTTACCGAGAGGGCCCAGAGATACCTCTCCGACACTCGGAGTGACAAATCCTAATCTTGATCTATGCCAACACCACGAATACTTTCGGAGACACATGTAGAGCATCTTTATGATCACCCAGTTACGTTGTGACGTTTGATAGCACACAAGGTGTTCCTACGGTATTCGGGAGTTGCATAATCTCATAGTCATAGGAACATGTATAAGTCATGAAGAAAGCAATAGCAGTAAAACTAAACGATCAAAGTGCTATGCTAACGGATGGGTCTTGTCCATCACATCATTCTCCTAATGATGTGATCCCGTTGATCAAATGACAACTCATGTCTATGGCTAGGAAACATAACCATCTTTGATCAATGAGCTAGTCTAGTAGAGGCATACTAGGGACATACTGTTTTGTCTATGTATCCACACATGTACTAAGTTTCCGGTTAATACAATTCTAGCATGAATAAAAGACAATTATCATGATATAAGGAAATACAAATAACATCTTTATTATTGCCTCTAGGGCATATTTCCTTCAACCTTCCTATATGCGGTATTTACCTGCCGTTGCAAGTAAATTTGTATGTGCCAAACTCTAAACCTTCAAATGAAATTATATTTTGTATGCTCGAACAGCTCATGTATCAACTAGGGATGTCTATATCTTCCATGTTAGGTGGGTTATTCTCACGATGAGTGGACTCCGCTCATCATTCACGAGAAAATGGCTGGTAACTGGGATGCCCAGTCCCATGCTCAAAATCATAAGAATTAAACAAAACTCCCCCGGGGTTGTTGCTGGTTTGGACGACACCCGTTGTTTCGGGCTAGCCGTGGAGTGTGCTTGTTGGTGGTTGGGGGAGTATAAACTTTACCATTCTGTTTGGGAACTGCCTATAATGTGCGTAGCATGGGAGATATTGAGATTCTTGGTTGTTATGTTGACAATGAGAGTATACTGCTCAAAATGTTATTCATCTCTATTTAAAAATCGAGCTCTGGCACCTCTACAAATCCTTGCTTCCCTCTACGAAGGGCCTATCTATTTACTTTTATGTTGAGTCATCATCCTCTTATAAAAGAGCACCAGTTGGAGAGCACCTTTGTTATTTGCATGTATTACTATTAATTTGCATTGAGTATGATCATGACTGGATCTCTTTTACCATGAATTACAATGTCTAGTCAGCCCTTGATCTTTAAAGGTGCTCTACATTTATGTTTTGTGGTCTCAGAAAGGGCTAGCGAGATACCATCTTGTTATATCATATTATGATTGTTTTGAGAAGTGTTGTCATTCGAGGTTTATTATTATTGCTCGCTAGTTGATTATGCCATTGATATGAGTAGACATGAGACCTGAAAGTTATTGTGAATGTTGTTAGTTCATAATCATTGCTGAAAACTTCAATGTTGGCCTTACATATTTGCAACAACAAGAGCAAATAGAGTTTGTCAAAGTTTTTCTTTATCACTTTTAGTTTATCAACTGAATTGCTTGAGGACAAGCAAAGGTTTAATCTTGGGGGAGTTGATACGTCTCCAACGTATCTACTTTTCCAAACACTTTTGCACTTGTTTTGGACTCCAACTTGCATGATTTGAATGGAACTAACCCGGACTGACGCTGTTTTCAGCAGAACTATCATGGTGTTGTTTTTGTGAAGAAATAAAAAGTTCTCAGAAGGACCTGAAAATCCCCGGAGAATTGTTTTGGAAAATATAAAAAATATCTGCAAAAAGATCCACGTCAGGGGGCCCACACCCTGTCCACGAGGGTGGGGGGCGCGCTCCCTCCCCCTGGGCACGCCCCTGCCTCGTGGCCCCCCTGATGCTCCACCGACGTACCCCCGAACTCCATATATTCACTTTTGGGGAGAAAAAAAATCAGAGAGTAAGAATTATCGTGTTTTACGATACAGAGCCGCCGCCAAGCCCTAATCTCTCTCGGGAGGGCTGATCTGGAGTCCGTTCGGGGCTCCGGAGAGTGGAGATGGTCGCCATCGTCATCATCAACCTTCCTCCATCACCAATTCCATGATGCTAACCGCCGTGCGTGAGTAATTCCATCGTAGGCTTGCTGGACGGTGATGGGTTGGATGAGGTTTACCATGTAATCGAGTTAGTTTTGTTACGGTCTGATCCCTAGTATCCACTATGTTCTAAGATTGATGTTGCTATGACTTTGCCATGCTTAATGCTTGTCACTAGAGCCCGAGTGCCATGATTTCAGATCTGAACCTATTATGTTTTCATGAATATATGTGTGTTCTTGATGAAGGAAGTATGCCCTAAAGGCGATAATAAAGTTATTATTTATTTACTTATATCATGATAAATGTTTATTATTCATGCTAGAATTGTATTAACTGGAAACTTAGTACATGTGTGAATACATAGACAAAACAGAGTGTCCCTAGTATGCCTCTACTAGACTAGCTCATTGATCAAAGATGGTTATGTTTCCTAGCCATAGACATGAGTTGTCATTTGATCAACGGGATCACATCATTAGGAGAATGATGTGATGGACAAGACCCATCCGTTAGCATAGCACTTTGATCGTTTAGTTTTACTGCTATTGCTTTCTTCATGACTTATACATGTTCCTATGACTATGAGATTATGCAACTCCCGAATACCGTAGGAACACCTTGTGTGCTATCAAACGTCACAACGTAACTGGGTGATCATAAAGATGCTCTACAGGTGTCTCCGAAAGTATTCGTGGTGTTGGCATAGATCAAGAATAGGATTTGTCACTCCGAGTGTTGAAGAGGTATCTCTGGGCCCTCTCGGTAATACACATCATAATAAGCCTTGCAAGCAAATGACTAATGAGTTAGTCACGAGATGATGTATTACGGAATGAGTAAAGAGACTTGCCGGTAACGAGATTAGCTAGGTATAGTGATACCGACGATCGAATCTCGGGCAAGTAACATACCGATGACAAAGGGAACAACGTATGTTCTTATGCGGTTTGACCGATAAAGATCTTCATAGAATATGTAGGAGCCAATATGAGCATCCAGGTTCCGCTATTGATTACTGACCGGATATGAGTCTCGGTCATGTCTACATAGTTCTCGAATCCGTAGGGTCCGCATGCTTAACGTTTGATGACGATTGGTATTATGAGTTTATGTGTTTTGATGTACCGAAGGTAGTTCGGAGTCCCGGATGAGATCGGGGACATGACGAGGAGTCTCTAAATGGTCGAGACGTAAAGATTGATATATTGGACGACTATATTCGGACATCGGAAAGGTTCCGAGTGATTCGGGTATTTTTCGGAGTACCAGAGAGTTACGGGAATTCGCGGGGAGTATATGGGCCTTATTGGGCTTTATGGGAAAGAGAGAAGAGGAAGGCTGCGCCCCCCAAGGCCTAGTCCGAATTGGACTAAGGGGAGGGGCTGCACCCCCTCCTTCCTTCTCTTCTCTTTTCCGTTTCCTTCTCTCCTACTCCTACTACTTGGAAGGGCTCCTAGTTGAACGGGGGAATCCTACTCCCGGTGGGAGTAGCACTCCCTAGGGCGCGCCATAGAGAGGGTCGGCCCTCCCCCTCCTCCACTCCTTTATATACGGGGATAGAGGCACCCCATAGACACACAAGTTGATCAGTTGATCTCTCCAACCGTGTGCGGTGCCCCTCTCCACATAAACACACCTCGGTCATATCGTTAAGTGCTTAGGCGAAGCCCTGCGCCGGTAGCTTCATCATCTCCGTCACCACGCCTTCGTGCTAACAAAACTCTCCCATGAGGCTCTACTGGATCAAGAGCTCGTGGGACGTCATCAAGCTGAACGTGTGCTGAACGCGGAGGCTCCGTACATTCGGTGCTTGATCGGTTGGATCGCAATCGACTACATCAACCGCGTCACTAGACGCTTCCGCTTTCGGTCTACAAGGGTACGTAGACACACTCTCCCCCTCGTTGCTATGCATCTGGTAGATAGATCTTGCGTGATCTTAGGAAATTTTTGAAATACTACGTTCCCCAACAGTGGCATCATGAGCCAGGTCTATGCGTAGATGATATGCACGAGTAGAACACAATGAGTTGTGGACGATACTAGTCATACTGCTTACCAGTATGTCATACTTTGTTTGGCGGTATTGTGAGATGAAGCGGCCCGGACCGACATTACGCGTACGCTTACGCGAGACTGGTTTCACCATTATGAGCACTCGTTGCTTAAAGGTGACTGGCGGGTGTCTGTCTCTCTCACTTTAGCTGAATCAAGTGTGGCTACGCCCGGTCCTTGTGAAGGTTAAAACAACACATACTTGACAAAAATCGTTGTGGTTTATGTATGCGTAGGTAAGAACGGTTCTTGCTAAGCCCATAGCAGCCACGTAAAACTTGCAACAACAAAGTAGAGGACGTCTAACTTGTTTTTGCAGGGCATGTTGTGATGTGATATGGTTAAGACGTGATGAGTTATACGTTATTGTATGAGATGATCATGTTTTGTAAAGTTATCGGCAACTGGCAGGAGCCATATGGTTGTCACTTTATTGTATGAAATACAATCGCCATGTAATTGCTTTACTTTATCACTAAGCGGTAGCGATAGTCGTGGAAGCAATAGTTGGCGAGACGACAACGATGCTATGATGGAGATCAAGGTGTCGCACCGGTGACGATGGTGATCATGACGATGCTTTGGAGATGGAGATCAAAAGCACAAGATGATGATGGCCATATCATGTCACATATTTTGATTACATTTGATGTTTATCTTATTATGCTTCTTATTTTGCTTAGTACGGCGGTAGCATTATAAGATGATCCCTTACAAAATTTCAAGGTACAAGTGTTCTCCCTGAGTATGCACCGTTGTGAAAGTTCGTCATGCCGAGACACCACGTGATGATTGGGTGTGATAAGCTCTACGTTCAAATACAACGGGTGTAAGACAGTTTTGCACACGCAGAATACTCAGGTTAAACTTGATGAGCCTAGCATGTACAGACATGGCCTCGGAACACTGGAGACCGAAAGGTCGAGCGTGAATCATATAGTAGATATGATCAACATAAGATGTTCACCATTGAAAACTACTCCATCTCACGTGATGATCGGACATGGTTTAGTTGATTTGGATCACGTGATCATTTAGATGACTAGAGGGATGTCTATCTAAGTGGGAGTTCTTTAGTAATATGATTAATTGAAGTTTAATTTATCATGAACTTAGTCCCGGTAGTATTAGCATATCTATGTTGTAGATAAATAGCTCGCAATGTAGCTCCCCGTTTGTTTTTTGATATGTTCCTAGAGAAAACTAAGTTAAAAGATGTTAGTAGCAATGATGCGGACTTGTTCCGTGATCTGAGGATTTTCCTCATTGTTGCACAGAAGAATTATGTCCTTCATGCACCGCTAGGTGACATATCTATTGCAGGAGCAGATGTAGACGTTATGAACGTTTGACAAGCTCGGTATGATGACTACTTGATAGTTTAGTGCGCCATGCTTTACGGCTTATAACCGGGACTTCAAAAATGTTTTGAACGCCACAGAGCATATGAGATGTTCCAAGAGTTGAAATTAGTATTTCATACTCATGCCCGTGTCGAGAGGTGTAAGACCTCTAACAGTACTTTGCCTACAAGATGGAGGAGAATAGCTCAACCAGTGAGCAAGTGCTCAGATTGTCTGGGTACTACAATTACTTGAATCAAGTGGGAGTTAATCTTCCAGATAAGATAGTAATTGACAAAGTTCTCTAGTCACTATCACCAAGTTAGTAGAACTTCGTGATGAACTATAATATGCAAGGGATGACGAAAGTAATTCCCGAGCTCTTCGCGATGCTGAAATCAGCGAAGGTAGAAATCAAGAAAGAGCATCAAGTGTTGATGGTTAACAAGACCACTTGTTTCAAGTAAAGGGCAAAGGGATAGAAAGGGAACTTCAAGAAGAATGACAAGCAAGTTGTCACTCCCGTGAAGAAACCCAAAGCTAAACTCAAGCCTGAAACTAAGTGCTTCTACTGCAAAGGAAATGGTCACTAGAAATGGAACTGCCCTAGATACTTGGCAAATAAGAAAGATGGCAAAGTGAACAAAGGTATATTTGATATACAGATTATTGATGTGTATATTACTACTGTTCATAGCAACCCCTGGGTATTTGATACCAGTTCAGTTGCTAAAATTACTAACTCGAAATGAGATTTACAGAATGAACAGAGACTAGTTAAACGTGAAGTGACGATGTGTGTTGGAAGTGGTTCCAAGATTGATATGATCATCATCGCACACTCCCTATACTTTCGGGATTAGTGTAGAACCTAAATAAATGTTATTTGGCATTTGCGTTGAGCATGAATATGATTTGATCATGTTTGTTGCAATACGGTTATTCATTTAAAGTCATAGAATAATTGTTATTCTGTTTACATGAATAAAGCCTTCGATGGTCATATACCCAATGAAAATAGTTTGTTGGATCTCGATCGTAGTGATACACACATTCATAATATTGAAGCCAAAAGATGCAAGGTTAATAATGATAATGCAACTTATTTGTGGCACTGCCGTTTAGGTCATATTGGTGTAAAGCGCATGAAGAAACTCCATAGTGATGGACTTTTGGAATCACTTGATTATGAATTACTTGGTTCTTGCGAACCATGCCTCATGGGCAAGATGACTAAAACTCCGTTCTCCGTAACAATGGAGCGAGCAATAGATTTGTTGGAAATCATACATACTGATGTATTTGGACCGATGAGTGTTGAAGCTCGCGGTGAGTATCGTTATTTTCTAACCTTCACTGATGATTTGAGCAGATATGGGTATATCTACTTGATGAAGCACAAGTCTGAAACATTTGAAAAGTTCAAAGAATTTCAGAGTGAAGTAGAGAATCATTGTAACAAGAAAATAAAGTTTCTATGATCTGATCATGGAGGTGAATATTTGAGCTACGAGTTTGGTCTTCATTTGAAACAACGTGGAATAGTTTCACAACTCACGACACCCGGAACACCACAACATAATGGTGTGTCCGAACGTCGTAACCGCACTTTATTAGATATGGTGCGATCTATGATGTCTCTTACCGATTTACCACTATCGTTTTGGGTTATGCATTAAAGACAGTTGTATTCACGTTAAATAGGGCACCATCTAAATCTGTTGAGATGATGCCTTATGAACTGTCGTTTGGCAAGAAACCAAAGTTGTCGTTTCTTAAAGTTTGGGGTTGCGATGCTTATGTGAAAAAGCTTCAACCTGATAAGCTCGAACTCAAGTCGGATAAATGTGTCTTCATAGGATACACAAAAGAGACTGTTGGGTACACCTTCTATCACAGATCCGAAGGCAAGATATTCGTTGCTAAGAATGGATCATTTCTAGAGGAGTTTCTCTCGAAAGAAGTGAGTGGGAGGAAAGTAGAACTTGATGAGGTAATTGTACATTCTCCTGAATTAGAAAGTAGTACATCACAGAAACTAGTTCCAGTGATTCCTAAACCAATTAGTGAGTAAGCTAATGATGATGATCATGAAACTTCGGATCAAGTTACTACTGAACTTCATAGATCAACGAGAGTATGTTCCGCGCCAGAGTGGTACGGCAACCCGGTTCTGGAAGTCATGTTACTAGACCATGATGAACATACGAACTATGAGGAAGTGATGATGAGCCCAGATTCCGCAAAATGGCTTGAGGCCATGAAATCTGAGATGGGATCTATGTATGAGATCAAAGTGTGGACTTTGGTTGACTTGCCTGATGATCGGCAAGCCATCGAAAATAAATGGATCTTCAAGAGGAAGACCGACGCTGACGGTAAAGTTACTATTTACAAAGCTCGACTTGTTGCGAAAGGTTTTCGACAAGTTCAAGGAGTTGACTACGATGAGATTTTCTCACCCGTAGTGATGCTTAAAGTCTGTCCGAATCATGTTAGTAATTACCGCATTTTATGATTATGAAATCTGGCAAATGGATGTCAAAACTGCATTTCTGAATGGATATCTTAAAGAAGAGTTGTATATGATGCAACCAGAAGGTTTTGTCGATCCTAAAGGTGCTAACAAAGTGTGCAAGCTCCAGCGATCCATCTATGGACTGGTGCAAGCATCTCGGAGTTGGAATATACGCTTTGATGATCAAAGCATATGGTTTTATACAGACTTTTGGAGAAGCCTGTATTTACAAGAAAGTGAGTGGGAGCACTATAGCCTTTCTGATAAGTATATGTGAATGACATATTGTCGATCAGAAATGATGTAGAATTTTCTGGAAAGCATAAAGGAGTGTTTGAAAGGAGTTTTTTCAAAGAAAAACCTCGGTAAAGCTGCTTACATATTAATCATCAAGATCTATAGAGATAGATCAAGACGCTTGATAAGTTTTTTCGATGAGTACATACCTTGACAAGATTTTGAAGTAGTTCAAAATGGAACAGTCAAAGAAAGAGTTCCTGCCTGTGTTGCAAGGTTTGAAGTTGTGTAAGACTCAAAACCCGACCACGTCAGAAGATAGAGAAAGAATGAAAATCATTCCCTATGCCTCAGTCATAGGTTCAATAAAGTATGCCATGTTGTGTACCAAACATGTTGTGTACCTTGCCATGAGATTGACAAGGTGGTAAAATGGTGATCTAGGAGTAGATCACTGGACAGCGGTCAAAATTATCCTTAGAGGACTAAGGAAATATTTCTCGGTTATGGAGGTGATAAAGAGTTCGTCGTAAAGAGTTACGTCGATGCAAGATTTAACACCGATCTGGATGACTCTGAGTCTCGGTCTGGATACATATTGAAATTGGGAGCAATTAGCTAAAGTAGCTCCGTGCAGAGCATTGTAGACATAGAAATTTGCAAAAATACATACGAATCTGAATGTAACAGACCCGCTGACTAAACTTCTCTCACAAAGCAAAACATGATCACACCTTAGTACTCTTGACTCTAGTAAACCCTTTGGGTATTGGTCGCATGGCGATGAGAACTATGGGTGTTAGTCACATGTTGATGTGAACTATTGGTGTTAATCACATGGTGATGTGATCTAGATTATTGACTCTAGTGCAAGTGGGAGACTGAAGGAAATATGCCCTAGAGGCAATAATAAAGTTATTATTTATTTCCTTATATCATGATAAATGTTTATTATTCATGCTAGAATTGTATTAACTGGAAACTTAGTACATGTGTGAATACATAGACAAAACAGAATGTCCCTAGTATGCCTCTACTAGACTAGCTCATTGATCAAAGATGGTTATGTTTCCTAGCCATAGACATGAGTTGTCATTTGATCAATGGGATCACATCATTAGGAGAATGATGTGATGGACAAAACCCATCCGTTAGCTTAGCACTATGATCGTTTAGTTTTACTGCTATTGCTTTCTACATGACTTATACATGTTCCTATGACTATGAGATTATGCAACATCCGAATACCAGAGGAACACCTTGTGTGCTATCAAACGTCACAACGTAACTGGGTGATTATAAAGATGCTCTACAGGTGTCTCCGAAGGTGTTCGTGGTGTTGGTATAGATCAAGAATAGGATTTGTCACTCCGAGTGTCGGAGAGGTATCTCTCGGCCCTCTCGGTAATACACATCATAATAAGCCTTGCAAGCAAATGACTAATGAGTTAGTCAGGAGATGATGTATTACGCAACGAGTAAAGATACTTGCCGGTAACGAGATTAACTAGGTATGGTGATACCGATGATCGAATCTCGGGCAAGTAACATACCGATGACAAAGGGAACAACGTATGTTCTTATGCGGTTTGACCGATAAAGATCTTCATAGAATATGTAGGAGCCAATATGAGCATCCAGGTTCCGCTATTGGTTATTGACCGGAGATGAGTCTCGGTCATGTCTACATAGTTCCCGAATCCGTAGGGTCCGCGCGCTTACCGTTTGATGACGATCGGTATTATGAGTTTATGTGTTTTGATGTACCGAAGGTAGTTCGGAGTCCCGGATGAGATCGGGGACATGACGAGGAGTCTCGAAATGTTCGAGACGTAAAGATCGACATATTGGACGACTATATTCGGACATCGGAAAGGTTCCGAGTGATTCGGGTATTTTTCGGAGTACCGGAGAGTTACGGGAATTCGCCGGGGAGTATATGGGCCTTATTGGGCTTTAGGGGAAAGAGAGAAGAGGAAGGCTGCGCCCCCCAAGGCCTAGTCCGAATTGGACTAAGGCGAGGGGCTGCACCCCCTCCTTCCTTCTGTTCTCTTTTCCCTTTCCTTCTCTCCTACTCCTACTACTTGGAAGGGCTCCTAGTTCTACTAGGAAAGGGGGAATCCTACTCCTGGTGGGAGTAGGACTCCCTAGGGCGCGCCATAGAGAGGGCCGACCCTCCCCCTCCTCCACTCCTTTTTATACGGGGGTAGAGGCACCCCATAGACACACAAGTTGACCAGTTGATCTCTCCAACCGTGTGCGGTGCCCCTCTCCACAGAAACACACCTCGGTCATATCGTTGCAGCGCTTAGGCGAAGCCCTGCGCCAGTAGCTTCATCATCTCCGTCACCACGCCGTCGTGCTGGCGAAACTCTCCCATGAGGCTCTACTAGATCAAGAGCTCATGGGACGTCATCAAGCTAAACGTGTGCTGAACACGAAGGCTCTGTACATTCGGTGCTTGATCGGTTGGATCGCGAAGAAGTTCGACTACATCAACCGCGTCACTAGACGCTTCCGCTTTCGGTCTACAAGGGTACGTAGACACACTCTCCCCCTCGTTGCTATGCATCTGGTAGATAGATCTTGCGTGATCGTAGGAAATTTTTGAAATACTACGTTCCCCAACACTTGATCCTATCTTGCAAGTCTATAGTCACCTACTATGTGTTATGATCCGGCAACCCCGAAGTGACAATAATCGGGACCACTCCCGGTGATGACCGTAGTTTGAGGAGTTCATATATTCACTATGTGTTAATGCTTTGGTCCGGTACTCTATTAAAAGGAGACCTTAATATCCCTTAGTATCCACTAGGACCCCGCTGCCACGGGAGAGTAGGACAAAAGATGTCATGCAAGTTCTTTTCGATAAGCACGTATGACTATATTCAGAATACATGCCTACATTATATTGATGAACTGGAGCTAGTTCTGTGTCGCCCTGGGTTATAACTTTTACATGATGAATTGCATCCGACATAATTCCCCATCACCTATCCAATGCATACGAGCTTTTCACATATTGCTAGTTGCTTATTTACTTTTCCCCTACTACTGTACAAAAACTACAAAAACACTACTGTTACTTTTATTGCTGTTACCACTATTTCCATATTACTTTGCTACTAAACTACCTTGCTGCAGATACTAAGTTTCCAGGTGTGGTTGAATTAACAACTCAGCTGCTAATACTTAAGAGTATTCTTTGGCTCCCCTTGTGTCGAATCAATAAATTTGGGTTGAATACTTTACCCTCGAAAACTGTTGCGATCCCCTACACTTGTGGGTTATCAGGACTGAAATGCAAAATGCCAGAATAAGAGGGGGATAGCTAATCCTATCGAAGACTACAATTCTGCCAGCCTCCATCTTGCAGCAGTAGAAGAGAGTAGATGGAATAATAACAAGTATCAATGCTTCTAGCAGCCTCCGTCCTGAGTACCTAGAGAGTTCACCAAGTAACATCGTATAGCATAATCCTACCCGACGATCCTCCCCTCGTCGCCCTGTGGGAAAGCATTGGATCATAAAAACAACTGACTAATTCAAAGCACAAATGCGGAGGAATTATGATTTCCCAAAATGAAGGTTCAGAAACAGACACTCTGACAAAAAATGGATAAGTTGAATAGACTAGGGGCACAATTTGAAGGAAATATGCCCTAGAGGCAATAATAAAGTTGTTATTTATATTTCCTTATATACCATGATAAATGTCTTTTATTCATGCTATAATTGTATTAACCGAAAACTTGATACATGTGTGAATACATAGACAAAACAGAGTGTCCCTAGTATGCCTCTACTAGACTAGCTCGTTAATCAAAGATGGTTATGTTTCCTGACCATAGACATGTGTTGTCATTTGATCAATGGGATCACATCATTATGAGAATTATGTGATGGACAAGACCCATCCATTAGCTTAGCACTATGATCGTTTAGTTTTACTGCCATTGCTTTCTTCATGACTTGTACATGTTCCACTGACTGTGAGATTATGCAACTCCCGAATACCGTAGGAACACCTTGTGTGTTATCAAACATCACAACGTAACTGGGTAATTATAAAGATGCTCTACAGGTGTCTCCAAAGGTGTTTGTAGTGTTGGCATAGATCAAGATTAGGATTTGTCACTCCGAGTGTCGGAGAGGTATTTCTTGGCCCTCTCGGTAATACACATCATAATAAGCCTTGCAAGCAAATGACTAATGAGTTAGTCACGAGATGATGTACTATGGAATGAGTAAAGAGACTTGCCGGTGACTAGATTGAACTAGGTATGATGATACCGATGATCGAATCTCGGGCAAGTAACATACCGATGACAAAGGGAACAATGTATGTTGTTATGCGGTTTGACCGATAAAGATCTTCGTAGAATATGTAGGAACCAATATGTAATGCCCCGGATGTAATACTTTCCCTTTTGGGTATATAATATATCTCCGGCTTCATCTATTTCCATTTCGGGTTCTTTGTCTTTCGGGCTTTCGTCGTTTTGTTGTGTGAGTGTGTGGCATTCATTCATATCATGTAGACATGTGCATTGCATTGCATTTGTGTTGTGGGTTGCATCCGGTTCGTGGCGTTCCTTCCCGTTGTCCGTTTCGCGTTCCGGAGCTCCCTCACGTGTCCGTGACGTCCCGTAGGCCTACTTTGTTGTTCGGGCGTTTTACGTTACCGGTGTGCCGCGAGGTTGTTTTGTGTGTTGTTGTTTTGTTGTGTGCAACCCGCCTCTCTAATTTCGTCTCGTTTGGACTCCGTTGACTTTTCCATCCGTTGTCCGTGTGGGTCCGAAGTGCCTTCGCTTCGTGTCCCGGAAACACCCCTACTGCAGTCTGTTATCTCCGTCTAGGCCTTCTAAATCTATCCCCGCGATCGGATCCGTCTGATCGCGATCGGAGGGCTCCTAGCGCCCCTAAACTCCCTCCTAACCCTAAAAACTGCTATTTATAGACCCCTAGTCTATTTTGGCATGTCCCCTTCTTCTTCCCCTTCCCCTCTATTTTTTTCCTTTTCTTTCAGATCACAGATCCCCAAATTCTGCCTCTGGTTCCGAGGGAATCAGCTCCCTCGAGCGATCCCGCAGGCGCCGCGCCAGGTCAACGCCCGCCGCAACTCCCTTCGATCCAGCGACCGACCGCCCTCGAGCCGCCAGCCGATCGCCACCGCCAGGCCAGCCTTCGATCCGGCCCAGGACAGATCGACCGCTCCCAGGTCCCCACATCGCTCGCTGCGGACCACTTCGCCGCGGGCCTCGTCAGCTCGTTTCCGCACCGCCGCCTCGTCAGCAGCTCCTTCGCAGCGCGGGCCGCATCGTCAACAGCCCCCGCGGGCTCCCTCTTCCGCGCCGGGCCGGCCTCCCGCCGCCTGGGCCTCCCGAACAGGCCGCGTCGCCGCCTCTGCCCAGCTCCAGGCCGCCGCGCCACCTGGGCCGCGCCAAGGCCAGGCCACCGCGGGCCGCCGCCTTCCCCACTCGCCAGCGCCGCGACCGGGCCGCCAGCTCCTTCACCGCCCTGGGCCGCGGGCCTCCCGCCGCTTCTCCGCAACCGGGCCGCCGCCGCCAGTGGGCCAGATCCCAGTCGCCGGCCCGTCTCAGTTTTCCCAGATCTGATCTGACTAAGGTTGTTTTCCCCACTCCTAAGTCCCTGAGATCTAATCTGAAATGCAATGTTTGTCTATGCATAACTTTTTTCTGTGTTGCTCCGTTTTGCGCGTGTAATATGTCCAGACGTTCGTGGAGTTGTGCTCTACGTTTTACCTGTTGTTGTCATGCATGTTAGAGATCATCTAGGGGCTTGTTTTGCTGTTGCAAGAGTGCATCATGATATAAACTGCTGTTATGTTTTTATTTTTATGCCACCTTTGCCATGTGATAACTTTTAGCTCGTTTGTCCAAACGATGCAAATGACATGTCCACGTGTTCGTCTTGCCACGAACTACGTGTTGCTTGTGATAGGTTGCATGGTAGATTTATTATTGCCTTGTTATCATCGTTGCAAAGTGCCATGTTCATATGTTGTGTTTTCACTTGTTATGAAATGCCATCTTGATGAGCTCGTTGCAATCGTTGTGTTCACCTCAATGATGCACGCTTGTGTGTTTCGGGATCACCTTCATGTGCACTTTGATGAGGTGCTTACCCTTTGCCATGTTTAGTTTCGAGGTGACTTGAACATGCTCTTTTAGTTGCTATGATGATATTGCTGTTTTGGGACTTAGTGGTTTTTCACTAAGTCTGAAATATGTAACGTTCCGATGCCATGTTCGTGTGATGTTCTAGGACAAAGCATGTTAGTTTTGGAGTGGATCTTGATTGTTCCTTGTAGTATATATTGTTGTCTTTCCATCTATGTCCTCACATGTCCATTTATGTGGCTGTAGCATGTTTATCTTTTGCTCTAAAGTTTCAATAAAATTATGCTGCCAGAATTTTATTGTAAAGTTCAATATGTCCAAGATCATTGCTATTGATCCGTGACTCCGTTAGGGGTGCACTTTGGACCTAGTTGCTGTACTATATGTCTAGTTTGTGTTCAAGTCCTTTGCCATGCTTTTTGGGTGCTGTAGCTTAATTATTTTGAGCTCCAAAGTTGCTATGTTGCTGTAATTTTCAGCTTTCGCTCAAATCTTGTTTCGGGCATAACTTTTAGCCCGTAACTCTGATTTCAGCGAATCTTATATCAAACTTGATTGTTTTCCCGTGTAGATTAATAATATCAGTTTGTTATCTTGTTTTGAGGTGTTTTGCTTGAGTGATGTTTTACGTGCTCCATGTGCATCCTTAGTGCATCCATCACGCATTCATGTTTTTCGAGTGCGCATTGCATCTTGTTGATTGGTGCTTGGTGTGATTGTTTTGTTTAGAGCCGGAAGCTGAGACCGAGTACGAGGTTGAGCACGAGGTTTCCAACGAGGTTGAGCACGAGGACCCTTCTTTCGATCCGAACGACTTCTCTTCAGGCAAGATGACCGAACCCCGATAACATTACTATCTTTGCCTATTGCTAGTAGTCTCGGTCTATAGTTTTGCCTCGATGCCCATGTTCTTCTTGTCAGCCTCCTACTTGTAAACCATTGCCATGTTTAACCAACCTTACCTATGCAAACCGTTGCTTGGCTAAGTACGCTTCGCTCAACCCTTCTTATAGCGTTGCTAGTTGCAGGTGAAGTGAAGATGCTTGCTCCATGTTGAAGTTTGGTTGGGTTATATCACACTATATAAATGCTTAAAATGAAATCATCTATATATTGGCAAGGGTGGAAGGCTAAGCCTTTTGCTTGGTGTTTTGTTCCACTCATGCCGTTAGGATCCGTATAAGCCGGTATTATGTTCCTTGATTATGCGTTCCTAACACGGTTGGGGTGTATGGGACCCCCTCGATAAACCGCTAAGTGCTAAGTCTTTTCCAGCAAGTCCCAACCTTGGTACTATTTGCCTAAACAACTAAAAACTTTCCGAGGGAGTAATTAACCCGAGGCTTAAATTAATTCAACCCCCCTGGGCCAGTGCTCGACTTGAGTGTTGGTCCAAACCAGAGTCACTTGCGGATACTACCCAGTTCGCTGGGGTCTTCGGTATCTGTACGTAGCGCTCATCCGGACGTGTCCTGAGACCTAGATACGCGCGGCTACTATCAGGGTGTCGACACACCGGGAGGATTTGCTGGATTAGCCTTACCTTAGCTCGGTATATCTTGAGCACGGGATTCCGAGGATACTCGGGTCTTCCCACTTTGGAGTTGCGACTCCGCGGATCGTGGGCTTGTAATGGGTCAAGTTGGAACACCCCTGCAGGGTTTGAACTTTCGAAAGCCGTGCCCGCGGTTATGTGGCAGATGGGAGCTTGTTAATTCCGGTTGTAGATAACTTGACATAATGTTTCTAATACACTACCAGCGTGTGTTCCGTGACTGTCAATTTCCGAATAGGGATTCGGGAGTTGAACACGGAGGGGTTATGATTGTGGAGCTGTAGCTATGATCACTTCGTGATCACTTCTCGCCGATGCCTTCTCTTCTCGCTCTCACTTGCGTAAGCTAGATGCTAGTTGCTGCTGCAGACTTATTCTTTTCTTCAGCCTTTCCCTCACCTAAAGGCTTAAATAGTCTTGTTACCCGGGAACGGGATTGCTGAGTCCTCTGTGGCTCACAGTTACTTCACACACCAGATGCAGGTCCAGCTGTGAGCTATCCAGGTGATGGCACCGAGCTGGATTGGGAGTACGACGAGGAGCGTAGTCGGTACTCCGTGCGCTACCCGGACGATCAGTAGTGGAGTCTCTTACTAGGATTCGATCCGCCTGTGGTTTATTTATCTGAGTTTGGTACTTTGACTTTTGGTTTTTGCCCTTAGAGGGTTGTAGTGCTCTTAATGTATGATGTTTGAGACTTGTACTGTAATTCTGTGACGTGGCGAGTGTAAGCCAACTATTTTCAGTTTACTATCCCCTCTTTTACATGAGTTGTGCAAAGATTACCAAACTTGAGATCATTCTAGGATGGATTTATGCCTTTAAGTCGTGCCTCGACACGTAGGAGGTATAACTCCATCCTGGGCATTACAAGTTGGTATTCAGAGCCTTCTCCGACCTAGGAGCCCCCACTGTTTGATCGAATCGTTGACGGTCGAGTCTAGGCACACACTGAAAACTTTTTGAGTCCTATATTATATCGGAGAGTAGGATTTCTTTGCTTCTCATCCCCTTTCTCTCTGGTGAGGACTCCTGACGTCTACTCTTGTCTCTCCTATCTTCAAAATTTGCACAAAAAATTTTTTAGGAATCCCGCGAGTATTCTGGGATTGTTTCGATGTTCTTGTGACAAGGATATTGTTCCCGATGCCTCCTGTTACCGAGGAGTTGAGCTTCGGGGTATCATTGTAACAAGCATATCGCGACAGTACTAAATACTTAAGACGGCCGACATCGAAAATCTCCCCTATACGACCAGTGGCAAGATAACCCCGACATCACCCAGTACTGGGGAGGTAGTTCGGGAGTATTGCCATAGCTTGTTATAGTGGATGCTTTTCGAAGGTCCGAGGTACACAGTTTCCGAGAAAGACTGGTTATGTGTTGAAGGATGGATACACCTGGATGTAGGTTAGAGTTGATTGCGCGGTGCTTCCCGTGTATCCCCAACACCTGATTGCATAACTGGAATCTTTCGGAAATCTATAGGTGGGTTTTATCCAGTAGATCGTAGGCATTCTTCCAACGTATGCAGGTTAGTGAGTTTGGGGTTCGACATTGAGTGAAGGGGTTATATGACCGATGTTACTATCAGGAGTTGCATCTTAAAGGGTCCTTGGCTATGCTGATCCGGGGATTGCAAAACCTTTTCGTAACGCGTTCATATGCTTTCAGCACAAAAATGTTAGAACGAAACTCCTCTCTTGTGTTTGTTCCTTTCCGTACCTTGTTGTTTACTTATTTTATCCTTTTGATCCCTATGTGGCTTCTCGTGAAGACTGATGTTATCATTTAACTGAGAATATCATTCGTTCTTATTGTTCGAATGATTATTGTGAAGACTTGTTGCAATTCATTCCATTGATTCAGCTTATTCCTTTTGTCAATCAATTGCTGATTCGTGGTCATCTATTACAGGATGGCTCCGAAAAGGGGTCCGAACGCCAACCCAGAGGGTGAAGAGGTTCAAGAACGTCCTCCTTCCCCTCCTCCTCCGCCTGAGGCTTGGAGAGCAATTATGCAGACTACTGCTCAGAACACTTAGTTGATGATGCAGCAAATGCAAGCTATGCAAGCTAATCAAGCTAATCAGGGTGTTCCAGTGAATCAAGGCAACTTCTTCCAGCAGCACCATGCTACTCTCAACCAGTTCCTGGCTAACAATCCTAAAGCTTTCAGTTACTGTGTCGACCCTCTTGATGCTGAGGATTGGCTGACCGACATAAAGAAGCATTTTGAGTGCAGTAACGTGAAAGAAGATGACTATGTGAAGTTTGCAGCCTTCCAACTGAAAGATCAAGCAGCTGACTAGTGGCAGCAGTACAAAGACTCAAGGCCGGGTCAAGTGATCTCTTGGGAGAATTTCTGCAAGGATTTCCGCTCGCACCACATTCCTACAAGTGTCATCGAGGGTATGCGTGAGCAATTCCGCAACCTCAAGCAGGGCTCCATGACAGTCTATCAGTATAATGTCAAGTTCCAAAACCTCGCTCGCTATGCAAAGCAAGACATTCCTGATGCAAAGAGTAAAATCTATCAGTTCCGTGGAGGTCTCAAAGATGAACTTCAGCTTGCTCTCACTTTGTTCGAGCCAGATGAATTCGATAAGTTCTATAACATGGCTTTGAAACAAGAAGCAGCTCAGCTTAAGATGGAGGCCTCTAAGAAGAGAATTCAAGATGCTGTTCACTCTTCCTCATCGTCTCAGTTGGCTGCGAAACAACAGAAGTTCTGGCTTCCTCCTCCTCCAGTGATTCGAGCTCCATACAACAACTTCAACAACTCCAACAACAAGAACTCTAGTGGTCGTGGTTTCTCCCACCCACCCAACCCAAGCAACCAGTCGAAGAAGCAGTTTCAGTCTCAAGGCTCCAAGTCCAGTGGCTCTATTTTCCGTCCTCTCTCTGAAGTGGTGTGCAACAAGTGTGGCCAGAAGGGTCATTATGCCAACAGATGTCCGAATCCGAAGCGTCTTCCTCCTCCTCCGCCTGTCAGTACAGCTATTGTCAAGCATGATCCAAAGTCTGCTAGGGTCAATCTGATGAGTGCAGCTGAAGCGGAGAACTCTTCTGATGTCATTTTGGGTAACCTCTCAGTGAACTCTTTTCCAGCTAAAGTATTGTTTGATTCGGGTGCATCTTTGTCCTTCATTTCAAGACCTTTTGTTGCTAAGCATGAATTGGTTTCGGAGAGGATTCATAGACCTTTGAAGATTATTTCTCCGGGTTTGCAAATGACTTCCAACACAGTTGTTCCGGATATTTCTATTCGCATGGGTGATTATCGATTTTTGGCTTGTCCGGTGGTCCTTGGTCATTCTGATATTGACCTCATTCTCGGAATGGATTGGCTTTCTCAGCATGATGCTCACATTGATTGTGCTCAAAAGGAAGTCAAGTTGACTCATTCTGATGAAGATGTGATTATCTTCGCCTCCAGGGATAATACTATTCGGCTTTTCTCTCTTAATGATAAGGGTGAAATTAATGCCATAGAGCAAATTCCAGTGGTGAACGAATATCAAGACGTCTTTCCAGAAGATCTTCCAGGCATGCCTCCACACCGTCAGGTGGAGTTTGTCATCGAACTCGAGCCGGGCACTGAGCCTGCGTGCCGGCGTCCTTACAAGCTCTCTCCGGATGAATTGAAGGAATTGAAGAAGCAGCTTGATAAGCAGGAGAGTATGGGTCTCATCAGACCGAGTACATCTCCGTGGGGCTGTGGTGTCTTATTTGTCAAGAAGAAAGATGGCACGAAGCGTCTCTGTGTTGACTACCGGCCATTGAACAAGAAGACGATTAAGAACAAGTATCCGCTCCCCAACATCAACGAACTCTTTGAGCAGCTCAAAGGAGCTAAAGTGTTCTCTAAGCTTGACCTCCGAATGGGCTACCATCAAATTCGCATTCGCGAGGAAGACATTCCCAAGACGGCCTTCAGAACGAGCTACGGTTCATACGAGTATACCGTCATGTCCTTCGGTCTCGTCAATGCTCCTCCTACCTTTTCAAGGATGATGCATTACATCTTCAACCCCTATACTGGCGAGTTTGTGCTAGTGTATCTGGATGATATTCTGGTGTTTTCCAAGAATGAAGAAGATCACGAAAAGCACTTGCGTCTGGTTCTTGATCAACTCCGAGAGCATAAATTCTATGCCAAGTTCTCAAAGTGCGAGTTTTGGCTCGATAAGGTTTTGTACCTGGGCCACATCATCTCAGCTGACGGTATTGCGGTTAATCCCGAGAAAGTTGAAGCAATTGTCAACTGGGAAGCTCCTCAGAACGTCAAGCAGCTCCGCAGTTTTCTGGGTCTTGCCAGCTATTGCAGAAGATTTGTTGAAAACTTCTCCAAGATTGCCAAGCCTCTTTCCAACCTGCTTCAGAAGAATGTCAAATACTTTTGGTCTCCCGAGTGTGAAGTGGCTTTCAAAACCCTCAAAGAGAAGCTTGTCTCTGCTCCAGTTCTGACTCCTCCGGATGAAACCAAGCCCTATGAAGTTTTCTGTGATGCTTCTCTTCAAGGTCTTGGTGGTGTGCTTATGCAAGATAAGAGAATTGTGGCATATACTTCTCGTCAGCTAAAGCCCAGTGAGAAGAACTATCCCACACACGATCTCGAGCTAGCAGCTGTGGTACATGCTCTGATTACGTGGAGACATCTGTTGTTGGGCAGAAAGGTCGACATCTTCACTGATCACAAGAGCTTGAAGTACATCTTCACACAGCCGCATCTGAACCTCCGCCAGACTCGTTGGGTCGAGATGATCCAAGAGTACAACCCCAGCATTGAATACACTCCAGGCAAGGCGAATGTGATTGCAGATGCTTTGAGCAGAAAGGCATATTGCAACAGCCTTCTTATCAAGCCGTACCAGCCTGAGCTTTGTGAAGCATTCAGGAAACTCAACCTTCAAGTTGTTCCACAGGGTTTTCTTGCAAATCTCCTAATTGCTCCTACCTTGGAAGATCAAGTCCGTGAGGCCCAGCTCAGTGATACCATGGTGAAGAAAGTGAAACATGGGATTGCAAAGGGCACTCCAAAATACAAGTGCTTCCGTGTTGATGAGAGAGATACCTTGTTCTTCGAGGACAGACTCGTTGTTCCCAAAGGTGATCTCAGGAAGCTCATAATGGAAGAAGCTCATGACTCTCTCCTTTCCATTCATCCTGGCAGTTCCAAGATGTACCATGATCTCAAGCAATCTTACTGGTGGACACGCATGAAAAGGGAAATTGCCCAATTCGTGAATGAATGTGATGTTTGCAGAAGAGTGAAAGCAGAACATCAACGTCCAGCCGGTCTTCTCCAACCTCTTCCTATTCCCGAGTGGAAGTTCGACCACATTGAAATGGACTTCGTCACTGGTTTTCCTAAATCCAAGCGAGGCAATGATGCTATCTTTGTGGTGATTGACAAGCTTACCAAAGTCGCTCACTTTCTTCCAGTCAAAGAATCAAACAATGCAGCTCAACTTGCAGAGCTGTACACTTCCAGAATTGTGTCCCTACATGGCATTCCTCAAGTGATATCCTCAGACCGTGGAAGCTTGTTCACATCAAGGTTCTGGGACTCCTTTCAGTCCGCCATGGGCACGAAGATCAGGTTCAACACTGCCTTTCACCCTCAGACTAGTGGTCAAGTCGAGCGTGTGAATCAGATCCTAGAAGATATGCTCAGAGCCTGTGTCATCTCCTTCGGCATGAAATGGGAAGACTGCCTTCCATTTGCCGAGTTCTCTTACAACAACAGCTTTCAAGCAAGTGCAGGCAAAGCACCGTTTGAAATTCTCTATGGCAGAAAGTGCCGTACCCCTCTCAACTGGTCTGAAACAGGCGAACGCCAACTTCTTGGCAATGACTTGATCTCAGAGGCCGAAGAAATGTGCAAAGTCATACGTGAGAATCTCAAGGCCGCTCAGTCGCGTCAGAAGAGCTACTATGACGGCAAGCATCGTGATTTGGCTTTCGACATCGGTGATCATGTCTATCTCCGAGTTTCTCCGATGAAAGGAACCCAAAGATTCAGTATCAAAGGAAAACTTGCTCCTAGATACGTCGGTCCTTTCAAGATTCTTGGCAAAAGAGGCGATCTAGCCTATCAGCTCGAGCTCCCTTCCAACTTTGCAAATGTTCATGATGTCTTCCATGTGTCTCAGCTTCGCAAATGCTTCAAGGCACCTGAGCGCATGATTCCGTTTGAGGAGATTGATCTCCAACAAGACCTTTCCTACCGAGAGCATCCAGTTGCAATTCTCGAAGAAACCGAACGCAAGACTCGCAACAAGTCCATCAAGTTTCTGAAAGTCAAGTGGTCACATCACACCGACCGAGAAGCTACCTGGGAACGAGAAGATCATCTTCGTTCCGAGTACCCTTCCTTTTTCCAGTCCTAGATCTCGTGACGAGATCTTTTTGTAGTAGAGGAGAGTTTGTAATGCCTCGGATGTAATACTTTCCCTTTTGGGTATATAATATATCTCCGGCTTCATCTATTTCCATTTCGGGTTCTTTGTCTTTCGGGCTTTCGTCGTTTTGTTGTGTGAGTGTGTGGCATTCATTCATATCATGTAGACATGTGCATTGCATTGCATTTGTGTTGTGGGTTGCATCCGGTTCGTGGTGTTCCTTCCCGTTGTCCGTTTCACGTTCCGGAGCTCCCTCACGTGTCCGTGACGTCCCGTAGGCCTACTTTGTTGTTCGGGCGTTTTACGTTACCGGTGTGCCGCGAGGTTGTTTTGTGTGTTGTTGTTTTGTTGTGTGCAACCCGCCTCTCTAATCTCGTCTCGTTTGGACTCCGTTGACTTTTCCATCCGTTGTCCGTGTGGGTCCGAAGTGCCTTCGCTTCGTGTCCCGGAAACACCCCTACTGCAGTCTGTTATCTCCGTCTAGGCCTTCTAAATCTATCCCCGCGATCGGATCCGTCGGATCGCGATCGGAGGGCTCCTAGCGCCCCTAAACTCCCTCCTAACCCTAAAAACTGCTATTTATAGACCCCTAGTCTATTTTGGCATGTCCCCTTCTTCTTCCCCTTCCCCTCTATTTTTTTTCCTTTTCTTTCAGATCACAGATCCCCAAATTCTGCCTCTGGTTCCGAGGGAATCAGCTCCCTTGAGCGACCCCGCAGGCGCCGCGCCAGGTCAACGCCCGCCGCAACTCCCTTCGATCCGGCGACCGACCGCCCTCGAGCCGCCAGCCGATCGCCACCGCCAGGCCAGCCTTCGATCCGGCCCAGGACAGATCGACCGCTCCCAGGTCCCCACATCGCTCGCTACGGACCACTTCGCCGCGGGCCTCGTCAGCTCGTTTCCGCACTGCCGCCTCGTCAGCAGCTCCTTCGCAGCGCGGGCCGCATCGCCAACAGCCCCCGCGGGCTCCCTCTTCCGCGCCGGGCCGGCCTCCCGCCGCCTGGGCCTCCCGAACAGGCCGCGTCGCCGCCTCTGCCCAGCTCCAGGCCGCCGCGCCACCTGGGCCGCGCCAAGGCCAGGCCACCGCGGGCCGCCGCCTTCCCCGCTCGCCAGCGCCGCGACCGGGCCGCCAGCTCCTTCACCGCCCTGGGCCGCGGGCCTCCCGCCGCTTCTCCGCAACCGGGCCGCCGCCGCCAGTGGGCCAGATCCCAGCCGCCGGCCCGTCTCAGTTTTCCCAGATCTGATCTGACTAAGGTTGTTTTCCCCACTCCTAAGTCCCTGAGATCTAATCTGAAATGCAATGTTTGTCTGTGCATAACTTTTTCTGTGTTGCTCCGTTTTGCGCGTGTAATATGTCCAGACGTTCGTGGAGTTGTGCTCTACGTTTTACCTGTTGTTGTCATGCATGTTAGAGATCATCTAGTGGCTTGTTTTGCTGTTGCAAGAGTGCATCATGATATAAACTGCTGTTATGTGTTATTTTTATGCCACCTTTGCCATGTGATAACTTTTAGCTCGTTTGTCCAAACGATGCAAATGACATGTCCACGTGTTCGTCTTGCCACGAACTACGTGTTGCTTGTGATAGGTTGCATGGTAGATTTATTATTGCCTTGTTATCATCGTTGCAAAGTGCCATGTTCATATGTTGTGTTTCACTTGTTATGAAATGCCATCTTGATGAGCTCGTTGCAATCGTTGTGTTCACCTCAATGATGCACGCTTGTGTGTTTCGGGATCACCTTCATGTGCACTTTGATGAGGTGCTTACCCTTTGCCATGTTTAGTTTCGAGGTGACTTAAACATGCTCTTTTAGTTGCTATGATGATATTGCTGTTTTAGGACTTAGTGGTTTTTCACTAAGTCTGAAATCTGTAACGTTCCGATGCCATGTTCGTGTGATGTTCTAGGACAAAGCATGTTAGTTTTGGAGTGGATCTTGATTGTTCCTTGTAGTATATATTGTTGTCTTTCCATCCATGTCCTCACATGTCCATTTATGTGGCTGTAGCATGTTTATCTTTTGCTCTAAAGTTTCAATAAAATTCTGCTGCCAGAATTTTATTGTAAAGTTCAATATGTCCAAGATCATTGCTATTGATCCGTGACTCCGTTGGGGGTGCACTTTGGACCTAGTTTCTGTACTATATGTCTAGTTTGTGTTCAAGTCCTTTGCCATGCTTTTTGGGTGCTGTAGCTTAATTATTTTGAGCTCCAAAGTTGCTATGTTGCTGTAATTTTCAGCTTTCGCTCAAATCTTGTTTCGGGCATAACTTTTAGCCCGTAACTGCGATTTCAGCGAATCTTATATCAAACTTGATTTTTTTCCCGTGTAGATTAATAATATCAGTTTGTTATCTTGTTTTGAGGTGTTTTGCTTGAGTGATGTTTTACGTGCTCCATGTGCATCCTTAGTGCATCCATCATGCATTCATGTTTTTCGAGTGCGCATTGCATCTTGTTGATTGGTGCTTGGTGTGATTGTTTTGTTTAGAGCCGGAAGCTGAGACCGAGTACGAGGTTGAGCACGAGGTTTCCAACGAGGTTGAGCACGAGGACCCTTCTTTCGATCCGAACGACTTCTCTTCAGGCAAGATGACCGAACCCCGATAACATTACTATCTTTGCCTATTGCTAGTAGTCTCGATCTATAGTTTTGCCTCGATGCCCATGTTCTTCTTGTCAGCCTCCTACTTGTAAACCATTGCCATGTTTAACCAACCTTACCTATGCAAACCGTTGCTTGGCTAAGTACGCTTCGCTCAACCCTTCTTATAGCGTTGCTAGTTGCAGGTGAAGTGAAGATGCTTGCTCCATGTTGAAGTTTGGTTGGGTTATATCACACTATATAAATGCTTAGAATGAAATCATTTATATATTGGCAAGGGTGGAAGGCTAAGCCTTTTGCTTGGTTTTTTGTTCCACTCATGCCGTTAGGATCCGTATAAGCCGGTATTATGTTCCTTGATTATGCGTTCCTAACACGGTTGGGGTGTATGGGACCCCCTCGATAAACCGCTAAGTGCTAAGTCTTTTCCAGCAAGTCCCAACCTTGGTACTATTTGCCTAAACAACTAAAAACTTTCCGAGGGAGTAATTAACCCGAGGCTTAAATTAATTCAACCCCCCTGGGCCAGTGCTCGACTTGAGTGTTGGTCCAAACCAGAGTCACTTGCGGATACTACCCAGTTCGCTGGGGTCTTCGGTATCTGTACGTAGCGCTCATCCGGACGTGTCCTGAGACCTAGATACGCGCGGCTACTATCAGGGTGTCGACACACCGGGAGGATTTGCTGGATTAGCCTTACCTTAGCTCGGTATATCTTGAGCACGGGATTCCGAGGATACTCGGGTCTTCCCACTTTGGAGTTGCGACTCCGCGGATCGTGGGCTTGTAATGGGTCAAGTTGGAACACCCCTGCAGGGTTTGAACTTTCGAAAGCCGTGCCCGCGGTTATGTGGCAGATGGGAGCTTGTTAATTCCGGTTGTAGATAACTTGACATAATGTTTCTAATACACTACCAGCTTGTGTTCCGTGACTGTCAATTTCCGAATAGGGATTCGGGAGTTGAACACGGAGGGGTTATGATTGTGGAGCTGTAGCTATGATCACTTCGTGATCACTTCTCGCCGATGCCTTCTCTTCTCGCTCTCACTTGCGTAAGCTAGATGCTAGTTGCTGCTGCAGACTTATTCTTTTCTTCAGCCTTTCCCTCACCTAAAGGCTTAAATAGTCTTGTTACCCGGGAACGGGATTGCTGAGTCCTCTGTGGCTCACAGTTACTTCACACACCAGATGCAGGTCCAGCTGTGAGCTATCCAGGTGATGGCACCGAGCTGGATTGGGAGTACGACGAGGAGCGTAGTCGGTACTACGTGCGCTACCCGGACGATCAGTAGTGGAGTCTCTTACTAGGATTCGATCCGCCTGTGGTTTATTTATCTGAGTTTGGTACTTTGACTTTTGGTTTTTGCCCTTAGAGGGTTGTAGTGCTCTTAATGTATGATGTTTGAGACTTGTACTGTAATTCTGTGACATGGCGAGTGTAAGCCAACTATTTTCAGTTTACTATCCCCTCTTTTACATGAGTTGTGCAAAGATTACCAAACTTGAGATCATTCTAGGATGGATTTATGCCTTTAAGTCGTGCCTCGACACGTAGGAGGTATAACTCCATCCTGGGCATTACACAATATGAGCATCTAGGTTATGGTATTGGTTATTGGCCGGAGATGAGTCTCGGTCATGTCTACATAGTTCTCAAACCCGTAGGGTCCGCACGCTTAACGTTTGACGACGATCGACATTATGAGTTTATGTGTTTTGATGTATCGAAGGTAGTATGGAGTCCCGGATGTGAGGACGGACATGACAAAGAGTCACGAAATGGTCGAGACATAAATATTGATAAAGTGGAAGGTTATGCTCGGACACTAGAAGGGTTCTGGGGGTCACCGGATAAATACCGGAGTACCGGGAGGTTACCGGAACACCCTGGGGGCTTAATGGGCCTACATGGGCCTTAGTGGAAATAAAGGGCAGGAAGGGAGGTGTGGGGCGCACCCCCCTAGGCCCAAACCGAATTGGTTTAGGGCAAGGGGGTCGGCCCCCTCTTTCCTTCTCCCCTCATCTTCCTTCCCCCCCCCCTCCTAGTTGGACAAGGAAAGGGGGGAAACCTACTCCTAGTAGGAGTCGGACTCCCCCCTTGGAGCGCGCCATAGGAAGCCGGCCGGCCCCCTCCTCCACTCCTTTATATACGTGGCTAGGGGGCACCCTGCTACTTCTCGAGCTTGCGTTGTATTTCCTCGAAGAGGAAAGGGTGATGCAGCACAGTAGAGTAAGTAATTCCCTCGGTTTTTGAGAACCAAGGTATCAATCTAGTAGGATACCACGTGCGAGTCCCTCGCACCTGCACAAACAAATAAGAACTTCGCAGCCAACGCGATAAGGGGTTGTCAATCCCTTTACGGTCACTTACGAAAGTGAGATCTGATAGAGATGATAGTTTGATATTTTTGGTACTTTTGGATATATGAACAAAAAGTGAAAGCGAGAAAGTAAAGTAGATTGTAGATTGATATGTTGAGAGTAGACCCGGGGGGGCATAGTTTTCTCTAGTGGCTTCTCTCATGCTAGCGATATTCTACGGTGGGTAAACAAATTACTGTCAAGGAATTGATAGAAAAGCGAATAATTATGAGACTATCTAGGCATGATCATTATATATAGACATCACGTCCGAGACAAGTAGACCGAAATGATTCTGCATCTACTACTATTACTACACACATCGACCGCTATCCAGCATGCATCTAGAGTATTAAGTTCCTAAGAACAGAGTAACGCCTTAAGAAAGATGACATGATGTAGAGGGATAAACTCAAACATAGTGATATAAACCCCATATTTTTATCCTCGATGGCAACAATACAATACGTGCCTTGATGCCCCTACTGTCACTAGGAAAGGACACCGCAAGATTGAACCCAATGCCAAGCACTTCTCCCATTGCAAGAACTATAGATCTAGTAGGCCAAACCAAACCAATAATTCGAAGAGACTTGCAAGGATATTATAATCATACATAAAGAGTTCAGAAAAGAACCAAATATTTCTCATATATAATCTTGATCATAAACCCACAATTCATCGGATCTCGACAAACACACCGCAAAAAGAGATTACATCGAATAGATCTCCTCGAAGACCGAGGAGAACTTGGTATTGAGATCCAAAGTGAGAGAAGAAGCCATCTAGATACTAGATATGGACCCGAACGTCTGTGGTAAACTACTCACAACTCATGGTGAGGCGATGATGATGATGTAGAAGCACTCCGTGGAAGATCCCCCCTCCGGCGGAGCTCTAGAACAGGCCCCAAGATGGGATCTCACGGGAATAGAAGGTTGCGGCGGTGGAACTAGGGTTTTTTCTGTTGTTCTGATAATTTCGGGGTACGTTGGTGTATATAGGAGGAAGGAGGGCACCGGGGGCCAGACGGGGTGCCCACGATGCAGGGGGCGCGCCCTATAGGGGGGCACCCCCCACCCTCGTGGACGCCACGTCAGCCCTACTCCGTGGTTCTCAAGTCTCCCGTGCGTATTTTTCTCCAAAAATATCTCTCCCGAAGGTTTCATTCCGTTTGGATTCCGTTTGATATTCCTTTTCTGTAAAACCCTAAAACGGGCAAAAAAACAGCAATCTGGACTGGGCCTTTGGGTTAGTAGGTTAGTCCCAAAAATAATATAAAAGTGTATAACAAAGCCCATTAAACATCCAAAACATCATAAATAATAGCATGGAACAATCAAAATATATAGATACGTCAGAGACGTATCAAGCATCCCCAAGCTTAATTCATGCTCGTCCTCGAGTAGGTAAATGATAAAAACAGAATTTTTGATGTCGAATGCTAACCAACATAGTTTTTCAATGTAATTCTCTTAATTGTGGCATGAATGTTCAGATCTGAAAGATTCAAGACAAAAGTCTATATTGACATAAGAAATAATAATACTTCAAGCATACTAACAAAGCAATCATGTCTTCTCAAAATCTATGGCTAAACAAAGTTATCCCTACAAAATCATATAGTCTGGCTATGCTCCATCTTCATCACATAAAATATTCATATCATGCACAAACCCGATTTAAGCCAAGCATTTGTTTTCATACTCTATTCTTTCAAACCTTTCAAATTCCACGCAATACATGGGCGTGAGCCATGCACATAGCACTATGGGTGGAATAGAGTGATGGTTGTGGAGAAGACAAAAAGGAGGGAGATAGTCTCACATCGACTAGGCGTATCAACAGGCTATGGAGATGCCCACCAATAGATATCAATGTGAGTGAGTAGGGATTGCCATGCAATGGATGCACTAGAGCTAAAAAGATGTATGAAAGCTCAACAAAAGAAACTAAGTGGGTGTGCATCCAACTTGCTTGCTCACGAAGACCTAGGTGTCAGGACCGGTTTTTCAGTAAAATAATTACCGAGAGACCGACCCTTTAATCGAACCAGTACGGAAGAATACTTCTTACTGGTAGACAAATCCTTGATACAGAATTCCAGAGTACTGAATATTATACATGGTTGAGCGGAGGTTGCTCAACAATTTATTACAAGCACGCCGATATAATACATAAGGGTGGATATGACACAATGGTGGGGTGGCATACTACTAACTCGTAATAAAAAGGTAGTGGATATGTCACAGTGTGGTGGGTGGCGTGACTCCAATATCTTACAGTTCATCGAGTGTCGGAGTGAGACCCGATGAATTTATTTGGTGATTGGCGGAAGCGGTTATATAACAGTGATCAACTCCAGGATCGCAAGAGACTGACTGGGACTCCACTAGACGTCGGACTCGCTATCGAACTCTTCATCCATGAGATCGCCTTCGTCAACATCTGGCCAAATCAACAAGCCAGGTGAGTACTTTGAATGTACTCGCAAGACAGTTTGACATAAGATATAATAAATGCAAACATGATGCATGTGAGTATTCTAGCACAATGTATCCGAATAATAAAATTTCTGTGTTGTGAGTGAAATAGAGGTGAAGCGGTAATCCTCCCGAAATCCATAAGATAAATAAAAGAAAACCAAACGAGTGTCTGAGTGACGCCTCGTGAGGAAAAGGAACAAAAACATGCCACAGTCGGACGTCTGGGCGACATCACATAAAGGGCTTATAGCGAAAATAAATAACAAGAATGCCACAGTCGGACGTGTGAGCGACATCACATAAAGGGCTTATAATGGAAATAAATAACAAGAATGCCACAGTCGGACATCTGAGCAACATCACATAAAGGGCTTATAATGGAAATAAATAACAAGAATGCCATAGTCGGCCGTCTGAGCGACATCACATAAAGGGCTTATAATGAAAATAAATAACAAAATGCCACAGTCGGACGTCTGAGCGACATCACATAAAGGGCTTACAATAAAAATAAATAACAAGAATGCCACAGTCGGACGTCTGAGCGACATCACATAAAGGGCTTATATAAACAAAAGTATACCAGTAAAATACTCAGGAGGTAAATCAGTATAGAGATAACTGGTTAGTCCATCTACCCAAAATGAACTTGACAAAAATCACCACTCTTGCTACTACCATAAAATTACTAGTGACGGTCACCGGGGTTGACAAGAAGACTGACTCTAGGCCATAAACATGGCTACTTGGAAGATTTGACTCTGCAGAGCTTGTACTCTTAAATCATAGCCAACGGATTCCACTAGCCACAGGGACTAGTTCCGTCTACGATGTTTTAGCAGAAACACAACTGACCAGTACACACCCATTTCACATCCTGCTTTCCGGAATCACCCGTGACAACATGCACGAAAAAATTTAAGACGGGGAGGCTACAACCTCGAATAGCATGGGATCAAATTTATATATGCGCGCTCTAAGGGGTGCCCCCCTCTCGGTCCCAACCAGAAACACCCATGCCCCCTGACCGGATGACGGGCTTTAATCCGAGGGCATTGAACCCTCATCCCGGCCCCTCTACTTGGTGTGTACATGGAAAGAGGTTTGCAACTGACTAAACCGTAATCTTAACAGACGGCATATGACAGTACCAAAAAGGAGACGAACGGGACCACAACTTGATCCACGTTGATATTAGAGTTAACCATTTACTGGCATGCTCCAACAATACTAGTACACAACCCATCATGTCACCACATGATCGAGGTGGTTCAACCATCATCATTCGGGGCTCACCCGAAGCTTGCTTGCATGAAAATATGATCATCACAAATGCTTATACGACCATGCTATGAAGAAGAACTACTCAAGAAAACATGCAACACACTCATCATATCAAAGGTTCAAACATGCTTGCCTGGGTCGGAGTAGTCGGAGTCAAACTCGGTGGAGTTCGCGGCTCCGTCACGTCCTTCGGTATCTACGTATTCAAACAAAACGAATACTAACATAAATACCGCACGTGCAAAAAAGTTGTCCCAAATATTTTTCAAATAAATGTACAAAAAACTAGACATAAAATTAAAGAGGACAGAAAAAGAATCAACTCAAAATACCTTTTTGTTTAAAAGATATTAGAGTTTCTGTCCAGGGACTTGTTTGTAATGAAACAGAAAGTTTCCAGGGGCTAGAATAGAAAACAAAAAAACGAATCGGTACGTAGTACGCCAGCCGAATAGGAAGACGTACTTTCCCGAAGGCGCCTTCCAGAAAAATGCTTCGGAAGGAAAAAGAGAGGCTGACGAGGGGGTCCCACTCGTCAGGTGTAAAAACTGAAACAGAGCCGCGCCAGTGCCAGAAGGCTGCGGTGGTCGCCGGCGCCGATCCACGGCGAGGTAGGGGGAGGGAGTGGTACCTACAGGTTCCTGGTGTTCTTCCACGTCGGTGGGTGGTGGAGTTGAGCGTCGGCAAGCCCCACGTCGACGGCGACCCTATCTCCGGCGGACGGCGGCTCGGGTGGTCATGGGCCTCGTCGGAGAGAGTTTCTGGGGTCAAATTGGAGTGGGGGTTAGTCTCCTAGAGGTGCCAGGGGGCTACGCTCGAATCCAGGGCGGCGGAGGAGTTCTCACCAGAGAGAACGTTGCTAGAACCCGAGGCGGACGGAGGTGGCCGGAGTTGAGCAAGAAGGGCCCCTCGAGGCTCTTCCAGTGTCTGGGCGTGGTCTAGTGAGGTGGTGGAGAGATGCGGGCACGAGAGTGAGCTCGGAGGCGCTATATATAGCCGGCCCGAGGCGGTTTCCATGAACGGGATAAGTCCGGCGATCGATTACGGCGGCGCTGTGGCTGGACGGTTGGTTTAGGAGCTTGAGCATCGACTAGGAGGTGTACTGGTTCCATTTCGGTGCCTAACTCAGCAGGGGAGGGGCGGTAATGGCCTGTCCCCAACAGAACGATCGTGCGGCTAGTCGGCGGCAGAGAGCGCGCCCTGTGCGTGCCAGTCCACGGTGACGGTGCTGCAGGCGTGCGCTGGCGATGGAGAAGGCCACGCGGAGCTCCCAAGCGGCTTGGGCGGTGCCGAACGGCGTTGTGTCGTAGGGTGCCTCCTGTCGGCCGCCACGGGTGGCTCTGCCGCCGCGGATGACGTCGTCGTGGGCGGGCCAGGGCGCCACCGACGCCAAGATCCAGCCAAGCGCGCGTGCGGCGCTCTGTATAAGAGCGAGGTGCAGTGCATCATCGATCCAAAACGGCACTGGTGAGATTGACGAACACTGACTGACGAAACTGACGAAGCTTGCACTGTCGCATGAAAGTTCGGTTAACTTTTCTGAAACTGACAGAAACAGTGCACGCCAGGTGTTTGAAAAAATGATTTTGGCATGTGGATAATCTTGCTGGAGCTGATATTTGGTGGAGTGGCCTCTTGATGCATCTAGAGGCTGCCTGAATTTTCATAGAATTTTTGGAAGAAGGAAAATATGAATTTCACCAAAATTTGCAAATCTGGTCCAAACTTGCGGCAAGTGAAATTTGAAAATTTTGAACTGTGGACCAGTGAAACAAGATGGATCTAGGTTGTGGGTACTAAGGACTATCCAGGGAAGTTGGTTTGGAAACAAAACTCAAAGTGAACATGGTGGTTCCTTTGTAAATCCCCATGGTTCATTTCAATGGACAGAAATTGTTTTTGGTGCAAAATAATTAGAAGAAAAATTCCAATAAGGTTGAAACTTGCTGGAATTGATGAGAGACTTGCGTCAAGGTGAAAAGAAGGTTTTGGAGAGAGATATTTTCATTGGGTGCCATGGAAGAGAAAAGTTTGAGAAGGAAGACAAGTCCAAGATTCTTATAAGGTGGATATTCATGGAGGGGAAAAATCAAATAAACCCTTTGAAAATCAACTTGTGTTTGAGCTAACACAAGAAGCAAACCTTCAAGACCAGAATCAAGCTTGAGAAGAACACACAAAATTTTGTCAGAAAAGATTTTAGAAGGGTTTTCAAGAGAAGAACAAATAACCCCCTTCCAAAAGACCAAAAGTTTGGAAGAAAAGCAAATCCAAAAATTTGGAGTGTTACAACACCTACCCCCTTAGGAAAAATCTCGTCCCCGAGATTTCAGCTGATCCTCAAATAGGTGTGGGTGTTCTGTCCGAAGAAAATCTTCCCTTTCCCATGTTGCCTCATCCTCTATGTGATTACTCCACTGAACCTTGAGAAATTTAATTGTCTTCTGACGGGTTCTTCTTTCAAACTCCTCCAATATTTTTATTGGGTGTTCCCGGTAGGTGAGATCTGGTTGCACATCAAGATTTTCATGTGACACATGCTTCTTTGGGTTGCTTACACACTTCCGTAGTTGCGAAACATGGAACACGTCGTGGACGTCTGACAGTTCCTTGGGAAGGTCCAACTGGTAGGCCACTGTGCCTCGTCGAGCAATTATACGAAAGGGTCCGATAAATCATGGTGCTAGTTTTCCTTTGACCTTGAATCGCTGCAGTCCCCTCATAGGAGATACACGTAGGTACACGTCTTCACCGGGTTCAAAACTTACTTCCCGATGCTTTTGATCGTAGTAGCTCTTCTGTCGACTTTGGGCTGTCTTGAGTCGATCCCGTATTATTTTAACTTTTTCCTCAGCTTCTTTTAACATGTCTGGGCCGAAGATACGGCTGTCCCCTGTTTCTGACTAGTTTAATGGAGTACGGCACCTTCGTCCGTACAAGGCTTCGAAAGGCGCCATTTTCAGGCTGGCTTGGTAACTATTGTTGTATGCAAACTTGGCATACGGTAAGCTTGCCTCCCAACTGGTCCCATAGGTGAGGACACATGCCCTCAGCATGTCTTCTAGTATTTGATTCACTCGTTCCGTTTGTCCTCCAGTCTGGGGGTGATAGGCTGTACTGAACACTAGTTGCGTTCCCAGGGCTTGCTGTAAATGATCCCAAAATTTGGAGATGAACTGAGTGCCTCTGTCGGATATTATAGTCTTTGGAACTCCATGTAGGCATACTATACGGGCGAGGTAAAGCTTGGCAACTTTTGGGTGGTGTGGGTTGTCTTGACTGGGATAAAGTGTGCCACCTTGGTCAGTCTATCTGTGATGACCCATATTGCATCATTTCCGTGTTGTGACCGTGGCAGTCCAACAATAAAATCCATCCCAATATCGTCCCATTTCCACTCAGGTATCTTGTTTGGTTGTAACAGTCCGGCGGGTTTCTGGTGCTCGGCTTTTATGCGTTGACATGAATCACAGCATGCAATGTATGTGGCTATATCCCTCTTCATACCGTGCCACCAAAATCTTTCCTGAATGTCCTTGTACATTTTGGTCCCTCCAGGGTGAATTGAGTATGGAGCGGTGTGGCTCTCTGCTAGAATTTACTGTTTGAGGTCTTCGCTATTTGGTACGCAAAGCCTGTCTCCGAACCATAATATTCCTTCACTGTCTATGGTAAATTCTGAGGCCTTGCCCTGACTTACTTTTCTTTTTATTCCTTCAATGCTGGGGTGTCCATGCTGAGCCTTCTTTATTTGTTTTATTAGCGTAGGTCGTATTTCCATATTTGCCACTCCGCCTTCAGTGACCATCATTAAGTTGAGCTTGGCGAATTCTTGCTGAAATTCGGGTCTCAGGTTTTGTAGGCTGCCGTTGTCCGGGCTGGGGTTACAGCTAAGAGCATCTGCTACTACGTTTGCCTTTCCTGGGTGATAGTGGATGCCAACGTCATAATCCTTTACCAGTTCCATCCAGCGTCGTTGTCGTAAATTGAGTTCTGGTTGTGTGAAAATATATTTGAGACTCTTATGGTCCGTATATATTTCACAATGATTTCCAAGCAAAAAGTGCCTCCACTCTTTGAGTGCATAAATGACTGCTGCCAATTCCAAATCGTGAGTAGGATAATTTTCTTCATGTTTCCGTAGTTGCCGGGAAGCGTAGGCGACTACTTTGCCTTCTTGCATTAGTAAGCATCCGAGGCCTTTCCGGGACGCGTCACAATATACTTCAAAACTTTTGTGTATGTCTGGTACAACCAATACTGGGGCTGTTGTTAATTTCTTTTTGAGTTCCTGGAAGCTCTTCTCACAAGCTTCGGTCCATACGAATTTCTTATCCTTCTTGAGTAACTGTGTCATTGGTTTGGCTATGGTGGAAAATCCCTCAATAAACCTTCGATAATATCCAGCCATTCCGAGGAAACTCCGTACATCCGTTACATTGGCCGGTGACTTCCAACCAAGTACGGCCTTGACTTTTTCCGGGTCCACAGCAACTCCTTCTTGTGTCAATATGTGGCCTAGAAAACCAACTTGTCTTAACCAAAATTCACATTTGCTGAATTTGGCGTAGAGTTGATGTTTCCTTAATTCTCCTAGTACTATACGGAGGTGTTCAGCATGTTCTTCTGGTGTCCTTGAATATACCAAGATATCATCAATAAATACCACCACAAATTTGTCCATAAATTTCATAAACACTTTGTTCATGAGGTGGACAAAATATGCGGGGGCGTTGGTCAGTCCAAACGGCATTACTGTAAATTTGTATAGTCCGTATCTGGAGGTGAATGCTGTTTTCGGGATATCTTCTGTCCGTACTTTTAATTGATGACAACCTGACCTTAAATCAATTTTTGAGAAAACCTTGGCTTGCGCGAGCTGGTCAAATAAATCATTTATCCGTGGCATTGGATATTTGTTCTTGATAGTGACTATGTTGAGTGCTCGGTAGTCTATACACAATCTCATAGTCCCATCTTTCTTTTTGGCAAATAACACCGGCGAACCCCAAGGTGAGGAGCTGGCCCTTATAAATCCTTTGTCCAGTAACTCCTTTATTTGCTTCTTTAGTTCAACAAACTCGGACGGTGCCATTCTGTATGGTTTCTTGTATATGGGGGTGGTTCCAGGTGCTAGCTCAATAATGAATTCTATTTCTCTGTCTGGTGGCATGCCTGGTAGTTCTTCGGGAAATACGTCCAGAAATTCACATACTACTGGAACATTGCTTAATTCCGTAGTGTCTACCTTGTTTAATTTTGGTTGCCGCGATATTGGTCTTTCTTGAGCTGTGACTCTTATTGTCTTTCCGTGATGATGAGTAAGAATCATAGTTCGGTTGAAGCAGTCGATAAATCCTTTGTTGGTGCTTAGCCAGTCCATACCCAGGATAACATCCAGTCCCTTGTTTTCCAACACGATGAGGTTTGCGTGAAATTTTAACCCTTCAATTTCAATGGTTATACCTTGGCAGTAATTTTGAGTGATCTGCTTACTTCCGGGGGACTTGATGGTCATTGACTTTCCCAAGGGAAGCATCGAAAAACCATGTTGCAAAGCAAAACTCTTCGAAATGAACGAATGAGAAGCTCCAGAATCAAACAAAATCGTGGCAGGTATTGTGTTGACAGGGAACGTACCGAGTACGATATCCGAGGCATCCTGTGCTTGCTCCTTGGTCACATGGTTCAGGTGGCCTTTCTTGTGGTTGTTATTGGGGTTGAAGTTGTTACGCTTGGGCGCAGAATTGTTTCCGTTGCTATTTGGCTTCGGTGCTGAGTTTCTTGGCTTTGGGAACTGTTTAGCATAGTGTCCCTCTTCTCCACAAGCATAGAAAGTAACACATGGGCGATACGTGAAATCCTTGTCCCTTGCATGAAATTTTTTGCTTGGACGTGTGTCATTTGTCATGGATTTGTTCGCCCCATTTTTCTAAAAATGTACCTTATTCCTATTGTTGCGAGGGTGGTTGGTCTGATCCCTCTTTCGCTTGCAAATGTCTTCCAGACTGCGACGCTCATTTTCCAACATAATAGCCTTGTCCACAAGTGTTTTGAAATCTGGAAAAGTGTGTACGACCAGGTGGCATTTAAGTGCTGGTGCCAGACCGTCCAGGAATTTTTCCATCTTCTTGTTTTTAGTCATGCACTCTTCGTTGGCATAGCGAGATAATTGTGTAAACTAGCTGTTGTACTCAGTCACTATCATGCCCCTTTGCTTTAGGTCGTCAAACTCTCTTTTCTTGATCTTCATAATGCTCCTAGGGATGTGCGCCCCACGAAAGCCTTCCTTAAAATCTTCCCAGGTGATATTATTTTCGTTGGGGTGCATATGCAGAAAATTCTCCCACCATGACGCGGCTGCTCCAGTAAGATAATGTGGTGCATAAAGTACCTTTTCAGGGTCTGAGCATTGTGCCATAATTAATTTTCTTTCAATGTCTTGAAGCCAATCATCGGCTTCAAGAGGTCTGTCTGTGCGAGAAAATGTTGATGGACGTGTCTTCAGTAATTCAGATAATTTTGAATGATGCTGGTGTGGCTCACGGTGATTCCCTATATTAATGACATGGTTCATCATTTCCTGATGTTGTTGCTGACTTTGCTCGTAAAGACGGCATACTTGAGAAAATGTTGTTTCGCTGCCCTGCTGACTTGACTGTCCCTGCGTGAAATTGTTACCTGATTGTGTGCCGTAATTTTCCTCTGGCGGACTTGGCATGGAACGTGTCCAGAGACGAGTCATTTCTCACTCTGGGGTATTATTGCAGAAATCATGAGAAGAACTGAGCGGCAGAAATAAACCAAGATTTGCAAAAGCAGCAAAAACACGAGCTCCAAAAATTTTTTAAAATAAAAACTTGATTGCGCACGGAGAAGGACCGCCTAGTACACATCTTACACGCGAGTCGTAATTATACATACGTCACTCAGGATGTGCGTACACATTCCTGACATGTTATTTATGCTAGTGCACTTCTCCAAGTTCCTACATGATGCGCAAATAGACTACTCCCCATCAACCTATTTTACATATCACACATATCATACAAGCGAGCATAACGTGTCGCAGACAAGCGCACTAGTCGGAGATGTTGAAGACTTCCCTCGGCCTGCCGAGGGTAAGGCCCAGTGGTGATGGAGACTCAACTTCCTCCTCACTAATAGTCTCCAGGCGTGGAGTACTGGTACGAGGCGTTGATGCGGGTGCGGAAGGTGGTGCAGCTCTGACTGGGGTAGGAGCAATGACCTGGTCAAACTCCTCAGTGGTAAGCAGACGACGAGCGGTGGCTAATATGGAAGGTGCATAAGATGCTGAGGACGAGACAAAAGTCAGTGGTGGCGAAGTATGGAGTAGCTCCCTCCTGTTGGCGGAGCCACTCTGGACCATGTCCATAGGAGCAACCACCAAGTCGTCCACAAGGTTATCAAAGGCTGCCTCAAGAGCTTTGAGATATTCAACCAATGATTCAATGGCTTCATCACGTTCTCCCCTTGTGCAAGCAAATGCATAGTGGCACGTGTAAGGCACGTGGCATGGGAGGTAACGGTAGCGACGAGTCCTCATTGAAGGAAGAGCATCCCGGAGACGAGCTATCGCCTCACGGACAGCCATTTGCGTGGCATGCCTCTCCATAGGCATGGCCCTGCCCACAAATCGGAAGCGGCGCGCTTCAGAACGCCCTCCCTTGAATTGCACCGCGGCCTGGTGCATCGACACGCCGTCGCTGATCTTGTGCCGGTAGAATGTAAACTCTGGGCGGGTCGATGGCCCGATCGCGACCTTGGTGATGGCGACGAGGAGCTTGATAAACCCCTCAGGAATGTTGGCGAACACTTGTGAATCGCAGTCGCCGCTGGCCATCTACAAAAGTAGACAAAAATTCCGAATAGTCAAGTCATAAATTTATGATGACTAACAGAAAATTGCTACAAATGCAAAAATGCTGAATAGCACTTAATACGCTAATAACCGATTAGCGGTCGCACCTAGTGGCTTCCTACAGTCAGCCTGGCTCTGGTACCAAGGTTGTCAGGACCGGTTTTTCTGTAAAATAATTACCGAGAGACTGACCCTTTAATCGAACTAGTACGGAAGAATACTTCTTACTGGTAGACAAATCCTTGATACAGAATTCCAGAGTACTGAATATTATACATGGTTGAGCGGAGGTTGCTCAACAATTTATTACAAGCACGCCGATATAATACATAAGGGCGGATATGACACAATGGTGGGGTGGCATACTACTAACTCGTAATAAAAAGGTAGTGGATATGTCACAGTCTAGTGGGTGGCGTGACTCCAATATCTTACAGTTCATCGAGTATCGGAGTAAGACCCGATGAATTTATTTGGTGATTGGTGGAAGCGGTTATATAATAGTGATCAACTCCAGGATCGCAAGAGTCTGACTAGGACTCCACTAGACGTCGGACTCGCTATCGAACTCTTCATCCATGAGATCGCCTTCGTCAACATCTGGCCAAATCAACAAGCCAGGTGAGTACTTTGAATGTGCTCGCAAGACAGTTCGGACATAAGATATAATAAATGCAAACATGATGCATGTGAGTATTCTAGCACAATGTATCCGAATAATAAAATTTCTGTGTTGTGAGTGAAATAGAGGTCGGGCTGTAATCCTCTCGAAATCCATAAGATAAATAAAAGAAAACCAAACGAGTGTCTGAGTGACGCCTCGTGAGGAAAAGGAATAAAAACATGCCACAGTCGGACGTCTGGGTGACATCACATAAAGGGCTTATAGCGAAAATAAATAACAAGAATGCCACCGTCGGACGTCTGAGCGACATCACATAAAGGGCTTATAATGGAAATAAATAACAAGAATGCCACAGTCGGACGTGTGAGCGACATCACATAAAGGGCTTATAATGGAAATAAATAACAAGAATGCCACAGTCGGACGTCTGAGCGACATCACATAAAGGGCTTATAATGAAAATAAATAACAAAATGCCACAGTCGGACGTCTGAGCGACATCACATAAAGGGCTTATAATAAAAATAAATAACAAGAATGCCATAGTGGGACGTCTGAGCGACATCACATAAAGGGCTTATATAAACAAAAGTATAACGGTAAAATACTCAGGAGGTAAATCAGTACAGAGATAACTGGTTAGTCCATCTACCCAAAATGAACTTGACAAAAATCACCACTCTTGCTACTACCATAAAATTACTAGAGACGGTCACCGGGGTTGACAAGAAGATTGACTCTAGGCCATAAACATGGCTACTTGGAAGATTTGACTCTGCAGAGTTTGTACTCTTAAATCACAGCCAACGGATTCCACTAGCCACAGGGACTAGTTCCGTCTACGGTGTTTTAGCAGAAACACAACTGACCTGTACACACCCATTTCACATCCTGCTGTCCGGAATCACCCGTGACAACATTCACGAAAAACTTTAAGACGAGGAGGCTACAACCTCGAATAGCATGGGATCAAATTTATATATGCGCGCTCTAAGGGGTGCCCCCCTCTCGGTCCCAACCGGAAACACCCATGCCCCCTGATCGGATGACGGGCTTTAATCCAGGGCCATGGAACCCTCATCCCGGCCCCTCTACTTGGTGCGTACACGGAAACAGGTTTGCAACTGACTAAACCGTAATCTTAACAGACGGCATATGACAGTACCAAAAATGAGACGAACGGGACCACGACTTGAATCACGTTGATATTAGAGTTAACCGTTTACAGGCATGCTCCAACAATACTAGTACACAACCCATCATGTCACCACATGATCGGGGTGGTTCAACCATCATCATTCGGGGCTCACCCGAAGCTTGCTTGCATGAAAATATGATCATCACAAATGCTTATACGACCATGCTATGAAGAAGAACTACTCAAGAAAACATGCAACACACTCATCATATCAAAGGTTCAAACATGCTTGCCTGGTTCGGAGTAGTCAGAGTCTAACTCGGTGAAGTTCGCGGCTCCGTCACGTCCTTCGGTATCTACGTATTTAAACAAAACAAATACTAACATAAATACCGCGCGTGCAAAAAAGTTCTCCCAAATATTTTTCAAATAAATGTGACAAAAAACTAGACAGAAAACTAAAGAGGACAGAAAAATAATCAACTCAAAATCACTTTTTGTTTAAAAGAGATTAGAGTTTCTGTCCAGGGACTTGTCTGTAATGAAACAGAAAGTTTCCAGGGGCTAGAATAGAAAACAGAAAAACGAATCGGTACGTAGTACGCCAGCCGAATAGGAAGACGTACTTTCCCGAAGGCGCCTTCCAGAGAAACGCTTCGGAAGGAAAAAGAGAGGCTGACGAGGGGGTCCCACTCGTCAGGTTTAAAAACTGAAACAGAGCCGCGCCAGCGCCAGAAGGCTGCGGTGGTCGCCGGCGCCGATCCACGGCGAGGTAGGGGGAGGGAGTGGTACCTACAGGTTCCTGGTGTTCTTCCGCGTCGGTGGGTGGTGGAGTTGAGCGTCGGCAAGCCCCACGTCGACGGCGACCCTATCTCCGGCGGACGGCGGCTCGGGTGGTCATGGGCCTCGTCGGAGAGAGTTTCTGGGGTCAAATTGGAGTGGGGGTTAGTCTCCTAGAGGTGCCAGTGGGCTACGCTCGAATCCAGGGCGGCGGAGGAGTTCTCACCAGAGAGAACGTTGCTGGAACCCGAGGCAGACGGAGGTGGCCGGAGTTGAGCAAGAAGGGCCCCTCGAGGCTCTTCCAGTGTCTGGGCGTGGTCTAGTGAGGTGGTGGAAAGATGCGGGCTCGAGAGTGAGCTCGGAGGCGCTATATATAGCCGGCCCGAGGCGGTTGCCATGAACGGGATAAGTCCGGCGATCGATTACGGCGGCGCTGTGGCTGGACGGTTGGTTTAGGAGCTTGAGCATTGACTAGGAGGTGTATTGGTTCCGTTTCGGTGCCTAACTCAGCAGGGGAGGGGCGGTAATGGCCTGTCCCCAACAGAACGGTCGTGCGGCTCGTCGGCGGCACAGAGCGCGCCCTGTGCGTGCCAGTCCACGGTGACGGTGCTGCAGGCGTGCGCTGGCGATGGAGAAGGCCACGCGGAGCTCCCAGGCGGCTTGGGCGGTGCCGAACGGCGTTGTGCCGCAGGGTGCCTCCTGTCGGCCGCTGCAGGTGACGCCATCGTGGGCGGGCCAGGGCGCCACCGACGCCAAGATCTAGCCAAGCGTGCGTGCGGTGCTCTTGATAAGAGCGAGGTGCAGTGCAGCATCGATCCAAAATGGCACTGGTGAGATTGACGAACATTGACTGATGAAACTGACGAAGCTTGCACTGTCGCCTGTAAAGTTCAGTTAACTTTTCTGAAACTGACAGAAACAGTGCACGCCAGTTGTTTGACAAAATGATTTTGGCATGTGGAAAATCTTGCTGGAGCTGATATTTGGTGGAGTGGCCTCTTGATGCATCTAGAGGCTGCTTGAATTTTCACAGAATTTTTGGAAGAAGGAAAATATGAATTTCACCAAAATTTGCAAATCTGGTCCAAACTTGCAGCAAGTGAAATTTGAAAATTTTGAACTGTGGACCAGTGAAACAAGATGGATCTAGGTTGTGGGTACTAAGCACTATCCAGGGAAGTTGGTTTGGAAACAAAACTCAAAGTGAACATGGTGGTTCCTTTGTAAATCACCATGGTTCATTTCAATGGACAGAAATTGTTTTTGGTGCAAAATAATTAGAAGAAAAATTCCAATAAGGTTGAAACTTGCTGGAATTGATGAGAGACTTGCCTCAAGGTGAAAAGGAGGTTTTGGAGAGAGATATTTTCATTGGGTGCCATGGAAGAGAAAAGTTTGAGAAGGAAGACAAGTCCAAGATTCTTATAAGGTGGATATTCATGGAGGGGAAAAATCAAATAAACCCTTTGGAAATCAACTTGTGTTTGAGCTAACACAAGAAGCAAACCTTCAAGACCAGAATCAAGCTTGAGAAGAACACACAAACTTTGGTCAGAAAAGATTTAAGAAGGGTTTTCAAGAGAAGAACAAATAACCCCCTTCCAAAAGACCAAAAGTTTGGAAGAAAAGCAAATCCAAAAATTTGGAGTGTTACACTAGGGCATTTGAGGAAGCCCATCGTTGGAATATACAAGCCAAGTTCTATAATGAAAATTCCCATTAGTATATGAAAGTGACTAAACATGAGACTCCCTATCATGAAGAACATGGTGCTACTTTGAAGCACAAGTGTGGAAACAGATAGTACCAATTGTCCCTTTTTTATTATTTTTTGGGCCTTTTTTTGGCCTTTTTTTCCTTTTTTGGAGGGGCTTTATTGATTTAGCCTTTCCTCACATGGGGCAATGCTCTAATAATGATGATCATCACACTTTCATTGAATTACAACTCGATATTACAACTCGATACTAGAACAAATTATGATCTATATGAATGCCTCCGGCGGTGTACCGGGATGTGCAATGAATCAAGAGTGACATGTATGAAAAATTATGCATGGTGGCTTTGCCACAAATACGATGTCAACTACATGATCATGCATGGAAATATGACAATATGAAGCGTGTCATATGAACGGAACGGTGGAAAGTTGCATGGCAATATATCTCGGAATGGCTATGGAAATGCCATGATAGGTAGGTATGGTGGCTGTTTTGAGGAAGATATAGGGTGGAAGTTTTGAGGAAGATATATGGTGGCCGTTTTGAGGAAGTATATATAGTGGGTGTATGGTACCGGCGAAAGTTGCGCGGTACAAGAGAGGCTAGCAATGGTGGAAGGGTGAGAGTGCGTAATATCCATGGACTCAACATTAGTCATAAGAACTCATATACTTATTGCAAAAATTTACGAGTCATCCAAACAAAGCAATCAACGCATGCTCCTAGGGGGAGGTTGGTAGGAGTTAACTATCGCTCGCCCCCGACCTCCACACAAAGGTTGACACTCTACAAATACCTCATGCTCTAACTTCGTCACATAGCGGTTCACCATACGTGCATGCTACGGGAATCACTAACTTTAATACAAGCATTTCTCAATTTCGTAATAACTCCACTAGCATGACTCTAATATCACTATCCTCATATCTCGAAACAATTATCAAGTATCCAACTTCTCATCATATTCAATGCACTTAGTGTGAAAGTTTTACTACATTGATATTGGATGTCTATCATGTGAAGGCTAGTTTTATAGCCAAAGCACATTACCATGCTGTTTTAATAGACTCTCAAATGGATATAAGTGAAGCATGAGAGATTAACGATTTCTACAAAATATAATCACCATCGTGCTCTAAAAGATATAAGTGAAGCACTAGAGCAAAAACTATTCAACTCAAAAGATATAAGTGAAGCACATAGAGTGTTCTATCAATTCCTAGGCCATATTTAACTCTCTCAAATAGGTGTGTCTAGCAAGGATAAATGTGGCAAACTAACAAGCAAAGACTCAAATTATACAAGACGCTCCAAGTAAAACACATATCATCTGGTGAATAAAAATATAGCTCCGAGTATAGTTACCGATGGATGAAGACGAAAGAGGGGATGCCTTCTTGGGGCATCCCCAAGCTTAGGCTCTTGGTTGTCCTTGAATTTTACCTTGGGGTGCCTTGGGCATCCCCAAGCTTAGTATCTTGCCACTCTTTGTTCCATAGTCCATCAAAGCAATACTCAAAACTTGAAAACTTCACAACACAAAACTTAGACAAAAATCTCGTGAGCTCCGTTAGTATAAGAAAGCAAACCACTACTCAAAGGTACTGCAATGAATTCATTGTTTCTTTATATTGGTGTTAAACCTACTGTATTCCAACTTCTCTATGATTCATACTTCCCAATACTACTCATAGATGCATTGAAATAAGCAAACAACACACGAAAAACAGAATCTGTCAAAAACAGAACAGTCTGTAGTAATCTGTAAGTTTCGCATACTTCTGTAACTCCAAAAAAATGAAATAAATTGGTAAACGTGAGGAATTTCTCTACTAATCATATGCAAAAATAATCAACTAAATAGAACGCTCCAGTAAAATCTGGTGACCATTCTAGTGAGCGCTAACGATTTTGTTTTTCACAGCAAGATCATATAAACTTCACACAAGTCTTCCCAAAGGTTCTACTTGGCACAAACACTAATTAAAACACAGAACCACATCCAAACAGAAGCTAGATGCAATATTTATTCCTAAACAGAAGCAAAAACAATAAATATAAAATTGGGTTGCCTCCCAACAAGCGCTATCATTTTACGCCCCTAGCTAGGCACGATACATGGATAGATCTAGGTATTGCCATCTTTGGAAGGCAATCCATAAGTGGCTCTCATAATAGATTGATATGGTAATTTGATTTTATTTCTAGGAAAGTGTTACATGCCTTTCCTTAACGGAAATTGGAATCTAATATTTCCTTCCTTCATATCAATGATTGCACCAATCGTTCTAATAAAGGAAAGGTCTTACAAGAATAATAGGACATGAAGGATTGCAATCTATATCAAGAACAATGAAATCTATGGGCACATAATTCCTATTGGCAACAATAAGAACATCATTAATCCTTTCCATAGGTTTCTTAATAGTAGAGTCCGCAAGATGCAAATTTAAAAAACAATCATCAAGCTCATGGAACCCTAGCAAATCACACAAAGTTTTTGGGATAGTGGAGACACTTGCACCCAAATCACACAAAGCAAAGAATTCATGATCTTTAATTTTTATTTTAATAGTAGGTTCCCATTCATCATAAAGCTTTCTAGGGATAGAAACTTCTAATTCAAGTTTTTCTTCATAAGATTGCATCAAAGCATCAACTATGTGTTTGGTAAAAGCTTTATTTTGACTATAAGCATGAGGAGAGTTTAGTACGGATTGCAACAAGGAAATACAATCAATAAAAGAGCAATTATCATAATTGAATCCCTTGAAATCCAAAGTAGTGGGTTCATCACTATGCAAAGTTTTAATCTCTTCACTCCCACTTTTAACAATTTTAGCATCAAGATCTAAAAACTCCGAATCATTGGGACACCTTAAAGTAGACTCATCTCCAATCCTATCTTTATCAGGATTCATACTAGAAAACAAGGATCCAATAGGAGACACATCAATAACTTTCAGATCTTCATCTTTATTTTCATGATAACTAGAAGAACACGCTTTTATAGAATTCTCTCTTTTAGCATGCATCCTAGCGGTTCTTTCTTTGCATTCATCAATGGAAATTCTCATGGCTTTGAGAGACTTATTGATATCATGCTTAGGTGGGATAGATCTAAGTTTCAAAGAATCAACATCAAGAGTAATCCTATCCACACTTCTAGCCAATTCATCAATCTTAAGCAATTTTTCTTCAAGCAAAGCATTGAAATTCTTTTGCGACGTCATAAACTCCTTAACACTAGTTTCAAATTTAGAAGGCATCTTTCCATAAGAGTTGTTGTAGGAATTACTAGGAAAAGGCCTAGGATTAAAGTTTCCTCTATAAGCATTGTTACCAAAATTATTCCTACCAACAAAATTCACATCCAAAGATTCATTATTATTTTTAATCAACATGGATAAAGGCATATCATTAGGATCAGAAGAAGCACTCTTAGCAGCAAATAATTTCATAAGTTCATCCATCTTTCCACTCAAAACACTAATCTCTTCAATAGCATGCACTTTTTTACTAGTAGATCTTTCTGTGTGCCATTGAGAATAATTAACCATAATATTATCTAGGAGTTTGGTAGCTTCTCCTAAGGTAGTTTCCATGAAAGTGCCTCCTGCGGCCGAATCTAAAAGATTTCTAGAAGCAAAATTCAAGCCAGCATAAAAGTTTTGAATAATCATCCATAAGTTCAAACCATGTGTAGGGCAATTACGTATCATTAATTTCATTCTCTCCCAAGCTTGTGCAACATGCTCATGATCTAGTTGCTTAAAATTCATAATATCGTTTCTAAGAGAGATGATCTTAGCAGGAAGGAAATACTTAGAGATAAAAGCATCTTTGCACTTATTCCACAAATAAATACTATTTCTAGGCAAAGAGGAAAACCAAGTTTTAGCACGATCTCTAAGTGAAAACGGAAATAACTTCAATTTAACAATATCGTTATCTGTATCCCTTTTCTTTTGCATATCACACAAATCAACAAAGTTGTTTAGATGGGTAGCGGTATCTTCACTAGGATGGCCGGAAAATTGATCTTTCATAACAAGATTCAACAGAGCAGCATTGATCTCACAAGATTCAGCATCGGTAATAGGAGAAATTGGAGTGCTAATAAAATCATTATTGTTGGTATTGGAGAAGTCATACAACTTGGTATTGTTCTGAGCCATAGTGACAAGCAAGCAAGGCAACACACAAGCAAACAAGAAGCAAGCGAACGATAAACACACGGCAGAAAGAAGGGCGAATCAAACGGCAAGTGTGAAGTGGGGGAGAGGAAAACGAGAGGCAAAAATCAAGGTTGTCAGAATAGCGATTTTGAATCGGATCGGAGCCCTGATGGTAGGATCGCAAATCGTGGAATCTTCACTATCACGATCGTAAAAACGTAGATTCTATGAACTAAAGTCGTAGAATCAAGGGGGTTAGTTTGGATCGTAAAGTCGTAGAATCGTACAAGAGAATCGTGATTCTGACAACCTTGGCAAAAAATTAATGTGAAGGATAAGGGTTTGTGATAGGTACTTGGTATATGACTTTTGTGTAAGCCTCCCCGGCAACGGCGCCAGAAATACTTCTTGCTACTTATCGAGCTTGCGTTGTATTCCCTCGAAGAGGAAAGGGTGATGCAGCACAGTAGTGTAAGTATTTCCCTTAGTTTTTGAGAACCAAGGTATCAATCCAGTAGGAGACCACGCGCGAGTCCCTCGCACCTGCAAAAAAAATAAGAACTTCGCAGCCAATGCGATAAGGGGTTGTCAATCCCTTTACGGTCACTTACGAAAGTGAGATCTGATAGAGATGATAGTTTGATATTTTTGGTATTTTTGGATATAAGAACAGAAAGTAAAAGCGGAAAAGTAAAGTAGATTGTAGATTGACATGTTGAGAGTAGACCCGGGGGCCATAGTTTTCTCTAGTGGCTTCTCTCATGATAGCGATATTCTATGGTGGGTAAAAAAATTACTGTCAAGCAATTGATAGAAAAGCGAATAATTATGTTACTATCTAGGCATGATCATTATATATAGGCATCACATCCGAGACAAGTATACTGAAACGATTCTGCATCTACCACTATTACTCCACACATCGACCACTATCCAGCATGCATCTTGAGTATTAAGTTCCTAAGAACAAAGTAACGCCTTAAGCAAGATGACATGATGTAGAGGGATAAACTCAAATATAGTGATATAAACCCCATCTTTTTATCCTCGATGGCAACAATACAATACGTGTCTTGCTGCCCCTACTGTCACTGGGAAAGGACATCGCAAGATTGAACCCAAAGCCAAGCACTTCTCCCATTGCAAGAGCTATAGATCTAGTAGGCCAAACCAAACCAATAATTCGAAGAGACTTGCAAGGATATTATAATCATACATAAAGAGTTCAGAAAAGAACCAAATATTTCTCATAGATAATCTTGATCATAAACCCACAATTCACCAGATCTTGACAAACACACCGGAAAAAGAGATTACATCGAATAGATCTCCTCGAAGACCGAGGAGAACTTGGTATTGAGATCCAAAGAGAGAGAAGAAGCCATCTAGATACTAGCTATGGACCCGAAGGTCTGTGGTAAACTACTCACAACTCATGGTGAGGCGATGATGATGATGTAGAAGCACTCCGTGGAAGATCCCCCCTCCGGCGGAGCTCCAAAACAGGACCCAAGATGGGATCTAACGGGAACAGAAGGTTGCGGTGGTGGAACTAGGGTTTTCTGTTTTTCTCATAGTTTCGGGGTATGTAGGTATATATATAGGAGGAAGGAGGGCACCGGGGGCCAGACAGGGTGCCCACGTTGCAGGGGGCGTGCCCCCCAGCCTCATGGACGCCACGTCAGCCCTACTCCATGGTTCTCAAGTCTCCCGTGCGTATTTTGCTCCAAAAATATCTCCCCCGAAGGTTTTATTCCGTTTGGACTCTGTTTGATATTCCTTTTTCTGTAAAACCTTAAAACAACAATCTGGACTCGGCCTTTGGGTTAGTAGGTTAGTCCCAAAAATAATATAAAAGTGTATAACAAAGCCCATTAAACATCCAAAACATCATAAATAATAGCATGGAACAATCAAAAATTATAGATACGTTGGAGACGTATCACACCCCATAGATAGACAAGTTGATTTCTTAACCATGTGCGGTGCCCCCTTCCACAATTACACACCTCGGTCATATCATCGCAGTGCTTAGGCGAAGCCTTGCACCGGTAACTTCATCATCACCGTCACCATGTTGTCGTGCTGACGGAACTCTCCCTCGACCTCAACTGGATCAAGAGTTCGTGGGACGTCATCAAGCTGAACGTGTGCTGAACGCGGAGGTGTCGTACGTTCGGTGCTTGTATCGGTTGGATCGCGAAGACGTTCGACTACATCAACCGCGTTACTAAACGCTTCCGCTTTCGGTCTACGAGGATACGTGGACACACTCTCCCCGCTCATTGCTATGCTTCTCCTAGATAGATCTTGCGTGATCATGTGACGCCCGAGTAATTAAGCTACAGTAATTCGTGCTGCGTCACCTCGTTTACTGTTGCTAATCACGTGTTAGTTCAAATCGTTCCAAATTTAAAATTCGATTAATGACTAACAACTAAAGTTTTCAAAAGTTAAAACAAAAATGTTCGGTCAGTGCCAAAAATTGCATAGGTAATTATGGTGCAGAAAACACCTTTTTAGAAAGTGCATAAACGCACTAAAATAAATAAAGCAGAAAGGTAAAATAAATAAAAGAATAGGAAAATTACTCAACAGATTACAAAAAAAGGAAAAGACCGCACCCCCCCCCCCCTCTCGGCCCAACTGGGCCAAGGCCCAGTGATACGTCCATTTTGCATCATGCTTATAAGTTGATATTTATTGCATTATGGGATGTTCATACATGTTTTGTCACAATACTTATGCCTTTTCTCTCTTATTTTACAAGGTTTACATGAAGAGGGAGAATGCCGGCAACTAGAATTCTGGGCTGGAAAAGGAGCAAACTCTGGAAACCTATTCTGCACAACTCCAAAAGCCTGAAACTCCACAAAACGTAGTTTCGGAAAATATAAAAAATATCTGGCGAAAGGAACCCACGAGAGGGGCCACCGGCTGGCCTCAAGGGTAGGGGGCGCGCCCCCCTTCCCAGGGCACGCCCCTGCCTCGAGGACCAGCCGGTAGGCCCCCGGTGCCCATCTTCTCCTATATGAAGCGTTTTGACCTAGAAAAAATAAAGGGAGGCTTTCGGGACCATACGCCGCCGTCTCGAGGCGGAACCAAGGCGAAAACCAATCTAGGGCTCCGGCAGAGCTGTTCTGCCGGGGTTACTTCCCTCCAGGAGGGGGAAATCGTCACCGCCATCATCACCAACAACTCTCCCATCTTGGGGAGGGCTATCTTCATCAACATCTTCACCAGCACCATCTCCTCTCAAATCCTAGTTCATCTCTTGTATCCAATCTTTGTACCCAAACCTCAGATTGGTACCTGTGGGTTGCTAGTAGTGTTGATTACTCCTTGTAGTTGATGCTAGTTGGTTTATTTGGTGGAAGATCATCTGTTCAGATCCATTATTCATATTAATACCCCTCTGATCATGAACAATATTATGTCTTGTGAGTAGTTACTTTTGTTCCTGAGGACATGGGAGAAGTCTCGCTATTAGTACTCATGTGAATTTGGTCTTCGTTCGATATTTTGATGAGATGTATGTTGTCTCTCCTCTAGTGGTGTCATGTGAACGTCGACTACATGACACTTCACCATTATTTGGGCCTAGAGAAAGGCATTGGTAAATAATAAGTAGATGATGGGTTGCTAGAGTGACAGAAGCTTAAACCCTAGTTTATGTGTTGCTTCGTAAGGGGCCGATTTGGATCCATATGTTCCAGGCTATGGTTAGGTTTACCTTAATACTTCTTTTGTAGTTGTGGATGCTTGCATTAGAGGTTAATCATAAGTGGGAGGCTTGTCCAAGTAAGGGCAGCACCCAAGCACCGGTCCACCCACATACCAAATTATCAAAGTACCGAACGCGAATCAGACGATCGTGATGAAAACTAGCTTGACAATAATTCCCATGTGTCCTTGGGAGCGCTTTACCCTGCATAAGAGTTTGTCCAGGCTTGTCCTTTGCTACACAAAGGATTGGGACACCTTGCTGCACCTTATTTACTTTTACCTTTTGTCACTTTCTACCAATTACCTTTTCACAAAACTATCTGTTACCTATAATTTCAGTGCTTGCAAAAAATACCTTACTGAAAACTGCCTATCATTTCCTTCTGCTCCTCATTGGGTTTGACACTCTTACTTATCGAAAGGACTACGATAGATCCCCTACACTTGTGGGTCATCAAGACTCTTTTCTCGCACCGTTGCCAGGGAGTGAAGCGCCTTTGGTAAGTGGAATTTGGTAAGGAAAATTTTATATAGTGTGCTGAAATTTATTGTCACTTGTTACTATGGCTCAAAATCCTTTGAGGGGCTTGTTCGGGGTATCTTTACCCCGAGCAGAAGAGCAAAGAGTTGCTCCTCAACCTACTGCACGTATTGAAAATGTTTGCTTTGAGATTCCTTCGGGTGTGATAGAGAAACTGCTTGAAAATCCCTATACAGGAGACGGAACACTTCACCCCAATTTACATCTAATCTATGTGGATGAAGTTTGTGGATTGTTTAAGCTTGTAGATATGCCCGAGGATGTTATCAAGAAGAAGGTCTTCCCTTTATCTTTGAAGGGAGATGCATTGACATGGTTTAGGCTATGCGATGATATGGGATCATGGAACTATAATCGTCTGAAGTTGGAATTTCATCAGAAGTTCTACCCTATGCACCAGGTTCGTCGTGATCGCAATTATATTTATAATTTCTGGCCTCGCGAAGGAGAAAGCATTGCTCAAGCTTGGGGGAGGCTTAAGTCAATGTTATATTCATGGCCCAATCATGAGCTTTCAAGAAAGATGATCATCCAAAAAATTTATGCTCGGCTTTCTCTCAATAATCGCACCATGCTCGATAATTCTTGTTCTGGCTCTTTTATGATGAATACTATTGACTTCAAATGGGATTTATTTGAAAGAATTAAACGCAATTCTGAAGATTGGGATCTCGACGAAGGTAAGGAGTCAGGTATGACCCCTAAGTTTGATTGTGTTAAAGCTTTTATGGATACCGATGTTTTCCGTGAGTTTAGCACTAAATATGGACTTGACTCTGAGATAGTAGTTTCTTTCTATGAATCCTTTGCTACTCATGTTGTTCTTCCCAAGGAGAAGTGGTTTAAATACCATCCCCCTATTGAAGTAAAAGTAGTTGAACTCGTTAAAGTTGAAGAAAAGACTATCACTTATAATGTTGATCCTGTTATTCCTACCGCTTATATTGAGAAACCACCTTTCCCTGTCAGGATAAAGGATCATGCTCAAGCTTCAACTGTAGTTCTTAAGAGTAATACTACAAAACCTACACCCTCTGAACAAATTAAAGTTGAACCTAGTGTTGCTATGGTTAAAAATCTCTTGGTAGAAGATTTAGATGGCCATGTTATTTATCTCCTAGAAGAGTCTGCTAGGATAGCCAAAACCAATGCTAGGAATAAACATAAACCTGTTGTGGGCTTACCTGTTATCTCTATTAAGATAGGAGATCATTGATATCATGGTTTATGCGACGTAGGTGCTAGTGCGGGTATTATCCCTCTTGATTTGTATAACGAAATTATGCATGATATTGCACCTGTTGAGTTAGAAGGGATTGATGTTACTATTAAGCTTGTTAATAGAGATACTATTTCACTACTTGGGATTGTTAGAGATATTGAAGTCTTGTGTGGGAAGGTTAAATACCCTGCTGATTTTCTTGTTCTTAGTTCCCCACAAGATGCATTTTGTCCCATTATATTTGGTAGACCCTTCTTGAATACCGTTAATGCCAAGATAGACTGCGTGAAAGATATTGTTACTGTTGGATTAGGGGATATGTCTCATGATTTTAACTTTGCTAAATTCAGTAGACAACCCCTTGAAAAGGCACCACTCAGTAAAGATGAAATTATTGGTCTTGCTTCTATTGCCGTCCCACCTAATGATCCTTTAGAACAATACCTGCTAGACCATGAAAATGATATGCATATGAATGAGAGAAGGGAAATAGATGAAATATTCTTTAAACAGGGACCCGTATTGAAAAACAACTTGCCTGTTGAAATCCTAGGGGATCCTCCTCCACCCAAGGGTGATCCCGTGTTTGAACTTAAACATTTACCCGATAATCTTAAGTATGTTTATCTTGATGAAAAGAAGATATATCCTGTTATTATTAGTGCTAACCTTTCAGAGCAGGAAGAAGAAAGATTATTGGAAACTCTGAAGAAGCACCGAGCTGCTATTGGATACACTCTGGATGATCTTAAGGGCATTAGTCCCACTATATGTCAACACAAGATAAAATTGGAAGAAAATGCTAAACCAGTTATTAATCATCAGCGATGGTTAAATCCTAAGATGAAGGAAGTGGTGAGGAAGGAAATACTTAAGCTCCTAGAAGCAGGTATTATCTACCCAGTTGCTGATAGTCAGTGGGTAAGTCATGTCCATTGCATTCCTAAGAAAGGAGGTATGACTGTTGTCCCTAATGATAAAGATGAATTGATCCCGCAAAGAATAGTTACAGGTTATAGGATGGTAATTGATTTCCGTAAGTTAAATAAAGCTATTAAGAAAGATCATTACCCCTTGCCATTTATTGATCAAATGCAAGAGAGGTTATCCAAACATACTCATTTATGCTTTCTAGATGGTTATTATGGTTTCTCTCAAATACCTGTGTCAAAAGGGGATCAAGAAAAGACCACCTTTACACTACTAGAAATCCACATTTTACCTAGGGCCAAGTTCTTTACCTAGAGCTTATTGACCTGCTCAAGGGATAGTAAAGCAAAGGAACAGTACACCCTAGGGAAAGATGATTTTCAGTTAAATGGTCCACTGAGAAATGGTGCGCAGCGCGAAAGGGCGGGCAGGATGCAAAATTTCGGCCTAGTTAGGTCTCTTCCCTTTTGATGTGCAGCCAAAAGCCCAAATGTGTCCCTCTTTTCCCCCGAAACATCCATCAGGCATCGAGCCGTGCCCCATCGCCGCGCCGCCGTGCTCAGCCCCATCCAGATCCCCAATCCATGGCCTCCGACTGCTGCCCTCCTACCCCGGCCGCCTTCCCCCCTCACCGATGGTGACTCCCTGCTCTTTCTCTCATCGCCCCCTGCTCCCCCGCTGTCGCCCCTGTTTTCTCCCCACGCTCGGCCGCTCCAGATCCAGATCCATGGCCCCATTCTCCACTACTTGATCGGGAGCATTTTATCTTGTGCTCTAGGACCTGGATCTCATGGCATACCGCTTTTTGTGTGTGATGCAGCTTCTAGGGAGGGATGCTGAACGGAGAGATCAAGGCCGTGGGGGACAGGCTGCTGGTGTTGGTCGGGGAGGACGGGCTACCGGTGGCAGCGCCGCTCAACGGCCGTCACTGCTGGTCGCTCAGCTCAGACGACTACATCATCATCCACTCATCCAGATGGCCTTCGTGGAGCCCGCCCCACCTCCACCTCCACGCCGGCCATGACGCCGTGACGCCCCAACTGCCTAGGTGATGTTGTAGTTGTCTCGCACTTCTGGCATTTTTGTTTGATGCACGGCCAGTAAAGCGTACCAGGTTGAATATAATGTTACACTTCTGCACAAATCGTTGTTGCCATTGTTGCGAATTGGTGTGTGCCTTACCTTGACTATGAGTTAGTTATTTTGTAGAATGAGGCATTCAACTAGATGTTGGATTCGGATGATAGTGTAGATTTATAGGAACTAATTAGAAGCATACGAAACACATGGGGGTTCATTTGAAGTCTGTAGCTACATACTAGCTGTGAACTATTTGAGAGCTTCCTCACTCTACAACTTTAGAATTTTATAGGCTTTTGCAGTTGCTTCTTTCATGTAGAGCTCAGGGCATTAAGTGTAAGGTTGTGAAATTCTCATGACTTCTGTTTGTTTGTAGAATCTTATATTTAAGGCCATCATGTCGACTTCCTATATATAACGATGACATTGTTTTCTTTTTGGGGATAGTTATAACTGAAGAATACTTTCTGGTTTCCCAACCTTGGGCATAGGAGAGACTTCCTTTAGAACTGTATACATTCCAAGAGATACAAAAGTAAGGTCAAGATCCCAGAATATCTGCAAGTACAATTTTAGAACCTTCAGGTAGTAGCGCTCCTTTCATTTTTGAATGGATTATTTTTTATATATTAATACCTTATTAGATAATGCAATGTCCAGTTGCATTTTTCTAATCTAGGTTGGTCATTGTTCTAGTAGAAAATGTTGTTGGTTAAAGGATAATTTTGTATTTGTCTTGCACTATGGGATTCTTATTGATGAAGCTATTTATTATATACCCTAAGTTACATTCACAATTGTTTCTATATTCTTATCTATGTTTAATTTCTTTTAACTTATTAGCTCAATCAGAGGGTTCTACTGTTTATAGACAAAATACTTGAAAGCTGCTCTTCATCATCTTTATTTTCGCTAAACACGATAGTAACCTCAGATTCTCCACAAGCTAGATATTGTATTATCCCTCGAGGTTCACACATAGGATGTAGAAATTTAATACTCCCTCCGTTCCTAAATATAAGGTGTATTAGTTTTTGAAAAAGTCAAACGTAACCTATGTTTGACCAACTTTATAGCAAAATATATAAAGATTTACAATCCGAAATATGTAAAATATAAAAATATATTTCATGCCAAATCTAGTGATAGTGATTTGGTAATCTAGACATTGATACTTTTGTCTTGAAGCTTGGTCAAAGTTAGACAAGTTTGAATTTTTGAAAAAATAATACACCTTATATTGAGGAATGGAGGGAGTAGATATTTGTGGGAAACAACATCCTTATCGTCTACACCCATGGTTAGAAAGTGTATAATAATACAATCTATCCCGAAACTTTGGATTTTAGGGAGATATCCTTGTTTTTCAATTTTATACACTGATGCACATGCCCATGCGCTTGTCTTAAATATTATGTTTCTCCTATCACTTCCAAAACTATTAGGAATTTCATACGTTTTTACACATGCTATAAGCAAAGCAACACATGGTATGTTCCATTGCCGATACATATTTATTTCTTCTGTCTTTTGTGAGAACTAATCAATCAATTGTCGTTTGCCCTTGGAAAGACAAAATTTTGAACATGCCCATCAAGTACAGACTGACAGGTATAAGTTGTTTCTGACATGATCTATTAAGCCATGTATAGGTTGTCTCTTGGAAGCCATAGTGATCAAAGAATTTGAGTTGCAGCAAAATCTATCAACGAAATTACTTGTTGCCAACTGATAGCTTATTACTCTGATAAAACCTGATTTTGGGCTTGATCAGTTCAGTTTTGTAAATGCAATGTGCTTCCTTTTCATTTATGATTGATGTAGGATTGATGAGTAGGGGCTCGCTGCTGGTACCAGGGGTGAAACCCATGCGTGACATTACTGCATTATCTGTATACATCCTTTTTCGGTTTTAATAACGAGATAACTTTTATTTGGTTTTTAGTTCCATGTTTATTTTTCTTTTAAGTAACGAGACTTGTTGATATGTTGTAAGTCATGTTATTTGTTCTACTGTAAGTGTTACTGAAATATGTTATGTATAGGTAAGAGAAGAAGATGATGCAAAGGTGATAAAAACGTTTCCAAAGTTAAATGGAAAAGAGACAGGAGCTTGGTTTAAGGTAACTGCTCATGTTAGTATTTGGCACGAGATCAGTCTTTCTTACTCGGCTTGATGGTTCTGTTTGTTTTGGTGCTCTAATTTACATCCAACGCAGGGCATCTTTGGTTTGGCCTCATCGTCAAATGTATGTTGTGAGCTAGTGGAGTTTATGTTGAATCGCTGAAGCACACATGTGAAGATGATGTTGAGCTTGACCACACGAGATCGAAAACTATAGTGATAGAGGGCGAAGATGACATGCACATGGACAACACTACAACAGGCTAGCTCTGTGTATCAAACACAATGAGCATAGTTTAGCAGAATGTGAACAACTTCTAAGTTGCAGTTCTTGTAATATGTTTTTGTACAAAATACTTGTTAAAGTATCTTTGTGAGGAATTCTGGGTCAAAACTGACCATAAGTGTGATTGCATGTGTTCATTGATAATCTGATATGTATGATGAATTTTGTATGCAATTTATAAATTTGAATAATGGCTCTAAATTTGATTATTTTAATTATGTCAGATATAGATATAAATTCGAATTGCATATGATGTATCCCTACGGTATTTTTCAAAAGTATGGTAGGGAAAGAATTGTAGGAAAAGTTGTGGGGTGGCATAATTCTGATGGACCCCACAATCTTTCCCTAGGGCATGTTCCCCTAGGTAAAGAGAGTTTCCCTAGAGCTTGCCACATGCACCCTAGGGAAAGAGCTCTTTCCCGACTATACTATACCTAGGGTTCTTTACCTAGGGCAAGCTCTAGGTAAAGGCTTTCCCTACGATTTTTTGCCTTTCACCTAGGGTATATGGCCCTAGGTAAAACGTGGATTTCTAGTAGTGTTACTTGTCCTTTCGGTACCTTTGCTTATAGACGTATGCCTTTTGGTTTATGTAATGCACCTGCTACCTTTCAAAGATGTATGATGGCTATATTCTCTGACTTTTGTGAAAAGATTGTTGAGGTATTCATGCACGATTTCTCCGTTTACGGAACTTCCTTTGATGATTGCTTAAGCAACCTTGATCGAGTTTTGTAGAGATGTGAAGACACTAACCTTGTCTTGAATTGGGAGAAGTGCCACTTTATGGTTAATGAAGGCATTGTCTTGGGACATACAATTTCCGAAAGAGGTATTGAAGTTGACAAAGCTAAAGTTGATGCTATTGAAAAGATGCCATGCCCTAAGGACATCAAAGGTATACGAAGTTTCCTTGGTCATGCCAGGTTTTATAGGAGGTTCATTAAGGACTTCTCCAAAATCTCCAGGCCTCTGACTAATCTCTTACAGAAAGATATCCCTTTTGTCTTTGATGATGATTGTCTAGAAGCATTTGAAATACTTAAGAAAGCATTGATCTCTGCACCTATTGTCCAGCCTCCTGACTGGAATTTACCCTTTGAGATTATGTGCGATGCTAGTGATTATGCTGTAGGAGCTGTTCTAGGGCAAAGAGTTAATAAGAAATTGAATGCTATCCGGTATGCTAGTAAAACTCTAGATAGTTCCCAAAGAAATTATGCTACCACTGAGAAAGAATTTTTAGCTGTTGTATTTGCTTGTGATAAGTTTAGACCCTACATCGTTGATTCTAAAGTAACTATTCACACTGATCATGTTGCTATCAAATACCTTATGGAAAAGAAAGATGCTAAACCTAGACTTATTAGATGGGTTCTCTTGCTGCAAGAATTTGACTTGCATATTATTGATAGAAAGGGAGCTGAGAACCCCGTAGCAGATAACTTGTCTAGGTTAGAGAATATACTTGATGACCCACAACCTATTGATGATAGCTTTCCTGATGAACAACTACCTGTCATAAGTACTTCTCGTACTGCTCCTTGGTATGTTGATTATGCTAATTACATTGTTACTAAGTTTATACCTCCTAGCTTCACATACCAGCAAAAGAAAAAGTTCTTCTATGATTTGAGACATTACTTCTGGGATGACCCACATCTTTATAAAGAAGGAGTAGATGGTATTATTAGACGTTGTGTACCTGAGCATGAACAGGAGCAGATCCTACGCAAGTGCCACTCCGAAGCTTATGGAGGACACCATGCGGGAGATAGAACTGCACACAAGGTACTGCAATCTGGGTTTTATTTGCCTACTCTCTTCAAGGATGCCCGTAAGTTTGTCTTATCTTGTGATGAATGTCAAAGAATTGGTAATATTAGTAGACGTCAAGAAATGCCTATGAATTATTCACTCGTTATTGAACCATTTGATGTTTGGGGCTTTGATTATATGGGACATTTTCCTGCCTCTAACGGGTACACACATATTTTAGTCGTTGTTGATTACGTTACTAAGTGGGTAGAAGCTATTCCAACTAGTAGTGCTGGTCATAACACCTCTATTAAGATGCTTAAAGAAGTTATATTTCTGAGGTTTGGAGTCCCTAGATATCTAATGACTGATGGTGGTTCACACTTTCTTCATGGTGCTTTCCGTAAGATGCTTGCTAAGTATGATGTCAACCATAGAATTGCATCACCTTATCACCCACAGACTAGTGGTCAAGTAGAACTAAGTAATAGGGAGTTGAAATTAATCTTGCAAAAGACAGTTAATAGGTCTAGAAAGAATTGGTCCAAGAAACTAGATGATGCATTATGGGCCTATAGAACTACATACAAAAATCCTATGGGTATGTCTCCATATAATATGGTATATGGAAAAGCATGTCACTTACCTCTTGAGCTAGAACATAAGGCATATTGGGCTATTAAAGAGCACAACTACGATTTCAAACTTGCCGATGAAAAGAGGTTATTTGACATTAGCTGTCTCGATGAGTGGAGAACTCAGGCCTATGAGAATGCCAAGCTGTTTAAAGAAAAAGTTAAAAGATGGCATGACAAAAGAATACAAAAGCGTGAGTTTAACGTGGGTGATTATGTCTTGCTATTCAACTCTCGTTTAAGATTTTTTGCAGGAAAACTTCTCTCCAAGTGGGAAGGACTTTACGTTATCGAGGTCTATCGTTCCGGTGCCATAAAAATCAACAACTTCGAAGGCACAAATCCGAAGGTGGTGAACGGTCAAAGAATCAAACATTATATCTCAGGTAATCCTATTAATGTTGAAACTAATATTATTGAAACCATAACACCGGAGGAATACATAAGGGACACTTTCCAGAACGATTCAGCGTCCAAAAAGGAAAATGTGCGTGATACGGTAAGTAAACCGACTCCAAAACAGTCCTAAAGGTAATTTTTCTCCGTTTTGGTATATTTAGAAAAATAGAAAAATAAACCGCAGTCCGGAGGAGACACAGGGCCTCCTCGAGGGTGGGGGCGCCCCCCCTGCCTCGAGGACACCCTGTGTGTCCCCCGGACTCCGTTTTCTTGTGGGTTACTGATACGTCCAAAACGTATCTATAATTTCTGCTTGCTCCATGCCTCTTTTGGGTGATATTGCTATGATATTTATACACTTCCATACAATTTTGATCATATTTGGACTAACCTATTAACTCAGTGCACCCCAGTGCCAGTTTCTGTTTTCTGCTGTTTTTGTATTTCAGGTTTTCCCATTACGAGAACTGCCAGAAAAATCCCGAAAAAATTATATAAAAAATCAGCGTTCCAGAAGCTTCTCGGCACCCGAAGTAGAGACGGAGGGGGGCCACCAGGGCTCCAGGGGCCCTGGTGGCGGGGCCCCCCTCCTGGCCGCGTCGGGGGGGCGCCTGGGCCCCCCAGGCCTCCGCTGATGCCCCCCTTTGGCATATATTTATATCGTGTCCCGAAACCCTCGAGACGGGAACCCTTTTTCGCGATCTCATCTCTGTTCCGCTGCCGCCATGCTTCCAAGATCGGGAGCACCAGGAGAACTCTTCCCGGCACCCTGCTGGAGGGGAGGATCACCACCGGGAGCCTCTCCACCACCATGGACGCCTCCCGGATGAGTTGTGAGTAGTCTCCCTTGGACCATGGGTCCATGACCAGTAGCTATGTGATGTTCTCCTCCCGTTCTTGTGCTTCACTAATTAGACCTCGTGAGCTGCCCTACATGATCGAGGCACATATGTAATCCTTATGCTGTTGCTATGTTGAGTTTGCTGGGATCCGATGGATTGTGAGATTATGTTCAGATTGTGTTTGAGTAATATATTTGATTTACCTCTTTTATATTTATGTTCGTAAGTAATTCTTGCATGTTCTCCGTTGTTATTTATTGCTTTGGCCAAGTAGTAGGTAGTGACTCCAAGAGGGAACGTTATGCTTGATTGTGGGTTCAAGCCCCTCGATGACTAGCTTGAGTGACAGAAACATGAGTCTAGGGGATGTGTTGTTGCCACAAGGGGGAAAACAACGGTGCTTGTGCCCGCTGGTGCAAGGATTGTTTACTTTACGCAAAGTTCTTTTAATGCAGTTGTCTGTTGCTTTGAGTTTACACTATGGGTGGGACTCGCAACTTAATACCAGCGAGATGTTCTGGATAGATATCTCAAGGTGGATGATTAGTAGTAGATGCAGATGGATTTTGGTCTACTTGCCTTGGCGTACCGCCCATGCTTTGAACCTCTACCTTTCTTGCAACATAGTTAGCATTGGTTTGCGCACATAATTCTGTCAATTGCCGAGCTGTAATTCGTTCACCTCACATAGCTGTTTTATCGTCTTTTGGGAGAGAGACATCACTAGTGAACATCATGGGACCCCAGTCCATATTACCATCATTGATCACATCCGCTATTTACTTTTCGCTTTTACTTACTATTTGCAGCATTACCTATCACTATTATCACTTGTGTTTGATCCTTTGTAAACGACAAGGCCGGAGGGATTGACAACCTCTCTGTACTCGTTGGGAGCAAAGTTATTTGTATCTGTGTGCAGGTCCACGTTGATTGCTAATATCTGGCGCCGTTAGCAGTTGACACCTTCTTGTTGAAACTGGGAGTCTCATGGGAAATCAATCATTGGTATCTTTGCCAAGGGAAAACTTCCGCTACACTGCATCTCAAACCTTCCACTTGGGGTAACCAACGAGGGGCGAGAAGCCATCAGTTACTCCTTTCGTTCGGGAAAAAATCATTATATATACTCCCGAAGGTTTTGACCTCTATATCACGCAGAAATCCTCTGTTTTCGTTTCGAGCTGCTGTTTTTGACAGATCTAGATCATCATGGCGTCCTCCAACACCCCCAAGGACAAGTTCTTCGAGAAGGTCATCAACCCCTACCTTGCGGAGGTGCTGCACCACCCCAAAACCATGGAGTTGCATGAGGGGCTGCTGCATATCCATGATGCTGAGGGGCCGATAAGGACCGGAGGCGTGGAGACAAGACTCGAAGCAATGGAGCAACAAGTTTACAAGTGCCAAGGTATGGTGGAACGAGGACTCGACGCCAACCACATGATGATCTCGGAGCTTGCCAACAATCTCAAGATGGACTCAAGGATCTTCGGGGAAGCCATCTCCAATCTTCAAGAGAAGATCGATCACCTCCAAGCCCAGATCTATGACCTGCAGAACCAAAACTGTGAGTATGAATATAGATTTGAGTATCCCGGAGACTCGATCATCCTTCTACGATGGCGAGCCCATGCCTTGGAAGATGAACAACAAGCCTACCTCAGCAACAACTCCATCATCACCACCCCCGAAGAAGGAGACATAATCATATGGGTATGGGCACTCCCCTTGGCAACTGCCAAGCTTGGGGGAGTGACCCCGATATCGTATCACCATCACTCCTACCTTTACCATTTTACTTAGTTCGATCCTTTTGGTAGTATCTTGATCTATTAGAATAAAGTTAGCATGATCTAGTTGTGAGCTTTTGCCTTGTGAGCTTTATCCTTTGTAATCGAGTCCGTGAGCTATATAATAAAGATTAGTGTTGAGTCAAGGGCTTGATTTCCTCACTCGGGTCATGATATAAAGAAAGAAAACATAAAGAGTATCAAAGAGATCATATCGATCTTATGGGAAGTAATGACTTCACATACAAGAGTATGATTAATAAAAGTTGTTGGGAGGTGACAAACATAGTTTTGGTCATCGTTGCAATTAATAGGAAGTAACAAAAGAAGAGAGGCTTCACATACAAATATACTATCTTGGACATCTTTTATGATTGTGAGCACTCATTAAGGTATGACATGCTAAAGAGTTGATGTTGGACAAGGAAGACAACATAATGGGTTATTTCTTCTTATATCCGAAATAAAGTATATTGTCATGGATCTTCCAACATGTTGAGCTTGCCTTTCTCCCTCATGCTAGCCAAAACTCCTCGCATTAAGTAGAGATGCTACTTGTGCTTCCATATATCCTTAAACCCAGTTTTGCCATGAGAGTCCACCATACCTACCTATGGATTGAGAAAGATCCTTCCAAGTAAGTTGTCATGTTGCAAACTCGTTAAAATATGTATGATTTATTAGTGTGGGAGAAATTAGATTTATACAATCTTGTGATATGGAAGTAATAAAAGCGACTGACTGCATAATAAAGGTCCCTATCCCAAGTGGCAATATAAAGCAAAGTTCTTCTATGCTAAGACTATGTGCATCCAACCATAAAAACACATGACAACCTCTGCTTCCCTCTGCGAAGGGCCTATCTACTATTCATGTCTTATAAGTGTCAAGGTGAGACCCACCTTTCCTTTTTACATTTTATCCTTTGGCAAGCATATTGTGTTGGAAAGATCCAGACATATATACCCACTTGGATGTGAGTTTTCATGATCTATTACTGTTGACATTACCCTTGAGGTAAAAGGTTGGGAGGCAACACCATAAGCCCATATCTTTCTCTGTGTCCGATTAAAACTCCATAAACATAAGTATTGCATGAGTGTGAGCAATTGTGAAAGACTATATGATAGTTGAGTATGTAGGCTTGCTGAAAAGCTCTTATATTGACTCTTTCCGATGTTACGATAAATTGCAATTGCTTCAATGACCGAGACCAAAGTTTGTTAGTTTCCAATGAAGTTTATGATTCATACGTGATATTGTGGATGAATTGTTACTTTAGCATAAGAATCATATGACTATATTTACTTCAGTTGCTGTTATGAGATTTATCATGATGCCCTCATGTCCGTATTTTGTTTTTATCGACACCTCTATCTCTAAACATGTGGACATATTTTTCGATATCGACTTTCGCTTGAGGACAAGCGAGGTCTAAGCTTGGAGGAGTTGATACGTCCATTTTGCATCATGCTTATAAGTTAATATTTATTGCATTATGGGTTGTTCATACATGTTTTGTCACAATACTTATGCCTTTTCTCTCTTATTTTACAAGGTTTACATGAAGAGGGAGAATGCCGGCAGCTGGAATTTTGGGCTGGAAAAGGAGCAAACTCTGGAAACCTATTCTACACAACTCCAAAAGCCCTGAAACTCCACAGAATGTCGTTTCGGAAAATATAAAAAATATCTGGCGAAAGAAACCCACGAGAGGGGCCACCGGCTGGCCTCGAGGGTGGGGGGCGCGCCCCCTTCCCAGGGCGCGCCCCCCTGCCTCGAGGGCCAGCCGACAGGCCCCCGGTGCCCATCTTCTCCTATATGAAGCGTTTTGAACTAGAAAAAATAAAGGGAGGCTTTTGGGACCAGACGCCGCCGTCTCGAGGCGGAAACCAATCTAGGGCTCCGACAGAGCTGTTCTCCGGGGTTACTTCCCTTCGGGAGGGGGAAATCGTCACCGTCATTGACGAAGTTACAGACCTAGGGTAGGGTCATAGGCCTGACCTAAAGGCCCCTCCCAAGGTCACTATACTAGGAGATCAAAAGACAAGACCTACGGCGGTGGAGACAGTCGACTGAGACGGTCCAAGGTGACTCTTCACTCGACTGACTCACGTACCCAGGACGACTCAACTCCACTCGACTGGATCAAGCACTCGACCCCCGAAGACTAAACGTTTCTCAGAACAGCAACGGTCATATATTTACTCACTGTAGTAAACCCCATAACTACCCTTTATTGCAAGCGTTACCAGTAATGCCTGCCTTAATGTATCTTTAAGCCCTTAGTAACATGGAGCATGGCTGGGGTCTTGGCATACTATATAAGCCACCCCCCCCCTCCTCCAGAACAAGGGTTCGCACATCTGTAACACATACATACATACATCAGTCGACCAAGCCTCTGGGTATCGAGACGTAGGACTTTTACTTCCTCCGAGAAGGGCCTGAACTCGTTAAACACTCTGTGTACAACCTCGCCATAGCTAGAACCTTGCCTCTCTATTCGTACCCCCCTACCCTCACTGTCAGACTTAGAACCACGACAGTTGGCGCCCACCGTGGGGCAAGGCGTCTTAGCGACATTTGGTGAAGTTGCAATCCATTCCCCGACCACTTTCATCATGGTGTCAGGCGGCGTTTTGGCGTCGGTCCACGAGATCCGGCTCGGCACGCTGGTCTTCGTCGCCGACATCTCCGCGTGGCTTCAGGAAGCCCCGCTCGACGTTGAGGCCCTACCTGCCCGCGGAGCCACTCACTTTTGCGCCGGAGCCGGCGGCGTCCTCCTTCTCCAGCCGTCGACCCGATACTCATCGTCCACCATCCCCGCTGGGCACCGCCGTAAGCGATCCGGTCGCTCACGGTTCCAGCGGTGGGTAAAACATGCGGTGGCTCGTCAAACGGCCACCCCGCAAGTCGCGGCCATCGAGCCCGACGGTTACCTTTACGGGCCAGCCGATCAGTCGGCCGGGCTCGAAGATTCCGTTTCCGAGTGCGGGAGCAGCGACCCCACGGCAGAAATCCTCATGGTCGATCCGCGCCGTAGCCCGCCAGGTTTTCCTCGCGGGGAGAACGGAGGCAGCGGCGGCGATCGAGCGCACGACAATGACGGCTACATCCCTCAGCCCCTCACCTCCGAGCAGAGGGCTGAGCTCTGTCGCCGCAACGGAGATGCGCTCTTCACCCCCATCGTGGGAGATTCCCCAGAAGCTTTGGCCCTCGAAGCCACGTGCGTGGCCACCTTGGCCGAGCGCGCGCGCCTGGAAAACATCCAATGTTCACTCGACGAACAGGCCCGCCGACTGGCCCCCGAGTCCAGTCGATGGCCGCGGCAATCACGTCAGCGTGAGACTCAGGTGTTCCGCACACCAGTCCAAAACCTCGAAGCCACGGCCCGTATCACGGAGTCGATTCAGCCCTCCCAGTCGGAAGCTGGAAGGGGCCTTCAGCAGATCCGAGCTTTGCTCCGAACGGCTGAAGAGCAAAACGCGGCTGTCTCTCAGTCGCGCAACAGGATTCACAGCAGATCGGTGGCTGCAAACACCGTATGGTCGGCTCACAGTCCAAGATATCCCCTGAGGCGTGAGGAACGTGGTCCGCGGCATGACCGGCACCTGGGCCGGAATGACGACCCACTCGACCATCGACACGGACGCAACGACTGCCGCCGAGTGCCTACCCCTCCTCCGGGGAGTGGGTCACACTCGCCTCCGCGGCACGTGGGCAGGCGCCTGCGAGACGACGAACGTAGGATTCCCCCGGATCCCCGGCGGCCCGGCTTCGACGCGAGGTCCATCCTTGTGCAGGGCCGGGTCGACCGTAACCGGGCGTCTAGGGACGAGTGAGGCGGAGACCAGCCCTCGGGCAGCCGAGCGCTGGCCTCCGGGCCTGAGTGCTTCTGCAGCGCAATCAGGGCCGCGGAGATCCCCCCGAACTTCAGGCTGGCGGCCGGAGTAAGCAAATTCACCGATGAGTCGAAGCCGGACACGTGGTTGGAAGATTATCGAGTGGCCGTGCAGATAGGAGGAGGCAACGACGACGTGGCTATGAAACACCTCCCCTTGATGCTGGGAGGCTCCGCTCGGGCGTGGCTCAACCAGCTAGCCCCCAGGAGCATATACAGTTGGGAAGAGCTCGCTCGAGTATTCGTTCAGACTTTCGAAGGCACCTGCAAGCGACCTGCCGGGCTCGCCGAGCTTCAGCATTGCACGCAGAAGCCGAGTGAAACTTTGAGGGACTACATTCAGCGGTGGACCACTTTGCATCACACGGTGGAAAACGTCTCCGAGCACTAGGTAGTGTGCGCTTTCAAGGAAGGCGTGCGCAATTGGGAGTTGAACCTGAAGTTTGGGCGAACAGGCGACATGTGCCTGTCGCAAATGATGGAAATTGCCAGTCGGTACGCCAATGGCGAAGAGGCCGATCGGCTCCGTAGCGGCAAGAAGCCAGTCGGGCAGGACGACCAGAATCACAATCGGAAGAACAAGCGTAAGGCCGACCCAGCTGCTCAGGGAGAGGCCGCGGTGGTCAACCAAGGGAAGGGAAAAGGAAAGCCCAAAGGCTCCTGGGCCCCCAAGAAAGGAAAGGGTTAGGCTGGAGATGATATGCTCGACCAGCCGTGTCCCATACACACTAAGAAGGACGAAGAGGGAAACTTGGTGTACCCCAAGCACACCACTCGACAGTGTCGACTCTTGATTCAGAGTTTCCAGAAAGACCAGTCTACTGAGAAAGAGAAGGAATCGGAAGAGTCCGAAGACAAGGAAGGGGACGGAGGATACCCCCGCATCAACTCCACCTTGGTGATTTTCGCAGACGTCGAGAGCAAGAGTCGACTGAAGATCATCAACAGAGAAGTGAACATGGTTGCTCCAGCGACTCCCACATTCCTGAAATGGTCGAAGACCCCCATCACATTTGACTAGTCCGATCATCCAGCGCACATTGCCACCCCTGGGCGGCAGGCGTTGGTGGTCGACCCAGTGGTCAAAGGCACTCGACTGACCAGGGTTCTTATGGATGGAGGCAGTGGCTTGAATATCCTGTATGCAGCAACCCTCCGGGATATGGGCATTCAGATGTCCAAGCTAAGGGAAAGTAACATGAGGTTCCATGGGGTAATCCCCGGGAAAAAGCCCGACTCACTTGGTCAGATCTCACTCGACGTCGTCTTTGGTGAGTCCAAGAACTACCGAAAGGAGAAGCTGACGTTCGAAGTGGTGGACTTTAACAGCACCTATCATGCCATCCTGGGTAGGCCAGCCTACGCAAGGTTCATGGCTCGACCATGTTACGTCTACCTCAAGCTGAAGATGCCGGGACCCAACGGTGTCATAACCATCACCAGGAACCGGCAGAAAGCGGAAGAATGCTTCCAGAAAGGCTCGAAGATCGCCGATGAGCAGATGGCAGCAGTAGAGATGGAGGAGTACCAGAAGCAAGTGGATCCAGGCGACCTTCTAAGGACAAAGAAGCCGGCTTCCGAGTCAGCCTTTCAGTCGGCCGGGGAGACAAAACCCGTGCACATCCACCCCACCAACCCCAACGCAGCGCCGACCCACATCTCCACCACCCTCGACAGCAAATAGGAAGAAGCGCTCATCCAGTTCCTCCGTGAGAACTGGGACATCTTTGCATGGAAACCATCGGACATGCCAGGTGTGCCCAGGGGACTGGCTGAGCAACATTTGCGAGTCGACCCGAAGGTGAAACCTGTGAAGGAACATCTCCGTCGATCCGTTGCGGAGAAGCGAAAGGCGATTGGCGAAGAAGTGGCTCGACTCCTAGCAGCAGAGTTCATCCGCGAGATATACCACTCCGAGTGGCTCGCCAACGTCGTCATGGTCCCCAAGAAGGACAAGTCTCTCCGCATGTGCATCGATTTCAAGCACATCAATCGGGCCTGCCCGAAAGATCATTTTCCTCTCCCCCGCATCGATCAAATAGTCGACTCGACTGCGGGATGTGAGCGTTTGTCCTTTCTGGACGCATATTCCGGATACCATCAGATCCGTCTATATGGACCCGATGAAATAAAGACAGCCTTCATCACCCCTTTCGGGTGTTTTTGCTATGTCACCATGCCTTTCGGCCTAAAAAATGCCGGCGCCACCTTCATGCGCATGATCCAGAAATGCTTAATAAAGCAAATCAGTCGGAATTTAGAGGCGTACATGGATGACATCATGGTCAAGTCAGGGAAAGGTTCCGACCTACTGACTGACCTTGCTGAGACATTCGCGAACCTCAGAAGTTACGATATCAAGCTCAACCTGTCAAAGTGTACATTCGGAGTTCCTGGTGGCAAGTTGCTCGGTTTTCTTGTTTCCGAACGGGAATCGACGCCAACCCAGAGAAAGTCGGCGCCATCCTCCGAATGAAACGCCCCGAGCGTATACACGATGTCCAGAAGCTTACTGGTTGCTTGGCCGCATTGAGTCGATTCATTTCTCGGCTCGGGGAGAAGGCACTGCCTCTCTACCGACTCATGAAGAAATCCGACAAGTTCGAGTGGAATCCCGAAGCCGAAGCAGCGTTTGAGGAACTCAAAGCCCTGCTGTCCACCCAGCCGGTGCTCGCTGCCCCAGTCAGCGGAGAGCCTCTTCTGTTGTACATTACTGCCACCGGACAAGTCGTCAGTACTGTACTCACGATCGAGCGGGAAGAAGAGGGCAAGGCATACAAGGTCCAACGCCCGGTCTATTACATATCCGAAGTTTTGACTCCCTCCAAGCAAAGGTATCCACATTACCAAAAGCTTGTGTACGGGATTTACTTGACTGCAAAAAAGGTTGCCCATTATTTCTCGGATCACTCAGTCTCAGTCGTCAGCGACGCCCCATTATAAGAGATACTAAACAACCGAGATGCAACCGGTCGAGTGGCAAAATGGGCGATTGAAATTCTTCCGTTAGATATCAAGTCCGAAGCGAAGAAAGCCATCAAGTCTTAGGCCATAGCGGATTTTGTGGCTGAGTGGATAGAACAAGAGCTTCCGACTCAAGTCCAGTCGGACCATTGGACTATGTTCTTCGATGGGTCCAAAATGCTGAACGGATCCGGTGCAGACGTGGTCCTGATCTCTCCTAGGGGCGACAAGCTCAGTTACGTCCTTCAGATACATTTTGATTCATCAAACAACGAGGCTGAATACGAAGCACTTTTGTATGGGTTGCGTATGGCCATCTCACTCGGCGTCCGTCGCCTGATGGTCTACGGCGATTCAGACCTAGTGGTGAACCAAGTAATGAAAGAATGGGACGTCAGGAGCCCAGCAATGACCAGTTATTGCAGTGCAGTGCGAAAGCTTGAAAAGAAGTTTGAAGGCTTAGAGCTCCATCATGTGCCCAGAGCAAAGAATCAGCTAGCCGACAATCTCGCAAAAATTGGGTCGACTCGGAGGTCCATACCCAAGAATGTGTTCCTAGAGCATCTGCACACTCCCTCTGTCAAGGAAGACCCCTTCACGGAAGAGCCCCCGCAGCCAGTCAGTCCAACCGATCCGACTGAGGTCGAAGTGCCTGCCGTGGTCGACTTGATCATGGAGGTCCTAGTAATCACACCTGATTGGACTGTGCCATATATATCATATCTGCTCAGATAAGAACTTCCAGAAGATGAAGAAGAAGCGCGCCAAATCGTCCGCCGATCCAAAGCGTTCACAGTCATTCAAGGTCAGCTCTACAGAGAAAGCGTCACTGGAGTCGCCCAGCGCTGCATCGATCCAGAAGAAGGTCGACTGATCTTGGATGAAATCCACTCGGGAACTTGCGGTCACCACGCTTCCTCTCGGACTATCGTGGCCAAAGCATACCGAGCCGGATTTTACTGGCCCCGCGCCAACGAAATGGCCAAGGATATTGTGGATAAATGCGCAGGGTGCCAGTTCTACTCCAACATGTCACACAAGCCAGCATCCGCCCTCAAAACCATCCCACTAGTCTGGCCCTTTGCTGTTTGGGGCTTAGATATGGTCGGCCCCTTCAGGACAGGCAGGAGTGGATTCACTCACCTTCTGGTGGCAGTCGACAAGTTCACCAAGTGGATTGAGGCCAAACCCATCAAGAACCTCGAGTCGAGCACCGCCATCAGCTTCATTAAGGAACTAATATTCAGATATGGGTCCCTCACAGCATCATCACAGACAACGGCTCCAACTTTGACTCGGATGAATTCAAAACTTTCTGTACTTCCCAAGGGACGCGAGTCGACTACGCCTCCGTAGCACACCCTCAGTCGAATGGACAAGCGGAAAGAGCGAATGGGCTGATTCTCCAAGGCTTAAAGCCACGGCTCATGCGCGACCTCAAGCATGCCGCCGAGGCTTGGGTAACCGAGCTGCCCTCCGTCCTGTGGGGTCTGAGGACAACTCCGAATTGGTCGACTGGCCGAACCCCTTTCTTCTTGGTCTATGGGGCCGAAGATGTATTGCCGAGTGACTTATTACACAACGCCCCCAGAGTAGAACTCTTCTCTAAAACCGAGGCAGAGCAAGCTTGTCAGGATGCAGTCGACCTTTTAGAAGAGGAAAGAGAGATGGCCCTGATCTGGTCGACCATCTATCAACAGGACCTGCGTCGATTCCACGCTCGCAACGTGAGAAGTCGAGCGTTCCAGGAAGGAGACCTAGTCCTCCGAGTGCATCAGAAACGTCCGCACAAGCTCGCCCCAGCATGGGAAGGTGTTCATCATCACGAAGGTGCTGCGCAACGGAGCTTACCACCTCTACAATGTAGCCCAGAAGAAAGACGAACCTCATTCGTGGAATGCGGACCTACTCCGCCGTTTTTTCACTTGAGGCACTCGACGGTCGAGTTGTAATAAAGATTCCCCAATTTGTTTCAAAAGCAAGATAGCAATGATTCCCTAACAATTGGTGTCCTCCAAATCCCCCAGTGGGTGCTTAGCTGCGATCCTCCGAGCTACGTCACAAGTACAACGTAGCTTGGAATCGCCTAAGTTATAAACATCCTACTCCGAGTGAAGAGCGACCCTCTCACTTGGGGGCTTAGCTACGATCCTCCGAGCTACGTCACAAGTACAAGGCGGTTCGGTCCTCCGAACTCCGCCACAAGTACAATGTAGCTTGGAATCGCCTAAGTTATAAACATTCTACTCCGAGTGAAGAGCAACCCTCTCACTCGGGGGCTTAGCTACGGTCTTCCGAGCTACGCCACAAGTACAAGGCGGTTCGGTCCTACGAACTCCGCCACAAGTACAACGTAACTTGGAATCGCCTAAGTTATAAACATCCTACTCCGAGTGAAGAGCGACCCTCTCACTCGGGGGCTTAGCCGCGACCCCGTGACTCGCCTAAGTTACAACTATCTACTCCGAGTGAAGAGCAACCCCCTCACTCGGGGGCTTAGCTGCGGTCCTCCGAGCTATGCCACAAGTACAACGTGGTTCGGTCCTCCGAACTCCGCCACAAGTACAACGTAGCTTGGAATCGCCTGAGTTATAAACATCCTACTCCGAGTGAAGAGCGACCCTCTCACTCGGGGGCTTAGCCGTGACCCCATGACTCGCCTAAGTTACAACTATCTACTCCGAGTGAAGAGCAACCCCCTCACTCGGGGGCTTAGCTGCGGCCCTCCGAGCTACGCCACAAGTACAACGCGGTTCGGTCCTCCGAACTCCGCCACAAGTACAACGTAGCTTGGAATCGCCTAAGTTATAAACATTCTACTCTGAGTGAAGAGCGACCCTCTCACTCGAAGGCTTAGCCGTGACCCCGTGACTCACCTAAGTTACAACTATCTACTCCGAGCGAAGAGCGACCCTCTCACTCGGCGGCGAATTTAATCGAAGGCGTCGACTCAAAGATTCAGACGGTCGGAAGAAGAGCGACGAACCAAAAGATCAAAATCAAATGAAAGCCCCGCAAGGTTCGGGCAAGAGTACTTGGGCCACAGACCCACCAGAATTTAATGAGTACAAATCCACGCGGCATTCCGTGGCAAATAAAGGTAAATGCGTCAAAGTCATGGCTCGGGAGGGGGCGGGCTTGTAGGCGCGACAAATTCGTCCAAATCAATCTCGTCGGCGATATGAGTGGCAGCCTCCAAGAAAGTCTCCATGAAGGTCTGAAATTGGAGCTCCTTCGTGTTTGCGACCTTCAGCGCAGCAAGCTTCCTCTCCCTCACCTCCTTGCAGTGCACTCGGACCAAAGCCAGCGCCACGTCTGCTCCTCCCCGGGCGGCCGACTTCTTCCATTTTTGCACTCGGTCGGGGACCTCGATGAGTCGAGTCATCAAAGACTCGAGGTCGTTCTCCTGCACGACTCCCCTCCAGAGTGCAGCGTCGATTCGGGCCATCATCGCCTTCAGTCGTCCCAGATAATCAGTGGCCGCAGTGAGGCGAGACTCCAGCCTCAGTATGTTCATGGAAACCTCGTCCTTCACAATGGAGTTGGCGGGGTCCAAGCCAGGCTCGACCCGGCTAGTCTCCTCTCCAAAGTTACGGCAGAAATCTGCACCAAGAACAGCAGTCGAGTTAGCAGATGCAACACGGGTCGACCAGCCCAATTTCAACCAATCTAAAGAGGACATACCTTCGAGCACGAGGTACCATTTTTTGGTGAGGTCGCCCAGATACGCCTCAAGATCAAGCCTCTTCCGAAACAGAGCCTCATACATGTCGTTCAAGTCGGCCCTGGACTTCTTCAGCTGAGCCACCTCCTTGTTGGCCGTGTCGAGTGAACCATTCAGTCAGATAATCTCCGCCTCGAGTGCGCCCACAGAAGCCAGCTTCTTCTCCGCCAGCTCCGGCTTCTCCTGGGCCGCCTGCTGCGCCGCCGCCAAGTCAAGATCCTTTTGCTCCAAAGCTGCTCGCAGTTGACCTACCAAGGCCGCCACTAGACAGATGAACATGAAGGAACACTCTAAGCGAAAAATCAGTCGACGGGAGACAGAAGTAAGTTACCAGCCGCATCGTCTTGCGTCTTCTTCAGATGGTCCCGGGCCAACTGCAAGTCAAGATTGAGCTGGATTTGCTTCTGCTCAAGATCCGCAAACTTGGCCCCGAACTCGCAAGATTTCTGCATCAACGAGACAAAGCAAAGATTATAAGACTACAGTCGAGTCAGATCACTCAACCGTAGCCTCGGGGACTACACCCACTGGGTGCACTGAGCGTGCCCCCACTGGTTTCACTCGGCCGAGATCAGTCCGGCGCGAGCTCAAGGAAGACAGGAAAAGAAGAACACCCAGTGGGTGGTGTGATACCTCACAAAGCAAAACAAGCAGATTTTCCCAAAATCAGGAAGTACTCCGACAACATACCTGGACGTTGGCCCGAAGAGCAGAGCTGGCATCGTAAGCCGCCATGCTGGCCTCATACGCCGCCTTCGTCCGCCCCATCATCACCTCCGCCTAGCGAATGGCCTCTTGTGCCGCCCCCACAGGGTCCTCCGGGAGGCGATAGGTGGAGAAAAGGACAGACGAAGTAGCGGGTGTCGAGCCGGCCGCAGGCGCAAGCGTTGGATCGACGGCGCGAATCAGCGCTGAGTCGACAACCGGAGTGAACGCTCGGTTGACAATCGAAGCGGGCGCTGGGTCGACGCTCGGCGCAGACGGTGGGTCGACGACGGGCACAGTTGACACAGGGACATCGAATGAGAACGCGGTTCGGGCCGCGTCCTCGGGTCGCTGGGCCCCCGAGCCAGAAGGCGCCTTCCGGCCCTTCCTCCTTGCGCGCCGGTAGTCCTCGCAAAGCCGCTCCTCGTCCTCGTCGTCGTCCGGCAGCTCTATGACAAGGCGCGGCGCTTCGGATCAAACAGGGAACCAAGTCAATCGACTATCGCTCGCGAAAGAAAAGAAGAACAAAAACGAGTCTCATAGAGCCCATACCTGCTCGAGATGTCGCGGCATCCGCGATCTCCTCGTCATCTCGACCCCGGTAGATGTCCATCGAGGTCGTGGAAGCGGCAGCTCTGGAAAATTCGATCAAGAAATGAGTCGACCAAAACTGCAGTCGACCCCCAAGAAACAAAGAAAAGCAAGCCCGAGCGATACTTATGTGGAGGCGATGGGTACATCCACCTTGATCCTTGGCAGAGCCTTCTGAGGCTTGGCGGTGGCGACTTTGGGCTGCTTGGGCGTCTTCTCAGCTGGCTCAGGGGTAGTCGTGCGGGTGCGCTTGGGTGTCCGGGACCCCGAGGGACGCACGTGAGGTCGAGCGGCCCCTGGGTCATTCTTCTCCTTGGAGCGGTGCTCGGCACGGGGAGGTGACTCGACCTCCTCCCCGCTGCTATACTCCTCACTCTCCTCGGTCTCCTCCTCCGACTTCCACTCGGCGGCGTCGCCCGTAGCTTCCTCGACTCCCTGGCCTGAGTCTCCGTTGGGCAGCGAGTACATCTCCGTATATATCTGCAAAGAAAGGAAGTTCACCAAATACTAGTCGGAATCATCAATAAAGATCGTGAATCAATCGACAAATACGTTACTTGGAAGCGGAAGGCTAACCTTGTCTGGCAGGTGGTCAGTGTCGAATGGGATGATCCTTCCCGACCCCCTGGGGTTGTCCTTGTTCCCGGTGACGCTCTTCAAGCACTGCACCACGTACTTTGGGTCGGCCGCCTCCGGGTGGACTCGGGACGAGTCGTCAGTGGCGGAGTACAGCCACATCGGGTGGTAACGGGCTTGGAGCGGTTGGATCCTCCGCGAGATATACACCTCGAGCAAGTCCATCCCTGTGACCCCCTCGCAGACTAGCTGGACAACCCTCTCCATCAACATGTCTACCTCGGCCCTCTCAGCCTTGCTCACTACCATCAAAGGAGGCGGGCTGGCTCGACCTAGGGTAAATGGAGGAAGGCCAGTCGACTGACCCGGAGTCGGACTGTCCCTGTAATAAAACCAGGTCGACTGCCAGCCCCGGATCGACTCTAGAAGGTTCATGGGGGGAGGCACTCCTATTCCTAAGCTGGATCCCGAGCCCGCCGCACGCCTGAAGGACGTGTGTCTTGCCATCACTCGGGTTCACTCTCTTAACGGTTTGGGAGCGGCAGGTGAAGATATGCTTGAACAATCCCCAGTGCGGTCGGCAACCGAGGAAGTTCTCGCACATGGAGACGAAAGCGCAGAGAAAGGCGATAGAGTTGGGCGTAAAATAATGCAGCTGGGCACTGAAGAAGATCACAAACGTGTGGAAGAAAGGGTGCGGGGGAGTTGAAAAACCTCGGTCGACGTGGGTGGCGTGGAGTACACACTCACCCTCCCGCGGCTGGGGCTCGAGCTCTCCTCCCGGCGCCCGCCAGGAGCCGCCGGTGATCAGCCCCTCCTCCTCCAGCTCCTCCAGATCCTCCACCACGACGGTGGACCGGATCCAATCCCCCTGGATCCATCCAGCGGGGAGCCCGGACCGCGACGACGATCCGACCCGGCCGGCTCGCCGCCCCTTCCCCGACGGCGCCTTCTTGGAGCGCTCCATGGCCGCAGTCTTGTCCTTAACCATGGCTTGCGGGACGGCGGTTGCGGCGGAGAGAAGCAGGGAGGATTAGGGGCGCGGCAGAGAAGCAAAGACGCTACGGAGAAGTCAAGGCGAACGGGGGAAAGCTGGGCGCACAGTACCCCCCGCAGCGGACTCAGCGCGCTTTTATAACGACTCGGTCGAGTGGCTGACCTGTGGCCCCGGGCGATCTTATCCGATCCCGTAACAGGCGCTGGAGCGATACGTGGCGAAAAAGGGGGGCGCGGGAATCGAGGCGTTCGAACCGCACCCCTCCAATTGACGCGGCACGCCCCGTCCCGCGCGCTTCCCCAAATTTTGAAAGCCCCGCCGAATCCGGCGGACAGAAGGCAACCGATTCCGTCTAAAATGGCACGCACTCATGGCGCCCGACGCCTGGCGCAAAACCCAGTCGACGCAAGACGTCCAGTCGACGCAAAGGCAACTAATTCACCAATGGCTTCGGAATCGATCGAGGCGACCAAGACACAACTGAGGTGGCCTGCCTGAGCCACAAGCTCCAAAACAACATGCCCCGAGGACGTCGAGTCAGGATCAGAGCTTCCCTCAGCATCCCCTTGCTCAAGCCCCGATCCATTTGGGGGCTACTGACGAAGTTACAGACCTAGGGTAGGGTCACAGGCCTGACCTAAAGGCCCCTCCCAAGGTCACTATCCTAGGAGATCAAAAGACAAGACCTACAGCGGTGGAGACAGTCGACTGAGACGGTCCAAGGTGACTCTTCACTCGACTGACTCACGTACCCAGGACGACTCAACTCCACTCGACTGGATCAAGCACTCGACCCCCGAAGACTAAACGTTTCTCCGAATAGCAACGGTCATATATTTACTCACTGTAGTAAACCCCATAACTACCCTTTATTGTAGGCGTTACCAGTAACGCCTGCCTTAATGTATCTTTAAGCCCTTGGTAACGTGGAGCATGGCTGGGGTCTTGGCATACTATATAAGCCACCCTCCTCCTCCAGAACAAGGGTTCGCACCTCTGTAACACATACATACATACATCAGTCGACCAAGCCTCCAGGCATCGAGACGTAGGGCTTTTACTTCCTCCGAGAAGGGCCTGAACTCGCTAAACACTCTGTGTACAACCTCGCCATAGCTAGAACCTTGCCTCTCTATTCGTACCCCCTACCCTCACTGTCAGACTTAGAACCACAATAGTCGTCATAACCAACAACTCTCCCATCTTGGGGAGGGCTATCTTCCTCAACATCTTCACCAGCACCATCTCCACTCAAACCCTAGTTCATCTCTTGTATCCAATCTTTGTACCCAAACCTCAGATTGGTACGTGTGGGTTGCTAGTAGTGTTGATTACTCCTTGTAGTTGATGCTAGTTAGTTTATTTGGTGGAAGATCATATGTTCAAATCCATTATGCATATTAATACCCCTCTGATCATGAACAACATTATGTCTTGTGAGTAGTTACTTTTGTTCCTGAGGACATGGGAGAAGTCTTGCTATTAGTAGTCATGTGAATTTGGTCTTTGTTCGATATTTTGATGAGATGTATGTTGTCTCTCCTCTAGTGGTGTTATGTGAACGTCGACTACATGACACTTCACCATTATTTGGGCCTAGAGGAAGGCATTGGGAAGTAATAAGTAGATGATGGGTTGCTAGATTGACAGAAGCTTAAACCCTAGTTTATGCGTTGCTTCGTAAGGGGCTGATTTGGATCCATATGTTTCAGGCTATGGTTAGGTTTACCTTAATACTTGTTTTGTAGTTGCGGATGCTTGCATTAGAGGTTAATCATAAGTGGGAGGCTTGTCCAAGTAAGGGCAGCACCCAAGCACCGGTACACGCACATACCAAATTATCAAAGTACCGAGCGCGAATCAGACGATCGTGATAAAAACTAGCTTGACAATAATTCCCATGTGTCCTCGGGAGCGCTTTACCCTGCATAAGAGTTTGTCCAGGATTGTCCTTTGCTACACAAAGGATTGGGCCACCTTGCTGCACCTTATTTACTTTTACCTTTTGTCACTTGCTACCAATTACCTTTTCACAAAACTATATGTTACCTATAATTTCAGTGCTTGCAGAAAATACCGTACTAAAAACTGCCTATCATTTCCTTCTGCTCCTCGTTGGGTTCGACACTCTTACATATCGAAAGGACTACGATAGATCCCCTACACTTGTGGGTCATCACCCAGCCACCCCAGTCCTCCCCCCCCCCATATTCCACACCCGGGGGAAAAC
>LR738715.1:115964001-115992586 GCA_902687465.1 Secale cereale
GGCTCGACGCCGACGCCGCCCGGTGCTACCCCGCCGTCGTTGGAGCACCACCACCTGGACCTCCCCGCCGAACTGCCTCCTCTCCACCTCGTCCTCCTCCTCGACCCGGCTCCATCAAGCCTCGCCGCCTATTCCCCTGCATCGCGCGTGAGCTCCCCCTCTCCTCGCACTCCCTCTGCCCCAGCACGGCGTCGCTCCGCGCCGCCATAGCTGCCCACTCCGTCGCCGCTCGCCGTGATCGTCACCCTCGCTCACCCCGCACGCGCCTCGCCCGACGTGCCTCCGCGCACGCGCGCCCGAGCCTCGCCTCGCTCTGCCGCTCCCGCCCCCTCCGCCCCGCTGCGTGACTCGCCGACCAACACTGTCGAACGCAGCCCTGCATCAGACCGCCGTCATGCAGCTCCTCCGACCGCCGCCGCGCTCACCAGCGTCCTTGCCCCCGTGCCTGCCGGTACCTACACGGCCGTGCCCGCGCCTGGCCCCGACCGGGCCAACTCCGTCCGGCTGCCCTCGTCGAGCGCCGCCCGCCAAGCCTCGTCGGCCTTGTCTGCCGCGCCTGCCGATGCCAGTCTACGCGCCTGCCCCACGGTCGCTCGCCTTTGCCGCCCGACGTCGTCGCTGCCTCTTGCTTCCACCGCACTCCGTCGATGTGGTTGCCTGCTACTGTCGCCGCTGCGCTGCAGCCCCTCTGCATCTCCGGTCGCACTAGCGCCGCCGTGGCCACCCCATGCTTGCGCGCTTGCCCTACCCCACTGAGGCCGCGCCTAGCTCCCTGCCGTCGCGGGCCCGCGCCGGCCGCGCGCCCCGGCTCGTACGGCCACGACCGCCCGCTCGCCCCTATCAGGTGTGCTCTAGGTCGGGTGCCCGAGACCCGCACCCGTTCACAAGCTATGCCCTTTGGGCCCTATGACATGTGGGCCGCCCAGAACAAAAAAAGTTTAAAAAAAGAGATATATATATATATATATATATATATATATATATATATATATATATATATATATATATATATATATATATATATATATATATATATATATATATAATTAAGTAAGTAAGTAATTAATTAACTTATTTAATTCTATTAATGAACTATTAAACCTAATTAACCTACTAACTAATCTAATTAAATAGTTAGTTAGTCAATTAGACAATGACAGCGGGCCCCACACGCCAGGTTTGACTCAGTCAACATGTTGACCTGCTGACATCATGGTGATGTCATGCTGACATCACCTTTCACTATTCTGGATAATGTTTGTTTTAGATAATTAAATAAATCCAGAAAATGCCTAAAACTTTGATAAATCATATAAAATAAACCGTAACTCGGATGACAACGTTTTATATATGAAAGTTGCTCAGAACGACGAGATGAATCCGAATACGCGGTCCGTTCGTCTGCCACATGCCCTTACCATAGCGAACATACAACTTCCCCCCTCCGATTTACCTGTTCGAAAACATGAAACACCGGGCATACTTTCCCGGATGTTACCCCCCCTTCGCCGGTATCGTGTAGCACCACGTTAGAGCACCCTAGCACTGCGTGTTGACTTGTCATTCTTATCTGTTGCATCTATATGCTTTGTATTTTTTTCCCTCTTCTCTCCGGTAGACCGCGAGACTAATGCTACCTCGGTGATCGACTGCATCGACGATGACCCCTCCTTCTCGTCTGAGCAACCAGGCAAGCCAACCCCATTTGATCATTCAGATATCGCCCATTCCCTTCTCTCTTATTCTTGCATTAGAACTGCTACTGCTTTATGTATGATCATATTCTGATGCATAGCCTGTTGTTGATACCTGCTTTCATACCTTACATGGTTATACTAAATTGCTTAGTATAGGCTGGTTAGAGATCCACCATGACCTCCACATTGTCCAAACTGCCCTGCTGGATTATCAGAAGACCCGACCAACGGGATCGAACACTAGGCCCCGGCACCGCACATTACTTTCCCTTAGTTGCTCGACACTACTGGGTTACTATCAAGTGCCGAGGGTGAGACCTCATCAGCACTTCTAATGATAGCCTTGTAGGTTAGTTCATCGGTTATGGTCATCGAGGGTGAATCCTCCTTCTCCACTCCTGATAACGACACTGTCGTACACCTCAAGAGTGGACCTCGAGGGTGACTCATCTTTCGTTCACCTCAATGATAAACATCAGGTGGAATTCCATATAGGGTGATTTCCTCCTTCTCCACTCCCGATAACGACACTGTCGTGCACCTCAAGAGTGGACCTCGAGGGTGACTCATCTTTCGTTCACCTTGACGATAAACATCAGGTGGAATTCCGTAGAGGGTGATTTCCTCAGGTTTCCCTTTGGTGTTAGACACATAGTTACTATGGTTACTATGACTTTTCACTGAACCTTGTTACTAAAGACGGGTCGACCCTGAGGGGTACCCGTGCGAGCTTAATTGCGAGTGATGTGCAGTCGGGTTGACCAGGAAGGTGCCCGAGAGATAATTACGAGGCGTGGCCGGGAATTCTTAGCCCTTGCCGCAAGTCCTCGAGACAGGGCGATGGGGTCATATGATTGTGAGTCTCTGCTCATTACTGCGCGTTCCCAAGACACTAAACGGTTTGGATATTTGATCCAAGGGGCCCCTGGCCTGATAGCGCTAACCATCACGTGGGCATTATATGGGCGTTATGCGTCGTATGCATCAGCCGAAACTTAACTGACGTCATGCAACTGAGCGGCGCACCGGGTTGGACCGTGTAAGCACCTGCCTTTTTAAGAAGGTAGCCCAAGTCTGCTCACCGACCGCGTACGCAACGTGCAGGAGTTCCCGAGGAGATGGCACATGACCCCTGGGGGCATAGGTTTAGTCCGGCGTGCATGACCTCTCTTTTAAGCCTAGGTTGGGTTGCGGCGTATTGTTTGGCCGAGGCCGGGCATGACCTGAGGGTGTGTCCGGCCGGAGTTAAGCAAGCGTGGTGGGTAAGTTGGTGCACCCCTGCAGGGAAGAAAACATCTATCGATGGCTTGTCCTACGATAACGGATACTTGGAGTTGTATCCCGATCGCTACAACTCGAACTGGATGCGGAGGCATGATTTGGATATGTTGCTTCGGGAGTCGAGAAAGGATCCCGGAGCGTTGAAACAACAACATAAATATGACTTATGTTATACTACTCTATTCCCCCCTGTTGCTGCAAGACGATGGTTTCCAGAAGATGCTAGTCTTCGATAGGACTAGCTTCTCCCCCTCTTATTCTAGCATTATGCAGCTTAGTCCACAGATACTACCCTTTTCATTGATACTAATGCATATGTAGTGCAGATCCTTGCTTGCGAGTACTTTGGATGAGTACTCACGGTTTCTTTGCTCCCCCTTTCCCCCCTTCTTTCTTCTTTCTGGTTGATGCAACCAGATGGTGGAGTCCTGGAGCCAGAAGCCACCTTTGACGACTGCTACTACCCCGATGGAGGCTACTCCTACGTGCAGACCGCCAACGACCAGGAGTAGTTAGGAGGTCCCAGGCAGGATGCCTTGCCTTTTTTATCGTTGTTGCTTTGTGCTAGCCTTCTTAAGGCAAACTTGTTTAACTTATGTCTGTACTCAGATATTATTGCTTCCGCTGACTCTTGTGTATTCGAGCTTATGTATTCGAGCCCTAGAGGCCCCTGGCTTGTAATACAAAGCTTGTAGTATTTTAATTTATGTCTAGAGTTGTGTTGTGATATCTTCCAATGAGTCCCTGATCTTGGTCGTACACATCTGCGTGCATGATTAGTGTACGGTCTAATCGGGGGTGTCACAGATTGTAGGAATTTTTTTGAAATACTATGTTCCCCAACAGTGGCATCATGAGCCAGGTCTATGCGTAGATGATATGCACGAGTAGAACACAATGAGTTGTGGGCGATAATAGTCATATTTCTTACTAGCATGTCATACTTTGATTCGGCGGTATTGTGAGATGAAGCGGCCCGGACCGACATTACGCATACACTTACGCGAGACTGGTTTCACTATTACGAGCACTCGTTGCTTAAAGGTGACCGGCAGGTGTCTGTCTCTCTCACTTTAGTTGAATCGAGTGTGACTACGTCGGGTCCTTGTGAAGTTAAAACAGCACACTTGACGAAAATCGTTGTGGTTTTTATGCGTAGGTAAGAACGGTTCTTGCTAAGCCCGTAGCAGCCACGTAAAACTTGCAATAACAAAGTAGAGGACATCTAACTTGTTTTTGCAGGGCATGTTGTGATGTGATATGGTCAAGACGTGATGATTTATACGTTATTGTATGAGATGATCATGTTTTGTAAATTATCGGCAATCGGCAGGAGCCTTATGGTTGTCTCTTTATTGTATGAATTGTGAAAGCCATGTAATTGCTTTACTTTATCACTATGAGTTAGCGATAGTAGTAGTAGAAATAGTTGGCGAGATGAGCACGACGCTACGATAAAGATCATGGTGTCAAGCCGGTGACGATGGAGATCATGACGATGCTTTGGAGATGGAGATCAAAAGCACAAGATGATGATGGCCATATCATGTCACAATTTTGATTGCATGTGATGTTTATCTTATTATGCTTCTTATTTTGCTTAGAACGGTGGTAGAATTATAAGATGATCCCTTACAAAATTTCAAGGTACAAGTGTTCTCCCTAAGTATGCACCATTGCAAAAGTTAGTCGTGCAGAGACACCACATGATGATCGGGTGTGATAAGCTCTACATTCAAATGCAACGGGTGTAAGACAGTTTAGCACATGCAGAATACTCGGGTTAAACTTGACGAGCCTAGCATGTACAGACATGGCCTCAGAACACTGGAGACTGAAAGGTCGTGCGTGAATCATATAGTAGATATGATCAACATAAGATGTTCACCATTGAAAACTACTCCATCTCACGTGATGATCGGACATGGTTTAGTTGATTTGGATCACGTGATCATTTAGATGACTAGAGTGATGTCTATCTAAGTGGGGGTTCTTTAGTAATATGATTAATTGAACTTTAATTTATCATGAACTTAGTCCTGATAGTTTTTGTGTATCTATGTTGTTATAGATCAATGGCCCGTGCTACCGTTCCCTTGAATTTTGATGTGTTCCTGGAGAAAGCTAAGTTGAAAGATGATGGTAGCAACTACACGGACTGGGTCCGTAACTTGAGGATTATCCTCATTGCTGCACAGAAGAATTATGTCCTGGAAGCACCGCTAGGTGATAGGCTTGCTGCAGGAGCAACTCCGAACGTTATGAACGCCTGGCAAGCTCGTTCTGATGACTAATCAATAGTTCACTGTGCCAAGCTTCACGGCTTAGAATTGGGACTTCAAAGACGTTTTGAACGTCATGGAGCATATGAGATGTTCCAAGAGTTGAAGTTAATATTTCAAGCAAATGCCCGAATTGAGAGATATGAAGTCTCCAATAAGTCCTATAGCTGCAAGATGGAGTAGAACAGTTCTATGAGTGAACACTTACTCAAAATGTCTGGGTACTACAATCACATGACTCAACTTGGATGCAAAGTTGATGAAGATAGTGTTATTGATAGAGTTCTTCAATCACTGCCACCAAGCTATAAAGGCTTCGTGATGAACAATAATATGCAAGGGATGCAGAAGACTATTCCCGAGCTCTTCGCTATGCTCAAAGCTACAGAGGTAGAAATCAAAAAGGAGCATCAAGTGTTGATGGTTAACAATACCACTAGTTTCAAGAAAAAGGGCAAGGTAAAGAAGGGGAACTTCAAGAAGAATAGCAAGACAGTTGCTACTCTCGCGAAGAAACCCAAGTCTGGAGACAAGCTTGATCCTAAGTGCTTCTACTGCAAAGGGACTGGACACTGGAAGCGGAACTGCCCCAAGTATTTGGCGGATAAGAAGGATGGCAAAGTGAACAAAATATATTTGATATACATGTTATTGATGTGTACCTTACTAATGCTCGTAGTAGCACCTGGGTATTTGATACTGGTTCGGTTGCTAATATTTGTAGCTCAAAACAGGGGCTACAGATTAAACGAAGATTAGCTAAGGACGAGGTGACGATGCGCGTGGGAAATGGTTCCAAAGTCGATGTGATCGCCGTCGGCACGCTACCTCTACATCTACCTTCGGGATTAGTTTGTTATTTGGTGCCAGCGTTGAGCATGACCATTATATCTGGATCTTGTTTGTTGCGAGACGATTATTCATTTAAATCAGAGAATAATGGTTGTTTTATTTATATGAGTAATATCTTTTATGGTCATGCACCCTTGATGAATGGTCTATTTTTGTTGGATCTCGATCGTAGTGATACACATATTCATAATATTGAAGCCAAAAAATGCAAAGTTGATAATGATAGTGCAACTTATTTGTGGCACTGACGTTTAGGTCATATTGGTGTAAAACGCATGAAGAAACTCCATGCTGATGGACTTTTGGAATCACTTGATTATGAATCACTTGGTGCTTGCGAACCATGCCTCATGGGCAAGATGACTAAAACTCCGTTCTCCGGAACAATGGAGCGAGCAACTGACTTATTGGAAATCATACATACTGATGTATGCGGACCAATGAGTGTTGAGGCTCGCGACGAGTATCGTTATTTTCTGACCTTCACTGATGATTTGAGTAGATATGGGTATATCTACTTGATGAAGCACAAGTCTGAAACATTTGAAAAGTTCAAAGAATTTCAGAGTGAAGTAGAGAATCATCGTAACAAGAAAATAAAGTTTCTATGATCTGATTGTGGAGGCGAATATTTGAGTTACGAGTTTGGTCTTCATTTGAAACAATGTGGAATAGTTTCACAGCTCACGCCACCTGGAACACCACAGCGTAGTGTGTCCGAACGTCATAACCGTACTTTATTAGATATGGTGCGATCTATGATGTCTCTTGCCGATTTACCACTATCGTTTTGGGGTTATGCTTTAGAGATAGCTGCATTCGCGTTAAATAGGGCACCATCTAAACCGTTGAGATGATGCCTTATGAACTGTGGTTTGGCAAGAAACCCAAGTTGTCGTTTCGTAAAGTTTGGGGCTACGATGCTTATGTGAACAGCTTCAACCTGATAAGCTTGAACCCAAGTCGGAGAAACGTGTCTTCATAGGATACCCAAAGGAAATTGTTGGGTACACCTTCTATCACAGCTCCGAAGGCAAGATATTCGTTGCTAAGAATGGATCCTTTCTAGAGAAGGAGTTTCTCTCGAAAGAAGTGAGTGGGAAGAAAGTAGAACTTGATGAGGTAATTGTACCTTCCCCCGAATTGGAAAGTAGTACATCATAAAAACTAGTTCCGGTGATTCCTACACCAATCAGTGAGGAAGTTAATGATGATGATCATGAAACTTCAGATCAAGTTACTACTGAACCTCGTAGGTCAACCAGAGTGTGTTCCGCGCCAGAGTGGTACGGTAACCCAGTTCTGGAAGTCATGTTACTAGACCATGATGAACCTACGAACTATGAGGAAGCGATGATGAGCCCAGATTCCGCAAAATGGCTTGAGGCCATGAAATCTGAGATGGGATCCATGTATGAGAACAAAGTGTGGACATTGGTTGACTTGCCCGATGATCGGCAAGACGTTGAAAATAAATGGAATTTTAAGAGGAAGACTGATGCCGACGGTAACGTTATTGTCTACAAAGCTCGACTTGTTGCGAAAGGTTTTCGACAAGTTCAAGGAGTTGACTACGATGAGACTTTCTCACCCATAGCGATGCTTAAGTCTGTCTGAATCATGTTAGCAATTGCCGCATTTTATGATTATGTAATCTGGCAAATGGATGTCAAAACTGCATTCCTTAATGGATATCTTAAAGAAGAGTTCTATATGATGCAACCAAAAGGTTCTGTCGATCCTAAAGGTGCTAAGAAAGTCTGCAAGCTCCAGTGATCCATCTATGGACTGGTGCAAGCATCTCGGAGTTGGAATATACGCTTTGATGAGGTGATCAAAGCATATGGTTTTTATACAGACTTTTGGAGAAGCATGTGTTTACAAGAAAGTGAGTGGGAGCTCTGTAGCATTTCTGATATTATATGTGGATGACATATTGTTGATTTGAAATGATATAGAATTTCTAGATGGCATAAAAGGATACGTGAATAAGAATTTTTCAATGAAAGACCTCGGTGAAGCTGCTTATATATTGGGCATCAAGATCTATAGAGATAGATCAAGACGCTTAATTGGACTTTCACAAAGCATATACCTTGATAGATTTTTGAAGAAGTTCAAAATGGATTAGTCAAAGAAAGGATTCTTGCCTGTGTTACAAGGTGTAAAGTTGAGTAAGACTCAATGCCCGACCACTGCAGAAGATAGAGAGAAAATGAAAGTCATTCCCTATGCCTCAGCCATAGGATCTATCATGTATGCAATGTTGTGTACCAGACCTGATGTGTGCCTTGCTATAAGTTTAGCAGGGAGGTACCAAAGTAATCCAGGAGTGGATCATTAGACAGCGGTCAAGAATATCCTGAAGTACCTGAAAAGGACAAAGGATATGTTTCTCGTTTATGGAGGTGACAAAGAGCTCGTCGTAAACGGTTACGTCGATTCAAGCTTTGACACTAATCCGGATGACTCTAAGTCACAAACCGGATACGTATTTTTGTTGAATGGTGGAGCTGTCAATTGGTGCAGTTCCAAGCAGAGCGTCATGGCAGGATCTACGTGTGAAGCGGAGTACATAGCTACTTCAGAAGCAGCAAATGAAGGAGTTCATATCCGATCTATGTGTAATACCTAGTGCATCGGGTCCAATGAAAATCTTTTGTGACAACACTGGAGCAATAGCCTTGGCGAAAGAATCCAGGTTTCACAAGAGAACCAAGCACATCAAGAGACGCTTCAATTCCATCCGCGATCAAGTCAAGGAGGGAGACATAGAAATTTGCAAGATACATATGGATCTGAATGTTGCAGGCCCATTGACTAAGCCTCTTCCACGAGCAAAACATGATCAGCACCAAAACTCCATGGGTGTTAGAATCATTACTATGTAATCTAAATTATTGACTCTAGTGCAAGTGGGAGACTGAAGGAAATATGCCCCAGAGGCAATAATAAAGTTGTTATTTATATTTCCTTACATATCATGATTAATATCTTTTATTCATGCTAGAATTGTACTAACTGGAAACTTGATACATGTGTGAATATATAGACAAAACGGAGTGTCCCTAGTATGCCTCTACTAGACTAGCTCGTTAATCAAATATGGTTATGTTTCCTGACCATATACATGTGTTGTCATTTGATCAACAGGATCACATCATTATGAGAATGATGTGATGGACAAGACCCATCCGTTATCTTAGCACTATGATCGTTTAGTTTTACTACTGTTGCTTTCTTCATGACTTATACATGTTCCCCTGACTATGAGATTATGCAACTCCCGAATACCGTAGGAACACCTTGTGTGTTATCAAACATCACAACGTAACTGGGTGATTATAAAGATGCTCTACAGGTGTCTCCGAAGGTGTTTGTGGTGTTGGCATAGATCAAGATTAGGATTTGTCACTCCGAGTGTCGGAGCGGTATTTCTGGGCCCCCTCGGTAATACACATCATAATAAGCCTTGCAAGAAAATGACTAATGAGTTAGTCACGAGATGATGTATTAGGAAACGAGTAAAGAGACTTTCCAGTGACGAGATTGAACTGGGTATGATGATACCGACGATCGAATCTCGGGCAAGTAACATACCGATACAAAGGGAACAATGTATGTTGTTATGTAGTTTGACCGATAAAGATCTTCGTAGAATATGTAGGAACCAATATGAGCATCCAGGTTCCGCTATTGGTTATTGGACGGAGATGAGTCTCGGTCATGTCTACATAGTTCTCGAACCCGTAGGGTCCGCACGCTTAACATTGGATGACGATCAGTATTATGAGTTTATGTGTTTTGATGTACCGAAGGTAGTTCGGAGTTCCGGATGTGATCACGGACATGACAAGGAGTCACGAAATGGTCGAGACATAAATATTGATATGTTGGAAGGTTATATTCGGAGACCGGAAGGGTTCCGGGGGTCACCGGATAAATACCGGAGTACCAAGAGGTTACCGGAACCCCCCGGGGGCTTAATGGGCCTACATGGGCCTTAGTGGAAATAGAGGGCAACAAGGGAGGTGTGGGGCGCACCCCCCTAGCTAGGCCCAAACCTAATTAGTTTAGGGCAAGGGGGGCCGGCCCCCTCTTTCCTTCTCCCCTCCTCTTCCTTCCTTCCCCCTCCTAGTTGGACTAGGAAAGGGGGGGGGACCTACTCCTAGTAGGAGTAGGAATCCCCCCTTGGGGCGCGCCATAGGAGGCCGGCCGACCCCCTCCTGCACTCCTTTTATATACGTGGCCTAGGGGCACCCCATAGACACACAAGTTGATTTCTTAGCCATGTGCGGTGCCCCCTTCCACGATTACACACCTCGGTCATATCATCGTAGTGCTTAGGCGAAGCCCTGCGTCGGTAACTTCATCATCACCGTCACCACGCGGTCGTGCTGACGGAACTCTCCCTCGACCTCAACTGGATCAAGAGTTCGTGGGACGTCATCGAGCTGAACGTGTGCTGAACGCGGAGGTGTCGTACGTTCGGTGCTTGGATCGGTTGGATCACGAAGACGTTCGACTACATCAACTACGTTACTAAACGCTTCCGCTTTCGGTCTATGAGGGTAAGTGGACACACACTCCCCGCTCGTTGCTATGCTTCTCCTAGATAGATCTTGGGTGATCGTAGGATTTTTTTGAAATACTAAGTTCCCCAACAAAATTCAACAGCAATTTGATTGGTTAGGACCAACTGATATCCGAAATGACATCTGAGCCGGAAGAACGGGTTCTAGTTCGACTGATAATTGCGAGCATTCGCAATTATATTAGATCAAAGGCTCAAATATGACGATGTCAAAGGATGCTAAGGAATATTGCTAGTCATATGGAATTAACCATAATGCAGACATGCAAGGAAGAACAAAAGCAATAGGCTATTGAGCATTCCAGAAGATCGAATAGTATTTCGGAGAATTTTGTGAGTTACATGAACAACCGTGGATGAATGAATCCACGGTAAGTGTGAGGAATTTATCGCAACTATTTTCATGCGGTAATGAACTGCAAGGCAGTAAGCTCAAAGTATTCTCGAGATAACGGAGATTATTTCAGGGCATCTTGTAATAACAAGAGCAACTGGGGATAATGTTTGAATGGCAAGTGTAAGTAGTTATGCATAAGGATATTTAAGTGGTAGGAAATTGCAAAAGCACTGGGCACAAATTCTTAAGAAAACATCGGAGAGTATCTTCAGAATCTTCTGGTGCAGCACGTGATCATCTAGAATGAGGGGCTCTTTGGGAGAATCAGTTATGATAACCTAGTGTTAAAGTTAAGAAATTCATTTAACCCGAATAAAAGAGAGATCAGGGTCCTAGAGTAAAGGCGAGGAATAAAAGGTCCTAATACCACCCAAATGGCGACGTGGGCCCGTAAGCCACACAGCCATGTTAGTAAAAGTTTTCAATGACTAGACTCAACTTCGGCCAAGGAGTTGGGAAGGGGGATTCCTACAGGAAGTCGGCTTTGATACCTACTTGTGACGCCCCTAATTTGACCGTACACTAATCATGCACGCAAATATGTACGACCAAGATCAGGAACTCACTGGAAGATATCACAACACAACTCTAGACACAAATTAAAATAATACAAGCTTTATATTACAAGCCAGGGGGCTCGAGGGCTCGAATACATAAACTCGAAAACACAAGAGTCGACGGAAGAAATAATATTTGAGTAGAGACATAAGTTAAACAAGTATGCCTTAAGAAGGCTAGCACAAATGTAGCAATGATCGAAAAGGCAAGGCCTCCTGCCTGGCACCTCCTAACTACTCCTCGAAGTCGAACTCCACGTAGAAACATCCTCGGGATCTTCTGGCTCCCGGACTCCGTCACCTGGTTGCATCATCCGAGAAGAAAGGAAAAAGGGGGGAAAGGGGGAGCAAAGCAACCATGAGTACTCATCCAAAGTACTCGCAAGCAAGGATCTACACTACATACGCAATGGTATCTGTATAAAGGGGTAATATATGTGGACTGGACTGCAGAATGCCAGAATAAGAGGGGGATAGCTAATCCTATCGAAGACTACGCTTCTGGCAGCCTCCATCTTGCAATAATAGAAGAGCGTAGGTGGAATAGTAACAAGTATCAATGCTTCTGTCAGCCTCCGTCCTGAGTATCTGGAGAGCTCACCAAGTAACATCGTATAGCATAATCCTACCCGGCGATCCTTCCCTCATCGCCCTGTGGGAAAGCGATCACCGGGTTGTCTCTGGAACTTGTCTGGGTGTGTTCTATTAAGTATCCGGTTCTAGTTGTCATGAGGGAGGAGTACAACTCCGGGTCGTCCTTTTACCCGAGGGACTGATACGTCCAAAACGTATCTATAATTTCTGCTTGCTCCATGCTTCTTTTGTGTGATATTGCTATGATATTGATGCACTTCCATACACTTTTGATCATATTTGGACTAACCTATTAACTCAGTGCACCACAGTGCCAGTTCCTGTTTTCTGTTGTTTTTTCTATTTCAGGTTTCCCCCATATTAAAAGTGCTCCAAAAATTCCGAGAAAAATACAGGAAAAATCAGCGTACAGGAAGCTTCGCGAAGAACCAAAGCGGGGCCAGAGGGGAGCCAGGGGAGGCCCAGGCGGCCACCTGGCGCGGCCCCACCCCTGGCCGCGCCAGGGGGGCGCCTGGGGCCCCAGCTCCACCTCTGGTTGCCCCCCTTCGCATATATATTCCTCTCGTCCCGAAACCCTCGAGGACGGAACCCTTTTTCGCGATCTCGCCTCTGTTCCGCCGCCGCAGCGCTTCCAAGATCGGGAGCATCAGGAGAACTCTTCTCGGCACCCTGTCGGAGGGGAGAATCACCACCAGGAGCTTCTCCACCACCATGGGCGCTTCCTGGATGAGTCGTGAGTAGTCCACCTTGGGGACTCCACTCTTCAAGATAGGGGGGTTGCACGCTATCTTTTATCTTTGCTTTTTAGTCTTGTTAGTTTACCTTTTAGTTTTTGCTTTAGTGTCCCTTACCAAAAATCACAAAAATAGTTATCTTGCTTTTAGTTGGCATTATGTCTGGTCCTTTTGCCTTTGGTGAGGCAGAAGTGCTCACCTTTAAACAAAGAGGTGGTGAAAGTATAAAAGATGCTTGGTATAGAATTAATGATTCTCAAAAAAGAGCCACCAAGAAGCAATCTACTACTATCCTGCTTAGAAATTTTTATGTTGGAATTACTTCTTGGAATAGGTTTATTCTAGATTCTACTATCAATGGAAATTTCCTAGAAGCCCCAGTTTGGGAATCTCTTAGTATTATGGAAAATCTTGTTGGAAATCCCCCTGTTGTTAGCATTCAAGAGGACATTACCCTAGCTCACATTATGAAAAAACTTGAAAAGATAGAGCTAGAGATGCCACGCATTAATAAGGTAAATGAGTTGGACCGTAAGATCCAAGGGAATTTGAATAGGCTTGATAGCTCCATGCATAAAATTCTCAAAACTTTGGAGACCATCAAATCCCATGACTTGGATTCTTCTACGATAGACAAGATTGAGGAAATCTTTGACACTTTAGGAACTACTTTCTCCTCAATCAAAGCCAAAAAGGTAGAAACTCCGGCAAAGAAAGAGCCTAAGTTCGTTTACGTTCCAAAGGCTCCTCGTTCCAAAAGTAATCCATCTATTGTCAAAGGGGTTGAAACTGTGAAGACTTTGGAAGAAATACCTCTGTTTGATAAATTTATAAATGAATCTCCCATTGACTTTCCACCTTTTGGTTTTCTCCCTAGAAGTATCTTTATTAGGCCTTTATTTGAAAGTCCTCTTAAGACTAGTTGTACTATTGAAGAGCTTTTTGATGATCTTGATGATGGTTCAATTGATACAACTTGATCTTTTTGCATCATGCCTAGCTTAAAGGCATACAAGAAAGCGCTTTTGGGAGGCAGCCCACAACGAATAAGGTTTTATTTTGCTTTTGTTGTTTATTGATGATTGTTACTACAGTAGCATCATCATTGTATCTTTTCTTTTCAGCTTTGTGCCAAGTTTAGCCTCCGATTGCAAGAAAGTTCAAAAGTTGTGACGTGCTGTCCAGAAAACAGATTCTGTCCTTGGACAGAAAAATTCGAATAAAATCACCAGATCATCTTTTTGATCTGAATTTTTTTTGACAGCGTGCTCTATACAATTGGCTTTCGAGCGTCTGTTCTGAGTTTTTTGATTTGAGTTGCAGAAGTGTCCCGAAAAAATTATTTACTACCTGCTGGTCTGTTTTTCACAGATTCTGTCCTGTTTTGTCTTTTCTTCATTTTGCAAACCTTGAGCTTGCTTTTTCTTTGCAAAAACCTTTTGGCAATCTTGAGAAACAGTAGCTCTTAAAGATTATCTTTATTTCCAGTAGGGAAAAATTATTTTATTGTGGGTACTAACCTCGCTAATCAGATTATGATGAGTTATGTATGAAGGGAGTTTTCAAGTGTGCGAGGGAAGATGATAAAAGAAGATTCAGGAGGATCAAACGCTCAAGCTTGGGGATGCCCCCGCGCACCCCCAAGAAATATTCAAGAAGACTCAAGCGTCTAAGCTTGGGGATGCCCCCATGCATCCCCTTCTCCATCAACAATTATCAGTTCGTCTTTCGTTCCACTATATTTTTATCACTTCATGCGTTATGTGCTATGCTTGGAGCGTCTTACTCTTAGTTTCCTTTTTAGTTTTCTTTAGCTTTGCTTGCTGTTCATAACAAGTTAGAACCCAGCTTTCTTTGTGTGGGAGAAAAACACGCTCCACTTCAACCTAGAACACAACATAGGATTTTCATGCTTATCTTTGTTGTGTGTGTTCTTTGTCTTTCCATAGCTGCTGTCATGTTTAGCTCTTAGTTTTCATGCTTTTCTTTTTAAAGAGCTTTTGTTTAGTTGGTTTCTGAACTCTCTTGAGTTTTCATGTTTATCCTGTTAAGAGAGTTTGCCTGTTGCACTGAGTTGTGTGTCTTAACTTAAAGTAGGTAATTGAGGTTGCTATTTAATTTTAGTAGTAACTTGCAATAGTTTTGAGGTATTGCCATGAGTAATGTCTGAACTTTTGGTGTCAAGAGCTTTAGCCTATTAGTGATAGATGTTGTATTTTGGGCAATCCGTGTTTATTTTCGAAAACCTACAAAATAGTTGAGAACTTTAGCTACTAGATGGATCACTAATCTTTGGAGGGATCGAATATTAGAGTACACTCACGTACCATGAGTCGAGGATGCGCAAGGATAACCAAACCCCCATACACTCCTCCTCGGGGTACTTGTCTCTTTGTGAACCTCCTAATTAGATTGAGAGTTACCAATAATAAGTGCATGAGTTCTTCGGACTAATGTGAGTATTCGAAAGTTGACACTTCCACCTAGCCATATTTTTCTAGCCTCTTCGGTACCGTGCATTGCCTTTTCTCACCTCGAGAGTTGGCGCATACTTCGCCGGTGCATCCAAATCCTTGGCACGATACGCTTTGTCATCATAAGCCTCATTATATCCTTCCTCAAAACAGCCACCATACCTACCTATCAAGGCATTTCCATAGCCTTTCCGAGATACATTGCCATGCAACATCCATCTTCTCATGACTTGATCTTCATGTCATACATGCTTTTTGCTTGATCGATGAGCCGCATGCTAGTTGGGCCTTGCCCTAATCATTGCTACCTGACGCGCTAGTATCATTGCATATCCTGCTACACTGGCAGAGGCATACATTTGCATACATCATGATAGTTTCTTTTTCTTTATGTTGAGTACTTCTGTAAAGTGTGAAAGATCTTCTATACTTCTTGTAATACATAGAGTGTTGCCCCTAAAGTGAGGGAAAGATCCCAAAGAGGACAAAATCAAAAGATCCCAAAGAGGACAAAATCAAAAGATCCCAAAGAGGACAAATGAGAGTTAAATAGAAAGAGCCATTGAGGCCACACAAAAAAAGAAAAAGAGAAAAAAGAGAAAAAGAAATAAAAAGAGAGAAGGGGGCACACTATTATTCCTTTTAAGAGATCCACACTCGTACTCCATCTTATACCTTGTACTCCATAGAGATTATCATTCATGCATATAGCTATGTGGGGACCTTCACACTATAGAACTTGGCTTGTATATTCCAATGATGAGCCTCCTCAAAAGAGCTCTAGGTCTTCTTGAGCAAGCAAGTTGGATGCACCCCCACTAGTTCCATTGGAGAGCTTACCTTAGCTCATATGTGCATCCGTTGCATGGCAATCCCTACTCCTCACATCATATCTATTATTTGGCTTTCTCTCGCCCATGATTGTCCTCATTGATGTGAGCCTTTCACACCTTTTTTGTCTTCCCCCTCCATCATTTTTCTCTCTTTGCCATCCTAAGTGTCAACTTTCTTGCTTACGCTCATCCATTGCATGAGTGCTCAAAATATCGAAAGGGAGTGGATCATTTTGACTTGTACCTGGCTAGTGGTCTGGGGATGAGTCAAGATAAGGTTCCAAAGAAGACCAAGTGTGAAACTTTAGTAGATTAAGTTCTCAACAATACAAAAACTATGTTTTACTCTCTCGTATATCCCTATCCCCTTTCTTGCACGCAAACACCATTTGGAGACATTTGAGTCACGGACAGCGAGAGCTCTTGCACCTTTATGTTCTTATGTTGCTTGTTACAATGCTAATATAGACTCTTGCTTGTTATGACTTGAATTGAATTACATGCCTTGATTGCTTTACTTAAAAAGTTCTTATATGGTTGGTAGCATGTCACCACAGAAATTATGCTTGTTATCATTTACCTACTCGAGGACGAGCAGGAATTAAGCTTGGGGATGTTGATACGTCCAAAACGTATCTATAATTTCTGCTTGCTCCATGCTTCTTTTGTGTGATATTGCTATGATATTGATGCACTTCCATACACTTTTGATCATATTTGGACTAACCTATTCACTCAGTGCACCACAGTGCCAGTTCCTGTTTTCTGCTGTTTTTCTATTTCAGGTTTCCCCCATATTAAAAGTGCTCCAAAAATTCCGGGAAAATACAGGAAAAATCAGCGTACAGGAAGCTTCGCGAAGAACCAAAGCGGGGCCAGAGGGGAGCCAAGGGAGGCCCAGGCGGCCACCTGGCGCGGCCCCACCCCTGGCCGCGCCAGGGGGCGCCTGGGGCCCCAGCTCCGCCTCTGGTTGCCCCCCTTCGCATATATATTCCTCTCGTCCCGAAACCCTCGAGGACGGAACCCTTTTTCACGATCTCGCCTCTGTTCCGCCGCCGCAGCGCTTCCAAGATCGGGAGCATCAGGAGAACTCTTCCCGGCACCCTGCCGGAGGGGAGAATCACCACCGGGAGCTTCTCCACCACCATGGACGCTTCCCGGATGAGTCGTGAGTAGTCCACCTTGGACCATGGGTCCATGATCAGTAGCTATGTGATGTTCTCCTCCCCTCTTTGCTCTTCATGGTTTAGACCTCGTGAGCTGCCCTACATGATCGAGGCACATATGTAATCTTATCGTTGTTGCTTTGCTGAGTTTGCTGGGATTTGATGGATTATGAGACTATGTTCAGATTGTGTTTGAGTAATATATTTGATTCACCTCTTTTATATATTTGTTCTTGAGTAATTCTTGCATGTTCTCCGTTGCTGTTTATTGCTTTGGCCAAGTAGTAGGTAGTAACTCCAAGAGGGAGCGTTATGCTTGATTGTGGGTTCATGCCCCCTGATGACTAGCTTGAGTGACAGAAACATGAGTCTAGGGGATGTGCTGTTGCCACAAGGGGGAAAACAACGGTGCTTGTACTTGCGGGTGCAAGGATTGTTTACTTTACGCAAAATTCTTTTAATGCAGTTGTCTGTTGCTTTGAGTTTACACTTTGGGTGGGATTCGCAACTTAATACCAGCGAGATGTTCTGGATAGATATCTCAAGGTGGATGATTAGTAGTAGATGCAGATGGATTTCGGTCTACTTGCCTTGGCGTACCGCCCATGCTTTTGAGCCTCTACCTTTCTTTGCAGCATAGTTAGCATTGGTTTGCCTCGCTTTGCTGTTTTATCGTCTTTTGGGAGAGAGACATCACTAGTGAACATCATGGGACCCCGGTCCATATTACCACCGCTGATCACACCTTCTATTTACTTCATGTTTTTATTTCCTAGTTGCAGTCATAGCTATCATTATTATCTCTTGTGTTTGATCCTTTCTAAACAACAAGGTCGGAGGGATTGATAACCTCTCTGTACTCGTTGGGAGCAAAGTTATCTGTATCTGTGTGCAGGTCCTGTCAACCGCTAAGTTTCTGGCGCCGTTGACACCTACTTGTCGACCCTCGGAGTCTCACATGATTCGATCCTTGGTATCTTTGCCAAGGGAAATTTGCCGCTACGCTACATCTCAACCTTCCACTTGGGGTAACCAACTAGGGGCGAGAAGCCATCAGGGACAAGGCTATTCGAATAGATAAACTTCCTTGCAGGGGTGCACCACATTACCCAACACGCTCGATCCCCTCTGGCCGGACACACTTTCCTGGGTCATGCCCAGCCTCGGAAGATCAACACGTCGTAGCCCTACCTAGGCATAACAGAGAGGTCGGCCCGCAGGTCTATATCCTAAGCGCGCAGGGGTCTGGGCCCATCGCCCATTGCGCACCTGCATGTTGGTGCGTATAGGCTAGTGGACAGACTCAGATCAAATATCCAAACTCGTTAAGCATGTTATTATGAAATAATCGCGAACAACGTCCAGGGCTAGGCCACCTCTCTCCTCGGTGTCTCAACCTGCCATGTCGCTCCACAACAAAGAATCACTCGGGGGCCATTAGGAACCCAGGCCCACCACTACCTGGATGGAGCCACCTGTCCTTTCAGCCCCCAATCCATGAATCACTTGCGGGTACTCTATGAGCCGACCCGACTTTAGTCACAACATGTATCATGTATATTATGTATTTAGTATAAACCCGTGATCATCACCCGAGTGATCATGGCCCGATAGTATAGCATGGCAGACGGACAAGAATGTAGGGCCACTGATGGAAGACTAGCATCCTATACTAAACATTTAGGATAGCAGGTAAATGTATGAACAGTGGTAGCAACAATGACAGGCTATGCAACAGAATAGGAGCTATCGAATCATCAACAGTAGGAAATCTAATGCAAGAATAAGATAGAAGAGAATGGGCGATATCTGGTGATCAAGGGGGGTTGGCTTGCCTGGAAGCTCTGTTGAAAGAGAAGAAGAGTCGTCGTCGACGTAGTCGATCACAGGGGCAACATCAGTGGTCTCGGGGTCTATCGGAGAAGAAGAGGGGGGAGAAACAGTAAATATAACACACACATGTGCATGACAAAGCATAACATGGCAATACGCGGATCTAGGGGTGTTATAATGCAATGCTACATGATACCGGCGAAGGGGAATAACATCCGGGAATGTTTTCTCGGAGTTAGGCATTTTCGGACATGCGAACCGGAGGGGGAATGTTGCATGTTCGCCATACTAGAAGAATGTGACAGACGAACGGACCACGTATTCGGATTCGTCTCGTCGTTCTGAGCAACTTTTATATATATAACTTTTTCATCTGACTTACGAATTATTTTATCTAATTTTCTAAAGTTTTAATAATATTCTAAAATTATTATTAATTCGAAAATAAATGCAAAATTGCTAAGTGCACACAGCACTATGTACACAGAAGTGTACACAGGCTGACATGTGGTCCAGAGGTCCCAGTTGACCAGTCAATGTTGACTCGTCAACAGGGGTGGGGGCCCCTGTCATACTGTCATCTAACTAATTAGAGGTTAGGTAGTTATTTAACCGGTTAACTACTGTTAAGCTAATTAAGCAAATTTTAATTAAGTTAATTAATTAATTTATTAATTATATATATATATATATATATCTTTTTTTAAAAGGGGTCGGGCCCCAGTTGTCATAGGCCCAATGGCCTAGCGGGGTGGGCGGTTTAAATGGGCGCCGGGCGGGGTGCGGGTGCCGCCCATCGGGGCGGACCCAGCGATGGTCGTGGCCACGGCGGGGTGAGCGTCGAGGCCCGCGGGGGCGGCTGGCGCAGCAGCGGCCAGCAGGGGCGGCCGACGCTGGGAGGATGAGGCGGGCGAGCGAGGAGCCGGCGGGCGGCCGTGTGGGCGGGCGCCGAAGAAGGCCGCGCAGGTGGGAGCAGCGCGGGGAGCGTTGGGAGGATGCTGCGGCAGGGGGCGCGAGCGCGGTCGGGCGGAGGCTGTCGCGCAGTGGGGCGAGGACGTGGTCGGCAGCCACGGCGAGTGGAGGCGGGACGGCAGCAAGCGGCGGCAACGGCGCGCGCGTGGCAGCGGTGGCACGACGCTTGGCAGCAACGTCGTTAGGGCAGCGGGCAGAGCCGGCGAGGGGCGGAGCGATCGCGCGAAGGCGGGGGCTAGTCCAGGTGCAGTGGTGGCCGAGGCGGCCGACGGAGGCGTGTGGCAGCGGGGAGGGCGGCCGCGGCCAGCCAGCGAGCGGAGGAGCTAGGTGGGTCTCGGCCCGAGAGGTGCGGGGTGATGGCTTCTCGCCCCTCGTTGGTTACCCCAAGTGGAAGGTTTGAGATGTAGCGTAGCGGCAAATTTCCCTTGGCAAAGATACCAAGGATCGAATCCCGTGAGACTCCGAGGGTCGACAAGAAGGTGTCAATAGCGCCAAAAACTTTTGCTTGACAGGACCTGCACACAGATACAAATAACTTTGCTCCCAACGAGTACAGAGAGGTTGTCAATCCCTCCGGCCTTGTCGTTTACAAAGGATCAAACACAAGAGATAATAGTGATAGGTATGAATGCAACTAGGAAATAAGAACAGGAAGTAAATAACGGGTGTGATCAGTGATGGTAATATGGACCGGGGTCCCATGATGTTCACTAGTGATGTCTCTCTCCCAAAAGACGATAAAACAGCTAAGCAAGGTAAACAAATTACAGCTGGGCAATTGATAGGATTATGTGCGCAAACCAATGCTAACTATGCTGTAAGAAAGGTAGAGGCTCAAAAGCATGGGCGGTACGCCAAGGCAAGTAGACCGAAATCCATCTGCATCTACTACTAATCATCCACCTTGAGATATCTATCCAGAACATCTCGCTGGTATTAAGTTGCGAGTCCCACCCAAAGTGTAAACTCAAAGCAACAGACAACTGCATTAAAAGAACTTTGCGTAAAGTAAACAATCCTTGCACCCGCAAGTACAAGCACCGTTGTTTTCCCCCTTGTGGCAACAGCACATCCCCTAGACTCATGTTTCTGTCACTCAAGCTAGTCATCGAGGGGCATGAACCCACAATCAAGCATAACGTTCCCTCTTGGAGTTACTACCTACTACTCGGCCAAAGCAATAAATAGCAACGGAGAACATGCAAGAATTACTCAAGAACATAAATATAAAAGAGGTGAATAAAATATATTACTCACACACAATCTGAACATAATCTCATAATCCATCGGATCCCAGCAAACTCAGCATAGCAACAGCATAAAGATTACATATGTGCCTCGATCATGTAGGGCAGCTCACGAGGTCTAATCGATGAAGGACAAAGAGGGGAGGAGAACATCACATAGCTACTGGTCATGGACCCATGGTCCGAGGGAGACTACTCACAACTCATCCGGGAAGCGTCCATGGTGGTGGAGAAGCTCCCGGTGGTGGTTCTCCCCTCCGGCAGGGTGCCGGGAAGAGTTCTCCTGGTGCTCCCGATCTTGGAAGCGCGGCGGCGGCGGAACAGAGATGAGATCGCGAAAAAGGGTTCCGTCCTTGAGGGTTTCGGGACGCGTGCAATATATATGCCAAAGGGGGTCACCAGAGGCCGAGGTGGGGCCCCAGGCGCCCCCCTGGCGCGGCTAGGGGTGGGGCCGCGTCGGGTGGCCGCCTGGGCCACCCCAGACTCCCCTCTGGCCCTGCCTTGGTTTTTCCGGAAGATCCCGATACGCTGAGTTTTCCTGTATTTTTCCCGGAATTTTTAGGGCACTTTTAATATGGGGGAAATCTGAAATAGAAAAACAGCAGAAAACAGGAACTGGCACTGTGGTGCACTGAGTTAATAGGTTAGTCCAAATATGATCAAAAGTGTATGGAAGTGCATAAATATCATAGCAATATCACACAAAAGAGGCATGGAGCAAGCAGAAATTATAGATACGTTTTGGACGTATCACGGGGCGATGCGCAGTGGACAGGGGAGGTGCAGGCTCGAGCGTGGTGAGCGGGGAGGTGCACGGCATGGCGGACGACGTGGGGAGAGAGGAGGAGATGTCAGGGCCTCACCGTGGGGCCGTAGGATCAAGGGCAGCGAGGCTCGGGAGGAGTACGGGGATGACGACGACGGTGCAGCGATGACGGTGAGGACGGTGGTGACGACGGGCGACGGCGTCAGGTTGGCGATGAGGCGAGGCTGCAGCTTTAGGCGGGCGTCGCGCGAGGAAGAGGAGGACGAGGACGTGATGTCCGGCGACGGGATGGCTGAGGCGGAGGCGCTCTGGGCAGCGGCGGCGGGTCCACGGTCGCCGAGGCGCGGTGGCGTCGTCGGGCTTTGGAACCCCGATCCAGATAGGATCGGGAGAGAAGGGGGGAGTGGGGTGGTTAGGGTTACGGTTGGGGTGGGGAGGGTAAGTAGGCCACGGGGTAGACGGGCCGACCGGCTGGGCCAAGGCCCAGTTGGGCAGGGGGTTTTCCCCCATGTTTTGATCACCTTTTGTAGGTTTTGTTTTCTGTTTTTCCTTTTATTTAATTTTCCTTTACTGTTTTGTTTTTCTGTAGTGTTATGAAATTCAAAAGCTAAACCTAGAGTAATATTATTACCTATATCTCTGTCGTAAATAACTTGGCACTTTAACTAAGTATTTTGTATTTGTGTATTACTTAACGAGCATTTAATTATTTGTTTTACCGTTGTTTTAACTAATCTAGTGCATCTATTTTTTTATAAAAGTGGTGATTTCCCCGTCACAACTACCTATGATCTATTTGCCACATTTCGAACACTTTTGTTTTAATGTTTGAAACCTTTTACCGTTTGACTCGAATTTGAATTTTGAATTCGAACGAGATTTGAATCAGAGTGAGTTTAGTAACAGTAACAGTGGTGACGTGACATCATTAGCAGAGGGCCATTGTAGCTTAATTATCCGGGCGTCACATTCTTCTTCATGCGCGGGGAGGCCACCGACGGCGTTGACACCCGTCTGGCCGATGCGCCGACCAGGTGGTGCACCGCCTTCTTAGACCACTACAACGGGCTCCTCATGTGGGAGGCCTGCGAGGGCACGCGCTTCGTCTACAACCCGGCCACGCGGAGGTCGGCAATGCTACCGCGCGCGTCGCGCACGAAGCCTTGGGGAATCGCCTCCGCCGCGTACCTCGTGTTCGACCCCTTCGTGTCTCTCCACCACGAGGTGCTCCTGCTCCTTGAGCTGCCTAGCGAGCCCCAGCCCCCTGAACCAACCGACCCGCCGCCGCTGCCGCCATTCAATGTTGTGTGGCTCTTCTTTGCGGACGCCTAGTCGTCGCCGCCGCCTCATATAGACACCGGCGAGGAGGACTGGTTGTCCTCGGACTCGGAGGACGAACGCGCGGAAGCTTGGGAGGCCCCGTCAGTGTAAGCACATCGAGGCAAAGGACACCTTGGGGCTTATGGAATGGTTGCCGTCGCCGTATGTGGTGCAGGTGTTCTTGTCCGAGACCGGCCGGTCGGACGACAGGGTGTTCGTCCGGGAAGGCGCCGCCACCGGGACGGTGGCCGACAAGTGGTCGGATCCACCATCATCTAGCTACGTTATGGCATTTTATCTACCAGATTGCGGGTCGCGCCGCCGTGGCGCCGTCTACTGGCGGCAATCGCTCTACGTCCATTGTCGCGGTGGTTTCATCATCAGGTACATGAAACAGTCACCATAGCAGCATCCCATAGCCCGCCTAGGCACTGATAATTTGATTGCTACATCATTAACGCTGCAAGTTGTCGCTGCTGACGGGAAAGTATGTGGTGATCAAAACCCCAGGAGTCATCAAAGTCGCCGACCGTCCGTGGGCCATGCCGCGCCTGAGCAAGTCTAGGAAGGGGGTTTACTGCACCATCATCGACATCCTAAAGCTCCAGGTATGGGTACTCGCCGAAGAAGAATCACCGACGGCGAAGCCGGTGTGGGAGATGGCACATCACGCCGACCTCGAGCCCTCCATCAGGCAACTGATCCGCAAAAACCTCCAAAACACTTAGAAGTTTTGGATCCTGGACGATCCTAGGAGACCGAAATCATCGGCTGAGCAGAGATGCCGCGAATGGGACTCTAACAACGAAGACGACGACGATGGCGCCTATGTCGAGGAAGAAGAAGGGGATGGTGCCTTGGGCGGGTCCATTGGCTGGCTGGATTTCTTGGGGTACCATCCTTGCAAGGAGATTGTGTTCTTGGGCCACCAGTACAAGCGTTGCGCTTATGCCTACTACCTGAGCACCTCCAAGCTTGAGCACCTCCAAGCTTGAGTACCTTGGTGATCTTGTGCAAATTAGCTTAGGGGCTAAATACTAGTTAGTTTAACTACTAGCCTATGACAAGTGGACCCTAAACTAATTAATCTAATTAACTAGAATATTTTAGTTGCTGCCTATGACATGTGGCCCACATCCTCCCCATCTGACCACTCAAGTTGACTTGGTCAACTCGAATTAAAATAAAACCAGATATTCAGAAAATCGTTTAAAACTTTGAAAAATCATATAAAATAATCCGTAACTCGGATGAAAAAAAATTGTACACGAAAGTTGCTCAGAAAAATATGACGAATCCGAATATGCCATCCACACCCACGTCAAACACCTCTAACAGATCAAACGTTGAACATTTTCACCTAGATCAATATACTGATATATCACTCGAGCTGCGGATATTTTCCCCTCTTCTTCTAAAATGCTTAGAGATGCATTAGAGCATGTCACCCACACATTTTACCCCGGCATGCATCTGTGTTACATTTGTTTGCTATGTTATTTATTGTTTCCCCTCTATTGTTTCTTTTCCGATAGACCCCGATACCGTGATAGACGCCGATACCGTGATTTTGAAATTTTTTTATCGATTTTGAAAAAGTGTTCATCTATTTTTCTAAAGAGCACAACGATTTTGAAAAAGAGTTCGTCGATTTTAAAAAGAGTTCGTCGATTTAAAAAAAAGTTCATCGATTTTGAAAAAGAGTTCATCGGTTTGAAAAGGAGTTCATTGATTTTGAAAAGAGATCATCGATTTTGAAAAAGGGTTCATCGGTTTTGAAAAGAGTTCATTCAAATTAGCAAAAAGAATAAAAAACCGAAAAAAAATAAAAAAACAGAACAAAAACCGTTCCGAATGAAAAAGAAAGACGAAAAAATAAAAAATGAAATGAAAATGAAAAAAGAAATAGAAAAAGGAAAAGACGTAAGAAGAAAAAGAGGAAGAAGCTGTAGTTGTGCAGGATCGAGTCGCAACGAAGGCGTGTATACATTTTTGTTTACGACAGAAAAAACTGGAATGGACCGACCCTAGCTAGCGCTGCTGCAGGCGCCGGTTTGCAGAAACAGCAATAACTGGCGCCTGCAGCGCTAAATAGGAAATACCATGAATGGGCCTACAGTGCATGAGGTGATCATGTCCTCGTGCCATGGGGCCTTCCATTATTAATTAGAGCATTTCCAATAGCAGCACAAAAAACCAGCGCCCAAAAAAAGTTTTAGTGCGCCACTGTAGCACTTTTAGTGCGTCGGACCCAACATTGCTTTAGTAGATGCCCAAAAACTCGCGCTCAAAAAAACGCGCAGTGTAAATTGTGAAGCGCGCGCAATCCGACGCCTCAAATTTGCAGCTTTTGATGGCGCTTTTCAGCGCGCGCCCAATCTTTTTTTGCGCCCGCACTATTTTACAGGTTCTGTTGGAGCTGCCCAGCGCCTAAAAAACTCGAATTTTAGCGCGCGGAGCGGTTTTTGGCCGCCTGTTGGAGATGCTCTTAGACGAGAACATTGTGAGCCCATCAGCAAATACGAAGTTTCTCGTTGTTTTTTTTTTACAAATAATGGAAACATGAAGTCAGGAATTCAGTCCTTAGTCGGCAGTCAGTAACACGGACGAAGAGCAAGTGACATGCAAAAGGGGTTCCGTTGAGTAAATTCAGCCTGAATCAAGCTTTGAAGGCTTCAACCAAGCCGTGTCATTGCAATCCGATCGAGGGGCCAACGACGGCCGGACGGCCGGAGGGCAAGCTAGCTAACTAGCTAGGCAAACCGTGCTCTAAGCTAGTTTCAATTCAAGCCCGTCCGTCCTCGACGGTACAAATTTACGCTGATAAGGAGGAGGACCGGTCGGTTCAAATTTCACGAACGACCTCGCTAGCTAAGCTAGCAGGACCCGTTCACCCACGCACCGACGTCCAGATAGCAACCCAGTCGGTCCCTTTCCAGCACGCGCGTTGCGTTGGATCAAATGCTAGTTGCTCGCCACACACTCACACTGACCGACGGCCACGCGTTCAGTCAGATTTTCGTCTTCCCTCACTCGCAAAATAAATAAATAAAATCGTCTTCTTCCCTATAGCTTTCTTACAAGAGGAAAACTTTTCACCTCTTCCTGGACGTACGGCACACGTACGCGTGTAGAATCGTGTGTGTACGCACGTGACGAACGTCGCTGCCGGGTATGGAAGAGACTGACTCCATTAGAGAACAGAGACGTACGGCGGTTTTGCCGGCCGGCGACTGTGGCGTACGCTTGGCTAGTCAAGCAGATTGCTCTCGACCCACCGGCTCCCTTTAGCAGTCTATCCACATGACCATATGGATTACTGAAGAAATGCACTGCCCTATCTAACTTTTAACTCCAAACGGAAGATCCCAGGAACGCACGCGTGTGTTCCCGTTCCAACTAGTCACCAGTGTCCCTTTCCCAAGTAGGAGTACTTACTGCGTACACATGTTCTTTTACTTACCACGCACGATGGGGACTCTACTCTACTTAGCTTGACGAGTCACTTGCCAGCTGATACTGAGAGCCATCCACGTTTCACGGGCTGTCGAGCACTGCATCCACATATCAGTGCATGTGATACTGACAGCCGAGCCACCACCAGTTTTACCCCCCTCAAACATTGCATGCAACCATCTCATCTCTCCTTCACGTGGGCATTTGGAAAAAAAAAACCCGAGAAGAAAGCGTATCCGCATGACGCATTGACACGCACGCCCGGCCGGGGCAGAAGACGTCACGGCATTGCAACTTGCGCGGTGCGCGCCCACACGTAAACTTTGAGTCCGTGCATGCATGCATGCATGCATTGCATGTGAGCACCGACCAATCCAAGAAGACCCCGGCCGTGCATGCACGTACGTCAACGATCGATCGATGGATACCACTTCAGCTGGACCACGCCATAAAATCCGAGTCCTTTGCTCGTCGGTTTCCAAGTTCAGCATAATCCCGCTACACGTATGCGCGGTTGCGAGGAAAGCTCGTGCACATGCAAGGTCAGGTAGAGCGATTCATCAAGTTCCTATACATTTCCGGGACAATACGTACCTAACTTCATCGTTATTTTCTTGTACCGAATACACTACAGTATTTGCTAAGACGACAGCCAAGAAACTCGGAAGCATAAGAAAGTGAACAATACCGATGGTTCGATGTCTTGACTCTTCCACGACTGAGAACGTGGAATGTTCAACCAAAAACGATTGCACCACGGCAGTAGACACTGTAGTACTGTCCAAGATTTAAAAATATATCATTTCATGAGCGAATTGCCTTTTACGACGACTTTGTGACCCATTTTGCTCACATGTAATATACCTGCTCATCATTACCTTCCAAGTAGGCACTCATTACTGTACCAATAATTTCTTCACCCCCCCTAAAAAAACTAGTTGACCAACAAAGTCCTACCTACTAGTGAGGATATGATATCTAGACATGCATGCACCATTATGAAATATCGCACGCGTTGCTTGTTTGAATAGCATCCCCATCAAGCTACACCTCAGAAATTCATCTGGAAATTCCCGCAAAAAAAATATGCGAATTGATTTTTTTAGTAAATGCTAGCTATAGCAAAAGTATATCTTACAAAAGGTAAATCAATGCATACATTTGAGTTGTTTTTAAGAGAAAAACTTTGTGCACATAGAGGATGAGTAGAAATGCATAGATGCAAACTCCGGAAAAGATAATTTTATGTGCTTATAACTGTTTAAGGACTGATTTATTATTGTTGTGGAATGATATTTTATTTTCGGTTCTGTTGGACATGTTATCTATGTGCATCATCCTATGCAGAGGCCCGACATTCCTTAAATGTGTTTGTACCATCTCGATATATTGAACTGAATGAAATGCCCTTTGTAAAAAAAATGTTTATTACTTTAACCTGAAGAATTTGGATTTTAAGTTACACAGCTTGTGTTGTAGCTAACTGTACAACAATTTAATTTATGATTTATCTCCACCTCGTAAACTGTC
>LR738715.1:115992657-116004435 GCA_902687465.1 Secale cereale
AATCTTATGATGTGTATCTACCTATCCTTTACATGCATAACTTTTTCATATTTTTTAAACTTAAAACTGTGTTTTTTTTGTCTGTGGAAATTTTCATTATTGGTTTCATATGAATCTAGGTTCAAAAAAATTATCCCTTGGCATCGCCGATTCATGATGTGTGCACTGCCAAAAATAAGTTCTATAGGTCGTTTAGTGTGCTTTTAGTCTTAGGATCTTTGCCTAACATTCTATATAGTGAGTTATGTGATGCACTTTCCTCATTGTTTGAGGGATAACAAACGGATTTTTTTGGTGTAGGCGTGGTTACAATTTTGTTTGGTCGCCATATCAGGCTCATCTCTGACCAATGGACGGTTTTGGTCATGGTTGTATGGTAGTCTGTCGTTCATTTGTCGAGGGCTTGGGCGCTGCTTCGGAATATGTTTCCGATTGTCCTTGGTTGTGGTTGGCGTCATCTATGATGCTCGCGTGCACCCTTCTGCTTCCCCTGGTTTATGCCTATCCAACCCTATGGCCCCTCTTCTTTGGCCTGGGTGGAGGTAGATCTTGTGACATTAGGTAGGTGTCCTCGTCGCTCGGTGATGTTGTGTTCTTGTGCAATTGGTTTGGCTCAAGGCTTGTGGTGGATCCATCCTTGTGTTGCAGTCCTTGTAGTCGTTTTTGTAGTCGAGTTTTGGTCGTGTTGCTTTGCAATTGCATTTCCGGCTTTGTAGTGGATGGTTCTCTCTCTCATGTCTTTTCTCTAGTCTAGGTTGGGTTTAGTCGTCATCCTATGGATCACCATGATCCTTTGTTGTTTAGGTTTTCAGTTGTATCGCGCCGCCATGGTGTGGCATTGTTTTTTAGAAAAGGAGGGTCGTCCCTGACCTCTACATCATTAATACCCTAAAAACGAGAGCAAACGATGACATCATGTTCTAGACAATGTGTGCGTAACCGACTGCCTGGTTGACATGGCTAGTGAAATGCCAAGAACATGCTGGTCTCATGCTAATTAAACAAACAAAAATGCATTAGAGCAGGTGTACTGTTTACACGCAAAGTAGGCAACACCGCATATACATGTATAATTTGCAGTGTGAATGCATTATAAGTTGACAAGAGCGACGACTTGTTAATAGGTTGGTCGTATACGAGTGAGCTCACAAAGATTAGGTTTGGGTTTATTGACTAAATCCCTTGAATGTATCAGCAAGAAGATCGACTACTGCAAGGACCAATTAGGAAAGCGGACTTTGTGGCCAAAAACAGTTTAGGCAAGAAGACAGAAGATGACTAGGCAGAATTCAACTATTATATACATACATACATACATACATGTAATGTCAAGGCAAGCTGAACCAGTGCACATGCATGTTAGGTTACCGCATCATGTTGCCTGCACTGGATGGACTTGTCAACAACCAAGATTATGTGGAGGAACAAATAGTTCTAACTTGACTCTTCTGGTTCTGAGGAGGCCTCCCTTGATTATTCATTCTTAAAATAACACATTTTGTGTTCAGGAGGCCTTCCTGCATGAGATATTGTTCTTTTTGTGGTTAGGTTAGGACTTAATAATAGATACAAGATTAGCAATTGCTGCCACATTAAAACTTAACTTGGAGCATTCCCTTGAAGAAAAAGGAAAATATGGGGCTGGGACTGGGAGATACTCCCTCCGTTCCTAAATATAAGACAATTTTAGAGATTGTACTATAGACTACGCACAAAGCAAAATGAAAGAATTTACACTTCAACGTACATCTATATACATTCGTATGTAGTTCATAGTAGAATCTCTAAAAGATCTTATATTTAGAAACAGAGGGAATAGATCAAAACTTCAGCCATCCAAAGCTTGTACCTCTACCTTCTTCAGAATGGTAAAATAAATTTATTTTTACAGAATAGGAACAAAACACAGGTCCAAGTTATTCCTTACAAGGACCTTTCAACAAATCTGGTTTAGTACGGTTTCACAACTCATCGCCAAGACTTGGTCGGAACTCACAAATTCACGGGTGGTCAACATAGAAAATCTCACTACACATGCAAAAGCAGCTAATCACAGAATCAAGCTGCCCATGAGAGAAATCACAGTGACAATTCCCAATCGGAATAGTCCAGGTACTTGCTTGCTGGAAACTAGCACATGGGTATATGTGTCCCTTTTACGCATGGAGGGACCATATGGTACATGTACTACTGTCCACCACTAAAAATCCATCGCATTCAATCTCAAACCAAAAAAAGAAATCCATCACATTTTGTTGTTGTTGTTGTGTAGCTCAAATGTTAAGTTATTTTATTTATCATCAAACATTGCACGTGTGTAGTATACATCCACATTAACATGTTGAATTTGTTTGAACACATTCTGAAACTTTAAAATGTGATTGTTGTCGAGCTATTTCAAGATAATAAAGTACCCACCGGCACCTGTGTTCCGAAGATTTGCTTCTAGATGTAATATATAATCAAGAAACGCTTTCGGTCGATGATGCTCCTGGTGATAGCTAGGTTAGCCATGGTGAATTTGTAATTTTTCAATCTCTTTTGGTCTTCGATAGACAACTTGGACTGCGTGAGGTCGTGCGCGCGCACACACACAGACACATGCATAGTGTTGCATTCGGTTTTTGAAATGGGAAATAAAATCATCTATAGCTCTTCTAGGGAGTATCAGCACACTCATTTGGTTCCCTCGCATCGGGCATGGGTTGACTAGGTGAGGTATTGCCAGGGGTGTAGAGATGTTGGTTGTTGGATGATCTAGAGACATTTCTGTGGAGGTCAAACCCTTGATTCGATCTTTACATTTACCACTTTGATCCACAAGATACCAAATGTGTCATTTATTTACTGAAGATTTTGTTTGAAGCTTGACATTTAGGGCGAGAACCCTTCTTATGACCATTGCTGGTTGAAAAAAGATCTTCATTTGATTTCTTTAAGGTGTTACCTTGGAGTACTAATTTGATGATGTGGTGCTCGGGGCTGGGCCAGTTCTACGGTATTTTCCAGTAACAATGCAAATAAAAGTTATGTACAAAATAAAAGAAGCTACAAAATGATGGTTGGGTCCATCTAGCCAATGCCTGCTCTAGGAAACAACATTGGAAAGAAATACTCCCTCTGTAAACTAATATAAGAGTGTTTACGGAGGGAGTATAAATCAGGCTAAACTTGAGTCAATCCAATCCTGAAGAGCTTGATGCAACTGCGGTTTAGTTTTGTGCTTAAGCAACTCAAGATCTCTCATGAGTTGCAACTTCCAAGAAATGATGCTGGGAGCTATATGTTTGAAGCTTTTGTTGGTTCTTTGCATCTAGATATGCCAGCAACTCATGATGACTATGCTCATAGTCAAACCATTGGGTAATTCATTCAGAGCCAAATTAAGTTCCTGGAGGACAGACGTATCTCTCTTTTTGTTGGGAGTGATCATATCCCGGCATTGAAGTGCAAACTTACAGTCGAGAAAGAGATGTAGGGGAGTTTCTTCCACATTCTTATTGCATAGCGCACAATGATAGGAGGGTAAGTGAAAGGACTTTTGATGGACAAGACTTCTGGTGTTCAGTCTGTCAAGGACAAGAAACTAGTAGAAAATTTTGTAACTCTGGACAACTGAAGATTTCCAGATCTTTTTGAAGATGGGAGAGACTATATCCCCCGCATTAGGGATTTGTATAGCTTGGCAACCGAGAAGTTTGACGAATTCCACATATATTGACATCTGTCTTCATTGTTAGATAAATTGGTCAGAGCCAGAACCGGTTGCACTTGTTCGAAATGGTCAAAAGCCTAAATAGACAGGGTCTGTGCAGTTTTTCTTCTAGGTTTGCAGAACAAGAAGCCAAAGATATGAATTCAGGTAGTAACTTCAATATGCTTTTCCATGAGAAGGATCCTACTGGTCTGTCAATGGGTGGACCATTGGAGTAGTAAGTGTTCCAAATCAAGTGAACCCATGGATGATCATGTCTGTTGAGAAACTTATGTAAGTGCTTCATGAGCAGTGGTTTATTACGAGTGGCAACATCAAGAACACCAAGTCCCCCTTGATCTTTGGGTTTGCAGACTTTTTTCCGAGCAACCAGAGGAGGGCCCTGCTCTTTCATACCATATTTTCTCCAGAAGCAATGGCTGATGTATTTGTTGACTTAATCAATTACGGTAGCAGGGAGGGCCAATTATCTCATAAGGAAGGTTGGCATGCTTAAGAAAGCACTTTTGATCAAAGTCAGCTTTTCCCCATATGATAATAGTGTGGAACAACCAGCGAGTCTCCTCTCAATTCTTTGCATCATAGGGCCGGGATAAAATCTTCCACCTTTGATCAATTACAGTAGTAGGGAGGGCCATTTCGATTTCTCATAAGATACTCCCTCCGTTCCAAAATAAGTGCCTTAAATTTATACAAAAATCAAATTACTCTTCACCTAGCTAGGTAGCCCTGCTCTGAAAACCTTCACCTCCAGGATAAAGAAGATTTCAGCATCTGAAATACCACCAAATTCAGACGCATGGTTTGGTGAGACGACGGACCACAACAGCCCTTGCCAGGAAAATCATACATCGATCTAGCCGTTCGTCCACTAGCACACCTGGCGCGCATTCGGGCAGCGCAGGTGTGGACACCCCAAACCAATCGATTTGTCCATGGGGGGGACAAACCGTGCCTAGCCGGAGACTGCCTAAAACTGCAGCTAGCCAGCGATCGATCGTATTCGTATCCTCTTGAAACGAAAATCAGCTCTTGGCTTGCTTCCGACCATGGACCAGACGGCATTTTTCAAAGCGGACCAGCCGGTGGCAAGGGCTACTTTTCAACGCCGGTTAGCTAGCTAGCTAGGCCTAGGCTCTTCTATAAAATCCAGCATTGCTCGCGCTGCTCTCTTGCCAGTTGCCACCTTTGGTTAATCGTGTCTGCTCCTCCCAGCCCTATAAATACACCCAGGAGCTCCATTGTTTCTTGCATCCTCTAGAGCCACCGCACCCCTTGCTGCTAGCTATAGCAACCTCGCTCGCATCAAGAAGTTCTCAAAATCAAGAGGCTCTCTGACTCGTCCAAGGCCCCAGCATCGATCATGCCGACCAACATGATCTCCAAGTATATACTTACTGCATATAATCGCGCTTTTCGTCGTGTGTGTGTGTGTGTGTGTGTGTGTGTGTGTGTGTGTGTGTGTGTGTGTGTGTGTGTGTGTAGATCATGGATCGATGATCCTTGCGTGTTAGTTTCATGAAGGGATCGATCTTGATTTGATCATGCGTGTAATTGCTGTTTCTGCTGTTTTGTTTGATCATCCAAGCAGGGTGCTTGAGAAGGCGGTCCTTCCACTGGATGTCGCACCTCCTGCAAAGAAGGGACCAGGTACTTGAGTTTTATCTGTGTAATTCCTGTGTTTATTTTATGCACCCACGGCATGGTTTCTTTCTTTGATCCTTAGTATTGTTGCCATCTCCTGCTGTTTGGGACCTCTCTGAATTTGTGCATCCTAACAATTCAGCTTCTCGGACGAGCGTGCTTCGCAATCCGAACATGGAGAAGCTTCAGAACGGCTACCTATTCCCGGAGGTACGTGCAGAAGATCTAGGGATTTCACTGCCATTTAAGCACGCATGTTCTTCACTCACTAACCAATATATGCATGATGTGTCTGACTGATCATCCTTTGGGTACGTGCGTGGTTCAGATTAGCATGAGGCGCGAGGCGCACCAGAAGAAGTACCCAGACGCCAAGGTCATCAGCTTGGGCATCGGCGACACAACCCAACCCATACCAAGCATCGTCACATCGGCCATGGCCGAGGTATATATATGGCTGTTTTTACTTGGTTCTACACCGGCTAATTTGCATTTAGTTACCTGTACAAGCGCATATGCATGAAAAGCCACATGATCGAGGTACTGTTTTATAAGAGAAAAATGGTACTGCTCGTACATGATCTTGTTATAATTTCCCGACAGTGCTAGGCTGCTAGCCAAATACAACACGGGAGCTGATTAAATTAGTCGAGTGTTGAGTCCATTTCAGCATGTGCAAATGCCCAATAATTGCACAGACATTTCCGATGATCTATATATACAAGACATATATACAAAGGGTTGGTATTTGCAAGGCAAGAACTTGGCTAGCTAGGTTAATTCCTGGTACTGCAGCGGCCAAGATATCTCACCAACTACACTAGTTAACCACAAGTCGTTGATCTCCAACAACATGCTGTCGATCTTTGCTCTGCGTCCCACCAGAAATCCTCTGCCAAATGTACCAAACATTTTTCACATACTCCGTATTAGTTAATACTCCTTCCGTCTCATAACATAAGACGTTGACGTATGTGACCCTCAGTGGTTAACTACACGTACACGTGCACACAAGACCTTTCCTCCAAGCCGAGAAGGAGACCACGTGTCGTACGTCGTCGTGGTAGACAGCTAGTGCAAGCCTAGATAGATTCTGAAGCTACGAGATCATACAGCCCCATCAGATTTGACTTGTCAGACCCTTATCTCCAACAATGGCGGTCTCTTTCTTTGCATGCTACATTCTCTGCTTCCATGGCTACCATGCAAAACTTTCTTTCTCTCTTTGTCAAGCCCTGCCCCTGCCTGCCTGCATCGTTTCCTCATCTGTGCTGCCACAACCCCCCTAAAATCGGAAGTGGCTGATTAGGTGTACTTGCATCACCAGTCTCTGATTAGGGGATGATAAGGTGTCTGACACTGCATGTGCATGGCTGTCTTATTTGCCTACCATGGCTGATATATACTCTCGTGGACAAGTCTATGCTGCCAGATATATAATATATGTAGTCGATCTTTGTGATGATCGACCGATGCCTGCACATATTTGTTGCATCACATCTGCACCTGGCCAACCCTATTCCTTGGATAAACACACTGAAAGTGCTTCCAAATATCGCACTACTGGTCAGATATTCACTGTATTTTATGTGGCTGGCCATGCATGTTACTATTATGTTGACATCACATCACAGGACGAAAAGGCGACGACTGACTGAGACCCGACAACAGATTTACGCTTGCTTGCTTGCTTGCTTGTGCTGCTTGACTTTGATACTCACTGGCTGAAATTGACCAACTAATTTGTTTCCAGAAACAGTTTTGGTTGAAGGAAAATGAAAACAAAAAATATTCATGGCTTACACATTTTTCTCCGATTTTTTACAGTACGCGCTTGCGTTATCAACTCCTGAAGGGTACCAGGGCTACGGGCCAGAGCAAGGCCAGACGGTAATTAAGATTTCTGACCGAAACAATAGATGATTAAGCTTCTCTCACGATCACGAAATTACGTAGCTAACACGTGCATATGCATGCAGAGGCTGAGGAAGGCCATCGCCGACGTAGTGTACCCAAACATGGGGATACGAGACACCGAGGTGTTCATCTCCGACGGAGCGCAGTGCGACATCGCGCGCCTCCAGGTTCAGCAAAACTACGTACCCAAGAAATCAACAGTGTCCTCTCCCAAGAAAGGATCTCATCTTGTGTTCTCTTCTCCTTGTGGACGCAGATGATGTTCGGGCGAGACGTGACGATCGCCGTGCAGGACCCCACCTTCCCGGGGTACGTGGACAACGGCGTGATCATGGGGCAGACGGGGCCGGCGGCGGGCGAGGAGGAGTCCGGCGGCAGCAGGTACGGCGGGATCGAGTACATGCGGTGCGCGCCGGAGAACGCCTTCTTCCCGGACCTGTCGCGCGTGCGCCGCACCGACGTCATCTTCTTCTGCTCGCCCAACAACCCCACGGGCCACGCCGCGTCGCGCGACCAGCTGCGGCAGCTCGTCGACTTCGCGCGCCGCAACGGCTCCATCGTCGTCTTCGACTCCGCCTACGCCTCCTACGTCTCCGCCGGCGACGGCGAGGACAAGCCCCGGTCCATCTACGAGGTGCCCGGCGCGCGGGAGGTGGCCATCGAGATCTCCTCCTTCTCCAAGTTCGCCGGGTTCACGGGGGTGCGGCTGGGGTGGGCCGTGGTGCCCGACGAGCTGCTCTACGCCGACGGCACCCGCGTGGCCCGGGACTTCGACCGCGTGGTCACCACCTGCTTCAACGGCGCCTCCAGCGTGGCGCAGGCGGGCGGGCTGGCGTGCCTGGCCACGGAGGAGGGCCGCGCCGCCGTGGCGCGCGTGGTGGCCGGGTACAAGGAGAACGCGCGGGTGCTGGTGGGCACCTTCCAGGCGCTGGGCAAGGAGGTGTACGGCGGCGACGACTCGCCCTACGTCTGGGTGCGCCTCTTCCCCGGCCGCCGGTCGTGGGACGTGTTCGCCGAGATCCTCGAGAAGACGCACGTCATCACCGTGCCGGGCAGCGGCTTCGGCCCCGGCGGCGAGGGCTTCGTCAGGGTCAGCGCCTTCAACAGCCGGGACAAGGTCGTCGAGGCCTGCGCCAGGCTCACCACCTTCCTCGCCTAAACCCTCCGTCCACCGTCGTACGTTCCGCATCGTGCAGTAGCACAGCGCTTTTTGCTTACCCATTCATGTATCCGCACGCACGTTCGTACAATAACGCTGCGAGATACGACGCCACGTTGACACGTAAGTATACAGGCTCGTGCTCATCAGCTACGTTTATGTACTGGACAATCATATATGTATGCTCTAATGAATGCTCATTGGTTAATACATGGATGGAACAATAATGGAACATATATAGTCTAAATTCTAAAAGCACTCGTGCTCTCAAAGAGTTGAGTCTCTTTACAGTTTACACTTAGATATACTGATACACGAATCCTTCAAAACAAAAATACTATCTCCGTATCAAAATATAAGACGTTTTAGACACGAAGGGATTAAATACGTTTTTTATACGGAGGGATTGCATATTACTGGTACATGAAGCAAGCAAGCAATACAAGTGCACAGAGATAGTTTGTTTTCAGATCCACGACCAACACCTCAAGACACTTGGATCTTATTTCGATCGGACAAACAAACATCATTTTGCGTCGGTAATCCCTTCGTTTTCAGTTTCATTTTCCTCTTCGCTTTCTTCGTCCTCGCTAAGGTCCAAGTGGTTCATGTTCTCTTCCAGTGGGGGCAAGCCATCGTCAGATTCAGAATCTGATCCTTCCTCTGTGCTTCGGTGTGGTTTATCCGCCACTGTGATGCACAAATAATAACAAAGTAAAATCAATGTCCGCAGAACCAATCTTAATACAATTTGTGTATGGATAGATTTTGCCAAAGTTCTAATGCTCTGAGATGCATTGCGATTGTTACCGTTTACAGGTGACTTTGAAACACTCGACGACGCGCTTGACAGCCAGGAGTTCTGCACGTTGATTATCTCGGTGCCATTTTCACACTTGGAGTATGCTTTCAGCAGATCCCTGCAACATTATTGCACGGAAAATGGTGTGAAAACCTGACCTAATACATTACGTAAATGAAACATGTTCTGTATGAAGAATCCAGGCTAGTTAATGTGAAGGGCATATAGTGCACAATTTGGGTATTGCATTCAAACTAAGATGATTGAATGCTGGATAAAGTAAAATATGCAGCAAAGTGCCCTATCATGGCACCATCGCTGATTGTTAGTGATTAAGTCAGCAGTTAGCGTGTATGACCAGAAATTAATTTGCTTCATCTATGAAATAACAGTCATTGGGTTTTGCATCTTGCAGGACAATGGTACACTCAACTATCTCATTGCTTACACTACCCATAAATAAGTGTAGAATGGTGTGCACAGTCTAAAATTCACTACAAACTTATATGTAATACCAAAAATATATTTAGTAGACTGACCTGTTAAGTGATAAGAATGAGTGACCCCACTTGAATTTGGCAAGCAGCTGTTCTCCTGTCTCTTCCTCCCCACTGTGAATATAGTTAAAACATAAGCTGAAACCATAGCAGAAAATAACTAGCACTATCCTGAAATATGAATTCACACGCTGGATATGTCACACCATAAATTCAGACCTACAGTTTAGCTGAACACTTGGGAGGAAAGTTAGGCACTAAACTAGTTCATCAACAACAAAATGCCCAAACTACCACACCTCTCAAGCCTAGAAGTAATATCAAAGCTCAAAGCACCATGGAATTATTTTATCTACATCAATAGCTTAACAAACACTTTTTGAAAGGGAGGCTAGAAAATTTACCATATTATGAGGGCTGCAGATAAAGCTTCGACACAGGAAAGCTGACATGGCCGGCCATAATTCACAGGGTTTGCTGCTACCAACCATGGCACTGCAAACAGTAGAATAAAACATACAATTTAATGAATCCACATCGATTTACAAGAGGCAAAGCCTTGTCCTCGCGACAGGAACCAATTACCGCCCTAATTTGGGTAAAGAGAAACACGGTAAAAACAGATTCTTTCAAAGAAAGCATAACAAAGTTATGTTCTAAAATCTGAACTGAAAGACCAGGGAGAGTCTGGAACTTTGACTTGAAGGGATGCAGTTTAGAGAGGTCTTTTGTGGAACCATCTTACTGGTATGTTACATGTAGTTCATGCAAAATAGGTATGAGAAAACAACCCCACATTTCTAAATAAAAAATGGACACAAATGATGCACCTCCTTAGGGGATTTACTTAAATACGATGATCTTACAGAGACGAGGAGCACCACAACGGAGTTTCACGAACGGGACATCATCTAAACGTGCCCAGGAACAATCAACCACGGCCAATCCTTTTCGTTGCACGATAGGATGATCTTCCTTGGACACACAATGTGTCCCAACAGGGCTGAAAGCAAAAGGAAACCAATCAGCTGGAGTAATTATGTATCTGAAAGGCCAAGCTTACATGAGCATTTTGAGCTTGTTTTATAAAATTTTACAGGACCACCAAACTGAGAGAAATCACAAAACTTAGCTTCACACAGTTTCACAGTAACAAACGTTTTACAAACTTATACAGGATAACCTAACTGAGCGAAATCACAAAACTAAGCTTCAAAGAGTTTCACATGATTCCTTTTATTGCATATCTTATACATTACCTGAGAACAACACCACCAAAACCATTAGTAACTCGCAATTCCTGCAAGAGAAACAACAAACTTGTTAGAGAAAATTTCTACTTCTTTGAAGTTCCCTGAGTTTAACCAAAAGCACGTCATAACAGTACAATTTACAAGCCTGGAAGAATCAGCTTGTGATATTAAATGACCTTGACTCTATATACATGTGCATGCAGTATGTGTATATTTTCCATTTTAGCATGTACCTTGGGTTTCACCCGCAAAAATAATAGCATGTACCTTGGTTTTGAGAGGAGGGAATGGGTTTTGAATTTTAGATGTTGTGAACCAAGTGGTGCCTTACCTTTAACAGCCCAAATCTTGAAAGCTTACGACCAGTGCATCTTTTAGCATCACATTGCCCAAAGTCCTATAAATAAACACAAAAGAGATTACACAGATTGTCAAATGAGCAGCATAAGAACAAATGAAAACATCATACCTACCCACATTGCAAGCTGAATTTTTGGACTATTAGATTCCTCTTCGGCGTTGTCTGGAAAATCAAAATAGCATTATCAATACTAAGGTTTCAGGAATGTTGTAAACCGTAAAGCAATTTCATGAAGCTCATGAGTCCCAATATGGATTTGACCGCAGCCTACATATGTGATTCATAGTGAAATCCCTACAAAGACTTATATTTAGGAACGGAGGGAGTACTACTATAGTTTATGAGCTAGTATTAAACTCCTGTAAATTGTAGCCTATGAAATAACTCCGGTCAATTAGATGAATGGAATTCAGGTGGCAACTTTGCCCCC
>LR738715.1:116004467-116042663 GCA_902687465.1 Secale cereale
AGTGACCATAGAAGCAAACACTAACTCACTGTATGTTTCATGACACTTTAAGAGCGGTATATTTTCAGTCTAAACGCATCTCAATTCCACATACCAATTTATCAATCATAAGCATGTTTAAAGCAAGAGCTGTCCATAAACAACCAGGAAGTTCCAGAGAATTTGTACCTTCCTGCCTCGGAAGTGATGTCCCAGGAGCATCATCGCTGAAATTGAAGATAAAAGAATGTTATTTTACTCCCGTTTGTAAAATAAAAGATGCTGGTATCACAGTCCAAATTCGCAACTTCAACTGAAGTATACATTTCATCCTCTCTGCATCACTGAGATCAGCTTAACGCGAGTGAAGCCTAGGGCCAGTTCTTTTGGTAGCTTCTAGAATAAGCTGCCCCCTACCCAGCTTATTCTAAAAGCTCAACCAAATTTATTTTTTTAGAAGCCTAGTAGTTAAGACTTGACTAGTAGGCTTCTAAAAAGAAAATTTTAGTTGGGCTTCTAGAATAAGCTGGGTAGGGGGCAGCTTATTCTGGAAGCCCCTAGTCTAACTGCAAAAGCCACGGCCCAAAAATTCGAGCAAAAATCCTACAGGACCTTAAGCAGAGACCTAGAGAAAGGCAGAGCTGTTTGGACTGGAAACAAACTCGCGCTCGGAGGAAGTGGAGTTACCACGAGGCTTCTTGCTTGGTGCGGCGCGAAGAGGAGGAGGAGGAGGACGACGAGGATCCTCGCCCGCGCCTATGGCGGTGGTAACCCATCCTGGAAGACTTGCCAGCGGCGAACCCCTCTTCCGGCGGCGGTGGCGGCGGTGTTTGGCTCGGGAGAGAAAGCCCTGAGAAAACCTCGGTGGAGCCCGCGTATAGCCTCTGCGGGTGGGACCGCTAACAAAAATGGGCCGGGCCTACCAAAATGACCGTGGAAGTTGGGCTGTGGGCCCAATTTAGCAGGCCGCAGCTCTCCAGCCCATTCCATCGTCGAGGGCCAGAGACCGCTCTCGGCGGAAGAAATGGGAGAATCTGGACCGTCGATGGACCCGCATCCGGCCGTCCACGCCCCGGTTCCCCTCCTCCTCCCCGTCCCGTCATATCAGGTGGACGCCGGCAGCCGGAAAACCCTAGCTAAACCCCGTCCCTCCCAATCCCCATTCTCGAGAGATAACCGGCGAGCGGCGGCGGCGGCGGCGGCGGCGAGGATGAGGAAGAAGGTGGACGAGCGCATCCGCACGCTGATCGAGAATGGCGTGCGGCAGCGGCAGCGGTCCATGTTCATCATCGTCGGCGACAAGTCGCGCGACCAGATCGTCAACCTCAACTACATGCTGGCCAAGTCCCGCGTCAAGTCCCGCCCCTCCGTGCTCTGGTGCTACCGCAACAAGCTCGAGATCAGCAGCCACCGGAAGAAGCGCGCCAAGCAGATCAAGAAGCTCATGCAGCGCGGCCTCATGGACCCCGAGAAGGCCGACCCCTTCTCCCTCTTCCTCGAGACCTCCGACATCACCTACTGCATGTACAAGGACTCCGAGAGGGTCCTCGGGAACACATTTGGCATGTGCATACTGCAGGTATGATATGATAGCTTCGGAGGCCGCGGCTTCACTGTTTTGCGGTCATGTTGCTGCCTGAAACTAACTGTGTGTTTGCTTTCTGCAGGACTTTGAGGCGCTGACGCCCAACCTTCTGGCCAGGACCATTGAGACCGTTGAGGGCGGCGGTTTGGTCATCCTGCTGCTCTCTTCGCTCTCCTCGCTAACCAGTCTCTACACCATGGTCATGGTGAGCTCAATTTTCTGTTGCGCGTTCATTAACTATTGCCTCCCACATGGCTGATTCATGTTGTGAGCAAACAAAGATAACATTTGATCCAATGCTGTTGCTGTTGATTAGCTTCTTTGCCCCCTCCCTGTCCTGCTAAGCTAAACTAAACTCGCATGGTCCTTGTGCTAACAGGATGTTCACGAGAGGTTCCGGACAGAGTCTCATACTCAGGCAGCCACAAGGTTCAACGAGAGGTTCTTGCTGTCCATAGCGTCATGCAAAGCATGTATTGTGATGGATGACGAACTCAACATTTTGCCTATATCATCTCACATGAAATTTATACAACCAGTTGCAAAGAATGAGGTATGAAGTTCAGCTGGTGAAATTATGCATTTCTTGAAGATTCTGGTTGTGCTAATTTGATCATCTAAGACATGCATATTTTATTAATTTTTTTTAGGATTCTGAGGGATTGTCTGAAAGGGAACGAGAGTTGAAAGACCTAAAAGATCAATTCCGTGAAGACTTCCCGGTTGGCCCTTTAATTGGAAAGTGTTGCACAATGGATCAGGTACAATTTGCCTCTTACCCTGTCCAAATTTTCCTTAGTCATGTTTTTTTATTGGTCATAAACTCAAAACTGAAAAACAATATACGCAGGGTAAAGCTGTTATCAATTTCCTAGACTCTATTTTGGACAAGTCCCTTAGGAGCACGGTTGCCTTGCTCGCTGCTCGTGGACGTGGGAAATCAGCTGCCCTTGGTCTTGCTATTGCTGGAGCCATCGCAGCTGGGTAAAGCTTAACTCAGTTGTGTTATTTATGTTTTTCATTTCATGTGTTTCTCTTGTTGAGGCTAATGATTTGTCTTTGTAGGTATTCAAATATATTTGTCACCGCACCAAGTCCTGAGAACTTAAATACACTATTTGATTTTGTCTGCAAAGGATTAAATGCAATGGAGTACAAGGTAGATGTCTAATAGTTTGTCTTGTTGTTAAAGTTTAAACATATGTTATGTGAACAAATCTGTGCTTCATTTCCCCCTTTCAGGAGCATTTGCATTATGATGTAGTGAAGAGTTCAGATCCAAATCTCAGGAAAGCAATAATACAAATAAACGTCCATAAGCAACATCGTCAAACGATCCAGGTAATAAATCATTAAAACTACTACTTTGTTGCTACCAGCCTATCACTTCCTGGTCCTTATGGGAGGTTTAGCTTTTAGAATCTAATTTCATAGTGAATTAGTGAAGGACTTCTGCTTCTATGTTGAAAGGGATCCTTTAGCTTCCTTGGAAAGCCTTGGAAGTTAAATTTCTTCAGCAAGAACTTAAGAGCCTTTGGTTGCTTTAAGACAAAGCTTACACAGCTATGCCCTCAACAATGGCGGCAATTAGTTTGATTATCTATTTATCAAGATTCTCCTATTCCTGAGAACCATCGTTCGTCTTTGCTTACCTGATGTACAGATGAAAATATGGTATTGATGTGTTATCTGCTTGAGTAGATTGATATTCAATAGTCAAACATATTAAAAATATCTGCTTGAGAAAATATTCTTATAAGGTATATTGATGAAATTGCATTACACGTGCAATATTGCTGGTGATGTCAAATTGATCATACAAGCATGTCGCCTAATATGTATTATTGATTTTAGAAGGGTATTATTTCATGTCCTAAAATCTTGGAACACTCATATTGATGATTCCTTAGTGTGACATAAGGTCTATGTCAAAGCTTACTTTTTCTGTGTAATTGGTTTATTCCTTAGTGTGACATAAGGTCATGCTATGTCAAAGCTTACTTTTTCTGGGCATATTGGTTTGGTGGTCTGTATTCTTTTTTCATGGGACTTGTCTTTTCTGTAGTTCATGCACCATCATTCGGCCAAATATTTATAATATGTTAGTGCTTTCTGGGCTAGGCCTTTGTAAATTCGAATGTCTCACAGTTCCTCCATTTCCATGTGCTTAGTCATAGGTCCAGCCTACCTGCGTCCAACCCTGGAAATTTTGATATCCTACTTGTTTGTAGACATATTTTGTACTGTTGAACATCACTTTGCTCAGCATCGGTGAACTGGTTCTAAAGTTTCTAATGTTTGCAGTATTTGAAACCACATGATCATGGAAAGCTTTCTCAAGTTGAACTTCTTGTCATTGATGAAGCAGCCGCTATTCCATTGCCAATTGTTAAAGCCTTGCTTGGCCCATATCTTGTTTTCCTATCTTCCACAGTCAACGGGTATGATTGCTTTCAGTTACTAATGCTCTAGAATCATAAATCATGGGGGTGATCATTCTGGATATTTCTGTTGAAGGTATGAAGGGACAGGCCGATCCTTGTCTTTGAAACTCCTCCAGCAGTTAGAATCCCAAAGCCAGTCATCAGTTTCAAGTGATGGACCCAGTTCCAGTAAGAGTCGTCTTACTCTCATCTTAAAATGAGTTGTCTACATTTCAAAGAACCTTCTGAATATTTGGATGCTTTACACGTGCCTTTTGCTTTATTTTGGCTTGTAGGCAGGCTGTTTAAAAAAATTGAATTGAATGAATCCATTAGGTATGCCTCTGGTGATCCTATTGAAACCTGGCTTAATGAGTTACTTTGTTTGGATCTTGCAAACTCCATTCCAAATATCAGTAGGTAAGTCGTGTTGTTTCTTGTGGTGTTGTACATCTATTTTCTTGTACCGCCGTGTGTTTAACAAGCAAACCTGGTTTTCTTTAGGCTACCTCATCCAGAACACTGTCAGCTGTACTATGTCAACCGGGACACACTTTTCTCCTATCACAAGGAGAGTGAGGTATTTTTACAGGTATGAACTAAAAATGTTCTGTGTTCCTTGTAATTCTGTGCATTTACATAGAAATCTAAATATACCTGCATTACATGTCTCTAAATTGATATTTATTCTGCGTACTTAATATTTCAGCGGATGATGGCACTTTATGTTGCTTCTCACTACAAAAATTCACCCAATGACTTGCAATTAATGGCTGATGCACCCGCACATCACCTTTTTGTACTGCTTGGTATGGACCAAATTGTTCTGCGACCTCACCTCTTTATTATGTTAACACTATTACTCTATACTAACGCGTGTTCTGTATCTGTTAGGCCCAGTTAATGAATCCGAAAACCAGCTCCCGGATATTTTGTGCGTGATTCAGGTTTGGATACTTTGTCTTTATTATCTTCGGAGAATCTTATATTGAATTTTTCTTTGGATGATTGCCATTGGGTGGTTTTGATTCTTAATTCTTTTAACGAATATCCTATTTTAGCTTTGTTTCTAATGGGGATCATGTCTGTTTGAACAAAATGTCCTCCCTTAGTTTTGTAGTTGAGCAAACTGGAATTTTTCTGTTGACTGTTGAAGTGTTAAATCACTGCCTGCGCATAGTAGACATAAGCAGTACCTATTTCTTACCTGAAATCACGTACCCTTTATAAGTTATTCTGTTTTATTACTTCGTTGGAGAGTTCACAAGCTACAGGGTGCAATGAGCATAACAATGATTTCTGCCTATTACCGTTGTATATGCCGCAGATGCACAATACACTATGAATAGAAATTATACATATCTGGATAGGATTTTTTGACCGTTTGGTTTGACCTAACTTAAATATATTTCTTTTTTACTTTCAATTTTTTCCTTCTAATATTATGCCGTACTGCTTCACAGCTTTATCTCATTTCTGTGAAAAATTATAGCTATTGTCTTACTTGAACTAATTGGTTTTGTGCTACTTATTAAACTCACCATTCAAGGTCTGTTTGTATTCCTATACCTTCCACCTTCAAGGCATGGACAATCCACTTTGTTCATCTAGCAATTGAGATTAGATCATACTAGATGGTGTATACACACAATCTCAGCATTTTAAGTTATTAGAGCTTGTTTGGATTTTCAGGTCTGCCTGGAAGGACAAATATCTCGAAAATCAGCTATCAGAAGCCTAAATGAGGGCCATGCGCCTTCTGGTGATCAAATTCCATGGAAGTTTTGTGAACAATTTCAAGACAATGTATTTCCCAGTCTATCAGGAGCTCGAATAGTACGAATCGCTGTTCATCCAAGTGCCTTGAGGGTAGGCTGTTTTGCCTCTATTGGATGTGCTACAATACCTATGTTAACGTCACTGCATGTTAATATCTGGAAAACACCACTCCTTATTCTAATGATCTCTTTTTTAACGCAGCTTGGGTATGGTTCTGCTGCTGTCAAACTTTTATCAAGGTTATACACTACTCCTTTTCTTACTACATTTATGTGTTTATCAGTTGATGCTCTTACAGTTTCTTTTAAGTCTAATTTGATGATTAATTAGGCTGTCGTTATTCCAAAGAAAGGAAATGGGGCAGCTATTCTGTAGTTGCTTCTTTGCTCAGTACCTTCCCAAACAATATAAGTTTGTTAAAATATTATTACTGTCACGTATTCTGCCCCGGTCTCTTTTGTTAAAATATTATTACTGTCACATATTCTGCCCCAGTCTCTTTGTTAGTGGTTTGAATGTCCTTTTTGCCATTGTTGGCGTTGGGCTTGCTGCCAGGTGGGCTGGACTTGTGTGCACTTAATAGTAGGCTAGTAACATCATTTTGTGATGGAGAGAGTAGTGGCAGGCCCATATTGTCCGGCAGTTGAAGATGGACTTTGTCTCCTGCATCGTGCAGAAACAGTGCAGATCGAAGGGAGTAGACTTGGCTGGCCCTGGATCTCATGGCAAAGAAGCTGCTCGCGAGAGCAGATGACAGCGTACAATGGCTGTAGTGTGATTGCTCCCTCGGAAATGAATGTAGATAAAACAGCAGGCGTAGCTCACTCCTCACTGTCATTCATTGAACCTTGATCTCTAGCATTCTTGTGCCAGGCGATCTCGGCCAGTCATTCATTGAACCTTGATCTCTAGCATTCTTGTGCCAGGCGATCTCGGCCAGCAATGCGGCACCTAGCTTGTTGTAATGTGGGAACTCATCACCCTCTCCGCGGTGCAGTGGCACTGACCCATGTTGGGAAAGTGGTGCCAGCCCCGAAAGTGCAGCAGCGCACAGCTCAGGAGGTGTTGGTATGCGTCGGACAGGTCCTGGCTCCTAGTGATGGGTGTGGTGTACGTTCTACCAGTTGTTCAGAAAATTGCCATGTCAGAGGACTATGCTGTTTTTTAGCGCAAAACTGCAGAGGAGGCCCTGACAGTAGTCAGAGGTGTGCATTGCCCTGATACTTTGAGTACGCCTGGGTCTGCGTCCTGCTTGTATTGGAGAAACTCTTATTTTCTCAGGTCAATACTTCTGGGGTACTCCCCTATACCTCTATGGCGTGTCTAATCCTCATCCTCTTTTTCGGTCCGGGGAACAATCCTTTCTCACCATACCCATCACTCAGTGAAAGCCCACACAGTTCAGAGCCCTCCTGTGTTGTGTGCGATCTGAGCACCGCCACTGCTCCCTCCAAGATCCCAGATCTTAGCGGAGTTCTCACAGTGCTCTAGATCAAAATGCAGCACTAGAGGAGCCTCCATATGACAAAGAAAACCAGAAAACACAAGGGTATTCATCTACTTTTGAATTTATTCTGCATGTAAAAACGTATCCATGTTTTGGGAAAGGCTGTATGGTGGTATCAGCTTGTGTAGCAGCCTTGTCGTCTGGCATAGGTTAGATTGGAGAACCAGGGCAGTTATGGAGAACCTTGGATGGAAAATGTAATAGTAATAGCATTCCCATAAATGTTGTTGTTTGGAGTGGTACTGGCAAGAGGCACCTTTCAGGTAGTATTTGCATAGCATAATTTTCCCTAGTATCTAGTTCAGGTCAAACTAGAGGAGCCCTCATAGCACAAGGATAGTATTTGCATAGCATAAATACTAAGCTCAACTTGTCAGATTATTTAAGCTTAATCTATTCCCAGTTTATTGACAAATACATATTATTTGATTGGTTTTAAAGTTATTATCAAGGAGAAATGACGGTATTTAAAGATGAGGAGGAAATTGAAGAACCTGATGTTACAATTTCTGAAGCTGCAGAGAAGGTAACTTTGTGTGGCAGCTTGATGTTCAATTATTATAATATACCTGGTTCTGATTCTGTATTTTATACATCAAACAAAATTAACCTGATGTGAATTTGTGCAAGTTTTATATGTGTTTGGTTATGTAAGAATTTTGAGGATTTTTACAACCTTGTTTGCTCATTACAGCTGCCATTATTGTATGGCTTCTGCTACTCAAATCTGTATACTCAAGTATTGTATATGTTCTTGCAGGCTTCTTTGCTAGAAGAGAGCATAAAGCCTAGGGCAAATCTTCCACCTCTCCTTGTTAATCTTGAGGATCGTCGTCCTGAAAAACTCCATTACCTTGGTGTATCTTTCGGGTTGACACAAGAGCTTTTCCGGTTTTGGCGGAAGCACAGCTTCTATCCATTCTATGTGGGCCAAATTCCAGTAATGATCTAATCTGATTACCCCCATGAGTTTCTTTGTTACCCTCTCTGTTCTTTTATCATGTGCATTAATTTGCAATTTCTGTTTCCTAGAGTGCTGTTACTGGCGAGCATACCTGTATGGCCTTGAGTCCCTTAAATAGTGATGACATCAAAGCTGGTGATTCAATTCAACTTGGCTTTTTGGAGCCATTTTATAAAGGTATTGCCTGAGAGTTCTTGTTACAGTTTGTAGTACTCCCTCTGTTCCTTTTTAGTCTGCATATAACTTTTGTCCAAAGTCAAAGTATCTCTATTTTGACCAAACTTATAGAAAAAAGCATTAACATCTACAATACCAAATGAATATCTTTAGATTCATTATGGAATGTAGTTTTATATTATGTATATTTGGTATTGTAGATGTTGATATATTTTAATACAAATTTAGTCAAAGTTTGTAAAGTTTGACTCGACACAAATCTTATATGCGGAGTAAAAAGGAACGGAGGGAGTACGTGGCATTTTGAATTGCAGCTGCTTGAGTGGTAACTGTATACATCAAATCGAATAGAAAGGACATTGAATAGTCTTTTTTGGTGCCTTAGCTGATAGATGCACAAGGTAGTATTGCTTGCTTCTGTTACACACTATGTTTTCAAGGCGTCGCCTAGGCGTCGAGGCGCCCCCCCAGCGCTTTGCAAATATGCCCGCTTTAGGCGCCTAGGCGTCCGCTTTAGGCGCCTAGGCGTCGAGGCGCCCCCCCAGCGCCTTAAAGCAAAGCGTCGCCTTAAAAACATAGGTTACACATCATGTTTTTTCTTTGGAAATATTCTTTTGGTGCACTAGCTAAGTTTGAAAGCTATATGTTCAGATTTCAGACAGAGGTTCAGGCGGCTTTTGGGAACATCTTTCCGGCATCTCAACTTTAAGCTTGCAATGAGGTATGTTTTGTTAGCAAAAAACATGTGCTTTAACCTTTTATATTGTTCTCTGAGCGGAAGACATGTGTTTGTCTAATAATATTTTTTCGCTATGTTTTTTAGTGTTTTGGCTTCAAAAATAGACTTTTCACACCACGAGCCTTCAGAACATGATACCAGTATTACATTGAAGTTATTGAGAGATGTATTATCCCCACATGATATGAAGCGACTGGAAGCATATTCAAACAACTTGGTCGATTATCATCTGGTAAGAACTCGATGAAATAAATGGAGCATCTCTATTTTGAATGCAGTTCTCAGAATATGTTTCCCTTGAAAGATTGTAAAATCTCTACTGCCTGTTGTTATTGACCCCAGCGACCCTCAGAAACTTAAACAACATCTAGCATTTTTCACTTTATACCTGTGATGCAAATCATGGCTCCCTAATGCGTTTAGTTGTAACTATTTTCTATGTAACCGTTGCCTTCTAGCTATACGTGTTGAGCTTTGGTGGTTTTATCCGAGGTTATCTTTTTCTTCTTGCTTAGTCTATTCTATATCCTGAAATAAGTCTAAATGAAACTGGAAAACTTCTCCTGTATGCGGAGTGAATCTCCTCTATAAACATATATGTGGAGGACCTTTCCAATTTGAATATTTCGTTTTGTAGATTTTGGATCTTGTCCCTATCCTAGCACATGAGTACTTCTCAGAGAAGCTTCCTGTAACCCTACATGGTGCCCAAGCTTCAGTTTTGTTCTGTATGGGTCTGCAGGACAAAGACATAGGTGCTACAAAGGTTAGCTTAAGTTGATTACATAAAAACACAATCTTTTTGAACTTGTCATCAAACAGGTCGGCAATTCTCATGTTTTTTGTGTTGACAGGAAGAGCTTGGCATAGAAAGGGAACAAGTTCTATCTAACTTCATCAAGACAATGAAGAAGTTATATGGTTATCTTAATAACACTGCAGGAAAAGAAATTGAAGCAACCTTACCGAGACTTAAGGAAGTAAGCAACTTTACTCTTTGGATTTTGTTTTTTGCATCATGTTATAATGTTGAGCATGAGAGCAAAGTTCATGGTTTACTCACATAAAAAATTGAGCATGGCCTTTACTTTGGAATAGTTTGTGCAAACTTCATTGTTTGACCTGTTTGTGCCATGTTTTGGTTGTATTCAGATTGAAGCCCCACTTAGCAGATCAATGGATGAGGACCTTGACGATGCAGCTCGGGAAGTGAAGGTGAGATTTCAGAGATACATTACCACATTGTTAAATTATATGACGCAGGATGACTGATAAATGTTACTGTGGGCCTAATATAGGAAAAAAGAAGAGTCGCGGATGAAGCAGCTGTGGACCCAAAGTTACTGCAGAAGTATGCGATTAAAAGCGACGACCTTGAGATTGAGAAGGCTCTGCAGAATGAGAAATTGTCTGCGAGCGGCGTTATCAGTGTAAAATCCAGCAAAACAAGTGCCGACAAGAAAGAGAAGCACAGGGAAAACGAAAAATCGAAAAGAAAAGGACAAGATAGTGGTGGTAGATCGGAGAAGAAGAAGAAGAATAGGACTTGAAGCTGCCACTTGGAATTGAGATCGTCTGATTCTGGTATTTTGTAATCGCCAGAGAAACCTCTCCAAAGTCTCTCTAGAAGGGGTAAGAGGGAGGCAGAGGTTGTGAAACAGGCTATATAATTTGTAGAATCTCCCTGAGAAATCTCTCCAAAACATTGTGGCACCACCATGCCTGCCTCAGTTTTGATGTACCATTTGCTTCATTAGAATACTGGTCGACTCGAATTGCAAAAAAGATTTTTGATGTAGCTTCAGTCTTATTGGAGTATAGTTTTTGCATTCTCCGGACTGTACAGCATTTTATCTTGTTGGGAAACTTGTTGATTAAATTGATGGACATTCATGCCTGAAAACATCCACAACGTTTGAAGACCCTAAAAGAAGAAAACGCAGATGCTTGGGGTCACTGACTGTCCACATCATGATCTGTGCCATATACGTCTGCAACTACATGCCGACATCGTAGACAAATAAAGCACCGATGCGCCGTAATCAAACAATAGTATTTCCAAGTCCATAATTACTGGGGAACCAGAATTTAATTATACATACAATCATCAACCACACGGACAAATGATGCATCCTTCAGACACCGCCGACCGGGAGCAAACAGACACGGTTATTCAAAACTTGAATTTACAAAAGGAAATTTATCCAATAAATTCTCCTGTATGCCGAGACACACAAGCTCCTTGTGTATTTCCTGCAGCGCCACAAAGGTGCCCATGTTCACCACATCTGCAGAACAGGAACAATTGTGAAACATACGATTATTTGTGTCTCGCGGTGATGGATCCATCCGAAAATAGCTAATGACTGGGTGAAGATCAAGCACCACAAAGCTTCAGCTACAGCTTAAATGCGCGATCGAAACTGTTGCACTGCCATCAGGCGTTGTTTTCATTGAAATGCAGGGTGCAAGTCCTCTGTTTTGTCATTTTGAGCTCATATTTCTTCTGCCACTGGACGTAGTGACTCGAAAGGATTTCAAATGTCTTCAATTCGTTCATTATCCAACTGAGAATTAACATTGGACTTTCACAGCCTTGCTGAAAGTAACGTGCAAGAATGCATGAACATATTCTGGTGGCATTATCGTTTATAATGGAGCGTGCTAGAGCTGCTAGTGGAAAAACACTACCAGCATCGCAGAGGTCAGAACTCCAACTGTTGATGATTTGATGACATGGGTGAGAAATGCGATGCCAGCATTCTGGAAAGGAGAAGCAGCCATCACTGCCTTTCTCCATAGCCACCTCTGTTTATTGGCCCAAACCATCTCTGTCAAGAGTAATGAACTAGGTGCCGATACAGTACAAGAGAACCGGGGAATCAATAAGTTTGGCTTGATCTCGTTTCAAAAAAAAAAAAAAAAGTTTGGCTTGAGTGGACAGATGTGTACATTCAGCAGGCAGGCAGCAGAGCACTAGCAGATCCAGTCTAAATAAGATTCAGGGCTAGTTTAATTCACAGAATCTACAACCTATAAGTTTTGACTCGCATTAATCTGAAATTACCAGCTAAGAAGATGTTCTGTGCTGCCGATGATGAATTTCAATGTGTAAAAATAATAATATGGTTGCATACAAGGACAAATGGTCCAATCTTATCAAGAAATATTATTATAAAAATAGTGAATTCTTGAGCTTCAGAGGAGCTTCAGAGAAGAACCATATCTCATTTACCTTCATTTTAACCACCCTTTGCTCCCAAACAAAGAAACATAACAACACTTGCACATTGAGTGGTTCTTTGTTTCAATACTAGAAGGGTTGGGCGCGCTTTGCTGAGCCGTTAGTGTTGTTGTGTTTCTTAAAAAAAAAATACTCACTCGGTTTCAAAATATAAGGTGTATTACTTTTTTTGTTAAAATTTCAAATCTTTTTGAGTTTGATAAAATTTGTATAGAAATATATCAAAATCCATAATATCAAATCGGTACAATTAGATTCATCATGTAATGAATTTTCATATTTTTTTAATATTGTCGATGTTGATATTTTTGGCTCTGAACTTGGTCAAAGTTAATTGTTTGACTTTCCAAAAAACTAGCACCCCTTGTATTTTGGAATTGATGGAATATTTAGTTCAACATGTCGCTACGATGATGGATTGTATTTTTTTATAATAATATGATTTGGCGGGGCTTTCTAGATGTGATTATGTGTTATCTGCTAATAAACTAAGTGAGGAAATTTCTATCTCAGTAGTTGGATGTACTATATTGATGCTACAGTATCACATGGCCGCGTTTCTTTTTCCTAGGTGGTGGGAGGGCGCACAGGATTGATATGTATATAGGCCAGTTGCTACAACTTGATTTGAAAAATCATTGACCCAATCAAAATCATAAATCAAATCCAGAATTGAATACCCCAGTCGAATGGAAGAGCTTCACAATTAGGTAAAGTACTAAATTAAAATAATAAATTGTTGATCCAAATCGTAAATCAAATCCAAAACTGAATACCCTAGTTGAACTGAAGAGCTCCAAAATTAGGAAACGTAGTATATTAAAATAATAAATTGTTGAACTGGTCAAAATCATAAATCAAATCCAAAATTGAATACCTCAGTCGAGTTGAAGAGCTTCAAAACTAGGGAACATATTAAATTAACATAATTAAATGAGACAGCTCGTTGAGAAATTGTTGACCCGATCAAAATTGAGTGACTCAATTTAAATTGAAGACCCCACTCAATCGTGATGCCTTAAAAATTAGAAAGCATAGTGTATAGTATAAAACAATTGAATGCGATAGCTTTGCAAAATCGGGTGGCGCAATTTCAATTGAAGGCCTCAATTGATTGTGAGCCCTTTAAAACCAGGGAGCTTACTACTGTATGGTAATAACAAGTTGACTTATCGATGAAACGAAACAGTGCGACCAACTAACAGCATCTTTGTCCACTTCCAGTGTCATTCCTTTTTCCAGAGGGTCCGGAATGGGCATTATTCAACCCCAAAGGCCCAAAACCCAACCCAGATCTGAATGCGCGGCAAATATACTGCATAGGTGGAGCGGATCATATATGTGAATTTTGATTTTGCTAACCACATGTCCCATGTGGTAGAGCGGATCATATATATGACACGCAGAAAAAGTTGAGTGGGCACGTTAGAGAATACATTGTGCAAATGCAACCTGAAGCCAAGGTGGTGTGTCCACTGGCTGTGGAATCAAAATTGCCAAGCTTGACGCGTTCCTTTCACCACTTAGAGCATCGCCAGCCGCGTCTCCAACAGGTCCCCAGGCCACTTTTTCCGTGCCGGCACCGAAAAAACACCCAGTCGCGCTCCCAAGACGTCGAAATCCGCCGGCTCGGCCAGTTTTTTGGCCCGGCGGTCGCATGCCGAACCCGGCGCACTGGGGTCGCTTGGGGGCTCCGGCGCAAGTGGAAAGCACGCCTGGCTCACGCCGTCAGGCGAAAACGCGAACCAACCGTCCATTTTCCCCCTTCCCCCGCGCGTTCGGCCGCCAGACTGCCGATCCCGCCACCCACCATCGCTAGATAGGCTGTTCTCCGTCGGGAAAGAGAAGAGGTTTCAGCGGCGGCAGGCACTCCGCCACCGCCCGAGCGATTTTTCCGGCGTTCCGGCCATGCATGGCGGTGTGCCGGCAGGTCTGCGTCCAGCACACCTGCCAGGTGTTCGGCGGTTTGCCTACCCCGACAATGGGCTCAGACGACGAGGAGGTGCTGGCCGCGCTGCTGGAGGAGGAAGCCGATGCCGACTCAGGAAGAGGAACATCTCATGGTCCTCGCCGCCCTCGCCGGCCTGCTCGCGAGCAATGAAAAGCCGCGGCGAGGTGGCTCGGCGCCGGGGCGGATGAAAGCAAAGAACCAGCATCGTCTGGAAGGCTACTGCATGCTCTACTCCGACTACTTCGCCAATGCTCCACTGCACGGCGACAAAGTATTTCGGCGCCGTTATCGGATGAGCCGAAAGCTTTTCCTCAGGATTGTGAATTCCTTCCGGGAGTTTGACAACTACTTCAAATGCAAGAAGGATTGCACCGGCAAACTTGGATTCACCTCAATCCAGAAATGCACGGCAGCGATGAGGATGCTTGCGTACGGAGCTCCCGGTGATTCACTCGACGACTATGGGCGCATGGCCGAGTCCATCACCATTGAGTGTTTCTACAAGTTCTGCAGTGCAGTGGTGGCAGTGTTTGGAAAGCAATACTTGCGAACACCCAATGCGGAAGACACTTGCTCGGATCCTAGCACAGAATGCAGCGAGAGGATTCCCTGGGATGCTTGGAAGCATCGACTGCATGCATTGGAAATGGAAGAACTGTCCATTTGCTTGGCACAGGATATACATAGGTGCCAAATGCGGTTGCAGTGTGGTACTAGAGGCAGTGGCCACGCGGGACCTCTGGATTTGGCACGCCTTCTTTGGTATGCCAGGAACTCACAATGACATGAACGTGCCGCAGTGCTCCCCTGTCTTTGCCAATCTTGTCGAAGGTCATTCTCCTCCGGTGAACTTCGAGGTCAATGGGCGGCAGTACAACAAGGGGTACTACCTAGCTGATGGCATCTATCCAAGATGGTCGACATTTGTGAAGACTATCTCAAATGTCGTGCCAGGAGGCAAGAAGTCCCACTTTGCCAAGGTTCAGGCGTCTTGCAGGAAGGATGTCGAGCGGGCATTTGGTGTGCTCCAGTCTCGATTTGCTGTTGTCCGGTACCCTGCTCAGACATGGTCGAAAGATCAAATGTGGGAGATCATGACTTGCTATGTCATCTTGCACAACATGATCATTAAGAGCGAGTAGGAAGAGTCAGTGTTTGACACCGAACCATACTACATGCAGGTTCTTCTTGCCCAAGTCGATCACCAGCTACCGGCAACCTGGAGTGCCTACCTCAATATGCGTCAGGAGATCTGAGACCACAGATGCATCAACAACTGCAGGAGGATTTGGTGGAGCACCTGTGGAGGATCAAATGCGACGCCTAGCTCGACGTGTGAAGAAATATGAGTTTTATTTGTTAAACTATATAATTTGTGTTAAACTATTTTTTGTTAAACTATATAATTTTTATTGATTTTTTGTGATGAATAGTGCGCTAGAAAAATTATTTGTGTTGAGAATTCACGGCGAACCACGCCCAACCACGTTGAAAATGGACCGATTCGCGTCACTATCGGGCCATTTTTCACCCTTATTGAGCCGAAAAATGGACCGGCGTCTGGAGGCGACGGTTGAGTGTCAAACCGCTTCAGGACCGACTATACCGCACCAACGGCTGGAGATGCTCTTATCAATCAGATCCAAGGGTCAACCCTAAAATTCAGTCTCCAGTGACATTTAGAATGTCGTTTCTCGTGTAAAGTTGCTTTAAAATCAGATGAGTAGCCAGGCTCCCGCGGTCCACGGTCCACTGTTCATTTCAACAACCGCACCAGCTGCTGAGCTCCCGACCCCATGGAGCTGCAAGTGCTAGTGCGAGGAGGAGAAAGGCGATGGAGCATTGCTCTGAACCCGGCCGTCCTTTCAGCATCGCAACAACAACAATGGTGTAAATTGTCTGCAATCGCTCTCCGCACGACGCACGCGAGGAAGGCGCGGGCGGTCACATCGCCATCGCGCCGGCAGTGCGGGCGAATGGGCACGTCGACGGCGGCGAAGGTGACCTGAGCACAAGGGTGGGCCGGTCGGGAGGCCTGGGACTGGGATCAAGGAACGAAACAATATTGGGTTAATATGGGCCGCACGCTCGGCCCAAGCCCCTGTGCGGCTCGGATTAACCCAATATGATTCAAGATGCAGATTTAGTTCTTATATTTTCACGCCTAAAAATAAGTTCTTATATTTCGTTCCATCGAAGAACAAACTACAGCTGCAAGAAAAAAGAACAAACTATAGCTGCAAATATTCAATAATTGTATGGTGTATATTACATAAAACACTCATGTGATATATATGTGTAGCACACTTTCCTTTAAATATTTCAAATTACTAAGTTTGTACTTTTTGCAAAAGTTTGTACTAAGGTTGATCCATTTATTTTGGGGCGGAGGGAGTACAATTTTGAGTAGAAAATTGTAAGAATAGCCACACTGCATCTCCAAATATAAATGTAGTTTATGAAGGTGTTGTCATGCCATTAGCCAAAAGAAAATTTGTTAAGTAAAAATGAATGGCAATTTTTGTAGAAGAAGAAAAACATGAGAAAACTAAAGTAAGGAATAGTCTAGCACATAAGAGCAGTGCCTATCTTTCGTGATTTACGCACGCTGTGCATTGTGACCCATAAAATAAATATGAGCAGTGGTTATTGTAGAAGAAAATCAACTCGGAGAATTAAAGTATGGAAGATTCTAGAACAAATGAGAATTGTTTGTCTTTTGATGTTTGTGCATATTGTGCAATGTGTTTAAGGCCAATCATGAAATCTTATGAATACTATGTGTAGAAGATTATTGTGTGGTGAAGAAGATATCCAACGGCCCATGGTGCTGGGATTTGCCGCCTCTCTGCTGACGGATCGACTTAATCGAACAACCAACAGCCAAAGTTATTCTTACACTATATAGTGCAACATAAATGGGTATAGATACAGATTTTAAGTGAGTATAGTCACAAAAAGACGACTGTATACCACTTCAGTTAAATGCGTTTGATTTCTACGGAAACATACATAGTGTCATTGTTGCGTTTGTTACTGTTTGTAAGCATTTGCGGAGCTATGTAAACCATGTTCACTTGATACAAATCCACAGCAAATGGTGTTATTTTCTACTAGCATACACTCAACACTCCATAGCACTGCCCTTGTGTGCAGTTAGACACCCTTCCACTGCTTCACCTACTGTCAGGAAAATCCAATCTTCCCCTATTCTGTCAACAACATGGGCCAGTTTCATCTTCTGAATTGCCTGCCATCCTGGACTGGCAATAGCCATCTGCAGATAATTTGTTAACACAAGAGTGAGATATTTTGACTAGTACTGATAACTTGGAGATATTTCCTTCTTACAATGCTACACTTTGATGCTCATCAGTAAATCACTTCACCTGTATGCCCAGTGACGCAAGCTCCTTGTGAATTTCTTCCAGTCCCACGAGTCCTGAAGTGTCAATGTTCACCACATCTGCAGACCAGAGTCATGAATGAATCAGATATATGTCTTTGGAATGTTCAGTATCAGTCTAGCACTTATAAAACTTTTCTGTAGATGCTTACTTGACATGTCAAGGACAACTGAGTGCACCCTCTCCCTGACCTTCTCGTTGGATGTGTCCACTTCTGCCCTTACCCATTCCATGATCCTGAATTAACCACACCTATATATATGAGCACTCATATTGAACTTTACATGATGCTAGGTTTACTTTCTTGATCATATTGGTACCTTTCTTTGATGAAAGTCGCATTGATGAAGCAGAGGAAGGACGTATCGATGCGTATGACTTGTACGGCCGCTGTCCGGCATGCGACAGGGTACTGCCTGACGCTGCAGAAGATGTTCGTTCCTTGTAGCCTGCCCAGAACCTCCACCTGAGGCCGGAGTGACTGGATGATGATCTTTGCAAAGGATATGGCAAGCTGCATTCGGGTCAGCCCTAGGAATGTCAGAGAACTGCTGGAAGATATCATGCATGTATGTATGATTCGGTCAATCATTCAGAGCAAGGCAACGTCGATCGATCATTACCGCGACTCCGAGGCCGATCTCGACGGACCCAAAGAGCACGCCGACGAACGCGCCGAGGCATATGAGGAAGTCCATCTTGTCGACCCTCCATATGTTGCAAGCCTCTCTGATGTCGATTAGCCCGGGGAGCGCCGACAGGATGATGGAGGCCAGCACCGCCATGGGCGTGTAGTAGAGGAGCTTCATGAAGAACTCCAGGGCGATGAACACCGTGGCGGCCATGACGATGTTGGACACCGTCGACCTGGCGCCGGCGCTGAAGTTGACGGCGGTCCGGGAGAAGGAACCTGCAAGCAAACACGTCTGTCCGTCAGACACGCTGCGCTGGCCAGCACATTTCGTTCCGTTCCAGAAGATTTTTACAGGCATTGACCGATCACCTGTTGCGACGTAGCACGAGGACATAGATCCGGCGACGTTGGAGAAGCCCATGGCGATCATCTCCTTGTTCCCGTCGAGCTTGTACCCCCTTATCGTGGCGAAAGATCGCCCCACGGCAATGGCTTCCTGAAAACTTGCTCGGTCAGTTCAGTCTGCATTTTCGCCATGCAAACAAATTTTGCGTGTGATGATGATGGTGATGATCACCGTGAGCGCGATGACGGCGCAGATGATGGCGATCTTGGCGCACTCGGTGGTGTAGGGGCCGTTGAGCTGGATCTGCCTGACGGAGCTCGGGTTGAGGCCGGCGTGCACCTCGCGGATGATCTTGACGCCGTGCTTGTCGGCCTTGGTGGCGTAGACCGCGGCCGTGGACAGGATGACCGAGAGCAGCGGCGAGATCGCCGACAGCCAGAAGAACTTCTTGTACCTCCTCCCCTGTAGTGATTCCAGCATATACTATATTGTAAGCATCTGCGATCCACTGAATATGAAGTGACTGAAGATATCGGAGAGTTAATTTGTTTCTTCTTCTTCTTACGATGAATCGCGTGGCGAGGATGAATATGAGGAAGGAGCAGCCGATGAAGAAGTTGCCGGGGTGCCACTGCCATTGATTAGACAGAACAAATCACATCAGATACAGTGAGACAGTGGCAGAGTCGGATGAGTTCACACTAAGGTATGCCCTACGTTTGTCCAAACAGTATGCATGCACACGCATGTGGTGATGTTCTTGATCCATTAAAGCCTGGTACCGTACCGCTGTCAAGTTGCATAATCATTCCAAGGGTTTATATCAGATCAGACACACTAAATTGTCTTTAGCTCCAGGCTTCTTCTACCTGTGCTCTGCTCACGAGATCTGCTAAGTCAATCTCAGTCTTACACCTAGAACTATTGCTCTGCTCCATCAGAGCTGAGGTCTACTGCTCTGTCACTCTTCTAACATTCTAGTCGGCCTAATTAAGCCCTGTCCAGAAATAACCGATCTAATTAAGCCTTGGGTTCCCTAAAACAAAACTTAAGCACTGGGTTCTTAACCAGATGCCCTAGTTAAGAGGGATTTTTGATTGTTCTTGCTGGCGACAAGACCAAAAGGACCCGACCGAGAAAAGGGTTTGTTATTTGCTTGTGCCTTGTGCTATGGGCCTTGTTCTCTTGTGCGTCACGGGGTGCCTGGGACATTAAGACCGCATTTGTCCCTTGCCACCGATATCATGCGGCATATTTGCGGAGAAGGCGATAGGGACGAGCATTTCTATCTGGCATAAGTTTTGGTGGCACCTCGACCATCCCTTTTCTGAAACCTCCCAACCATCTAATAAGTCCAACTGAGTATAGCATATAATGAGTAAAGCAGACAAGAAAGCGACGTTTATATCGACTTAAACGACTTTATTTTGTTCCATTATCCGTTAATCTTGTTACGTACGTGTGGCGTCGGTGACTAAAAAAAAGTAAAAGTATGGCGTTGGAGCGTCTCGCGCCGCACGGTGAAATTCAGAGGGGAGGTAAGTTTGGGTAGGATTGTTGATGGGAGGAGGAGTGGGGTACTGACGGGGTCGTGGAGCGCGGAGAAGACGGCCTTGGCGACGGCGACGACGTCGGTGCTGTTGGTGAAGCGGGAGAGGCCGAGGAGGCCCTTGAGCTGCTGCAGCCCGATGACGATGGCGGCGCCGCCCATGAACCCCACGATGGCCGCGTGCGATAGGAAGTCCACCAGGAACCCCAGCCTGCATGCAGTGCAGTCACACACACTTGGTCAGTTAACCGCCAGTCCGTCGTTGAAAACTTAACTGGAGCAGAGCTGCACGTCAACTTTTTTTGAGATTTATGAATGATTGTACATACCTGAAGAGGCCGAAGGAGACCTGGAAGACGCCGGCGAGGAAGGTGACGGTGAAGACGAGCGTGCGGTAGGTGACGGGGTCGACGGCCGGGTCGACCACCTTCTGCACCATGGACGACAGCAGCAGCGACACCACCGCCACGGGCCCGATGGCGATCTCCCTCGACGTCCCCATCACCGCGTAGATCAGCGGCGGGACGACGCTCGTGTCTGCCGTCGTCGTCGTGCGAACAAGAATTCGTCAGCACAGCACAGTGGGATCCAAACAAAACATGGCGATGCAAATTATTTCAGGAGATATTGCAAAAGCTGGCGAGTTTGTGATGCTTACAAAGGCCATACTGAGGGTCCAGCTTCGCGAGGTTGGCGTATCCAATGCTCTGCACACAGTGGATTAATTGCTCTGAGCATCACGATTTGTCTAGTCTACTAGGCAGAAACTGAATTAATGTTCCTTGTTGATGTCAGTAGTGACGCTGGTCAAAAAGATAGGCTATCCGTTACTACGTGGAGGAGAAGAGAAAACTGAAGCGCGCACGTATGGCGTCACCGGTCGTCGCACGTACCTGCGGGATCCCGAGGCTGGCGAGCGTGAGGCCGGCCATGACGTCGCTGCGGAAGGACTTGAGCGTGTAGCTCCTCCCCCACTGCAGCACCGGGAAGACGGCCTGCAGCGCGGTCAGGACCCACGCCCAGCGCGGCGGCCGGCGGTCACCGCCGGCTCCGAGGCCGCTCCCGTGCGGGCGGAACGCCTTGCCGACCACGCCGACGAGCTCCTCGCGCAGGCTCGGCGGCCGGGGGCTGTTGAGGACGAGGCCGGCCGTGTCGGGCCGCCTGGACACGTCGAATGTCGACGACGGCACCGTGACGGCCGTCTCCACGGCTGCGGTGGACGACGACTCCATGAATGACGGACGGTAACTGAAGTGTTTGGGGGAACTCCTCGGTCTTAAAAGGGGGCTCTTGTTGTTGGATAGATAGACGGGGAGAGAGAATCTCTCGAGGGCGAGGTGACACGATCGACTGCGGGGGGCGGGCGGCTGGCTGCTAGATTTCGTCTGGCGTAAACATCACCGGCGACGAGTCGTGGTCGTCGTGGATTGCGATATGATTCTTGGGAGGAGGTAGACGACACCCATGCACGCGCACGCGGATGAGCCCCCGACCCGGAGAGAAAATTCGCTCGCTCGCTCTCGGGAGGGGGATGCGTGTGTGCGGCCGTGCAGATGCAGATTGAGATGTTGGGTGCTATATATGGGGTGTGCGCTAGTGGTGCCATGGACAATGCTCGCAAAGCTGGCCACATGCATCTCGGTGGGCAGCGCTTTCACTGATTCCTCCATGATTGGCCCTGCTGCTGCTGCTGCCGCATATTGCTCGTACTGCTATCTCCTCCCGTTACAGCTAAACCGGCCAGTGGTTAGGAGTATAAATGGCTACTTGTAGTCCTGAAACAGAGTTAATTTGAGAATCATGTCCATAGGAGAGGCTACATATTCTTATGTTAATTTAGAACATGATTAATGGCACACATACTTTTGTAGGAGTAAAAATACTCTCTCCGTTCCTAAATATAAGTTTTTTTTTGACATTTCAAATGGATTACAATATACGGATGTATGTAGACATATTTTAGAGTGTAGATTCAATTATTTTGCTCTGTATGTAGTCACTTGTTGGAATCTCTAGAAAGACTTATATTTGGGAACGGAGGGAGTACACCATAAGTCCTAAAACTATTCAAGGGGTGTCAAGTTAGTCCTAATACTATGAAAAGGCATCCTCTCCCTTGCCTTCTTTCCACCTCCGACGACCACAGTCCACTCGACTCCCGAATATCGTGAACACGATGAGCTCCCGAGGCACACCGCCGAAACTACTCTGACACGTCTACTTTTGCCACCTAGGAAGGATCTTTTGTGTTGGGGAGGAAGTGGGGAGGGAGCCGTCCGGACTTGAGTGTCGAGATGGAAGGAGGAGGGTTGAGAATCACGTCGATTGGAGAGGCTACACAATCTTATGGTAATTTAGAAAATGATTAATGACAAACATATTTTGTGAGAGTAAAATACACCACAACTCCTACAACTATTCAAGGGGTGTCAAGTTAGTCTTAATAATACTATGAAAAGGCATATGTCGTGGGTACGACGATCTATGGGACCGGCAAAGGACCCTTTGAGGTTCGACCGTGAGGATCAATGCGTACAAAGAACAGAACCAACCAACAACACAAGTGTTTACCCTGGTTCGGGCCGCTGTGAAGCGTAAAACCTACTCCTGCTTTGGTTGTATTGGATGTGTATGAGCTCAAGTACAAGGAGCGCAGCTTGTCGGCAAGGTGCGCGGGAAGTGCAGCTACACGTGCAAATGAGCAAAGTATCGACCCTTCTAAGAAGGTCCTCCCTCGCAAATGTTGCCCCGACCTTCCTTGTATAGACTAAGAGATCACCACAGTGGCAAATGGTAATTGCAGGGTAGATAGCTACTATCTTGACACACACTTGGATATGTGTCGAAAAAGGTGATCTTCAGCCATGGTTCGACACGTGCCCCGACAAGCTCTACCTAACCACCTTTGCGCCCGCCACCTGTCGGCAAGTCTCCGATTGGCCGCTGAGGTGGAGCTATGAATTCGCAAAGGGAACTTTCCGGCTTGGAGCTTGCCGGTGCTGAGCTTGTCGGCTCAGAACTCGGGCTTGCCGGTTCCATCCTTGCTGGGAAGATGCGTTGCTGGGAAGGAGGCTAGCCGGTATCTCGAGTCTTGCTTGTTGATGTAGCGCTCGTCGGATGTAGCGCTTGTTGGGGAGAATGGTTTCTCGCTGGTGTTGTTGTCATGGCCCATGCTCGGAGGTTAATGGGACCCTGGTTTTTATTACACCGACGGGAGCCCCCGGGCCTGGCTTCAGCAGAGAACTTCCAAGAACTCGACGTTGAAGGTGGGGTCAAACTTGGCACGGGTCATGACCGTTATATTCTTCTTCTTCTTCTTCTCCCTCTTCGCGTGCTTCTTCATCTGCTTCTCCTTCTTCTCCTTCCTCTTCTTCTTCCTCTTCGTCTGCTTCTTCGTCTTCTCCTCCTTCTTTTTCTCCTTCTCGATGGCTATATGACTTCTCAATGGCTGATCCTTTCGCAGAAATAATGCATGACAAAGATTCTGAAGAAGATGAATTTATCTACCATAATAAATTGAACCTTGTAATCTTTGGATTTGGGCCTTGTAATGCTGGAATTTGAACCTTGCAATGCCACTAAATAAAGTCATTAAGGAGAAATGCTCATTCATATCGCTTTCAGTGATACTGTTATGATAATTTGTACACCAAAATGCCCCTACATTATTCCTTCTTCTCCCCCTTTTCACATGGCAAAAACAAAATGTATTCATGAGATCCCAACTACACCACTTGCACTCGTCCCTCCTCCAACCATGGGACATCACTTAAATTAGCTTTAATTAGGGAATCACATATAATCTAAAAGCTATATATATGCTCATATTAGCTCACAACATGGTGATTAATTATATGATTCTTTTTGCCTAAACACGATTCAACCACATTTCAGAATATCACAACATCTAGCCATGTGGTTGTGGTGGGTTTATGAAACACTTCAGGATTTTAAGACTCTTGTAACTCCCTGGGTTGATTTCGTTAAAGATGCACATCCTTTTTGGGGTCATCAATATTTTTACTGGATGATTGGATAAGGGAAAGGTTGAAAACTTTGGAAACATAATTTTTTGGACCTCACAGAAATATCAGAATATTCAGAAATTCATCCAGATTTTGATATCTTAAATTCACTAAAATTTGATGATGATTGTAGGCGTTACCCAAGACGCGAACCTCCTCCTCCTCTCACCCCCGTGCGGCTGCATCGGGCCGCATCGGGGCACTCCCCACCGTCCCTCCTTAAGCTCGGTGTCCACCCTCTCGTCCTCTCATTGCTGTCGATGAAGTAGGCGGGCAAATCCCTAATGGAGGATGAGGGAGTCCTAGATTAAGGGGTCCTCAAGTGGCTGGATTACTCGTTATGGGCTGGACTGGTGGGCCATGAAGATTATCACTGAAGACTATCCCCCGTATCCGGATAGGACTCCCATATGTGTAAAATAGCAAGTTTAGAGTCTGGGTGTAATATTTCCTTCCTTTGCAAGATGATCATGTACAACCCTAGGTCCCTCCGGTGCATATATAAACTGGAGGGTTTAGTCCGTAGCGACACAACCACAATTGCATAGGATAGACTCCTAGGGTTTTAGCCATTACGATCTCAAGGTAGATCAGCTCTTGTAACCCTATATTCATCAAGATCAATCAAGCAGGAAGTAGGGTATTACCTCGATCGAGAGGGCCCGAACCTGGGTAAACATCGTGTCCCCAGTCTCCTGTTACCATCGATCCTCACACACACACAGTTCGGGACCCCCTACCCGAGATCCGCCAGTTTTGACACCGACATTGGTGCTTTCATTGAGAGTTCCACTATGCCGTCAACAGAAGGATCAATGGCTCGCTTCGTCATCAACGACGGCGCCACCCCTGGGGAGAATTACCTCCCCACACAGCTTTTTGTGTTTGGTGGCTTCATGCCACCCGCCGACTCAGATGGCCATCTCGAGCAGATTGACAGCTATGTCCCTGGTCATCAGATCAGGTTTGGAAGCTTGAACTATGTTGCTGACATTCGAGAAGACTTGATCTTCGACGGATTCACACCCACGGCTACTGCTCCCTGGCCACACGATGAAGTCATCTTAGATCTATCACCGGATCAAATCCAGGGGTCAACACCCGCGATGGCCCTGGCCCTAGATCCAGAGCAGGCCGCTTTGTCTGAAGACGGGAAGGTCAACCCCGCCATGGAAACCATAGACTTAGCGACTTTGAGCCGCTCACAGATCCAGAATTGAGAGGGTCCTCCCCGCCGCTTGAAAACCGGACTCGTCTCAAACTGCGAGTTCCAAACTCTTGGGATCCGCACTGTCCGGGCTCGATCAGGCGGTCATCGCCAAGCCTGGCCCCGCGGACACCCAAACACCTATCCAGCCCTCGCTCTTAAACGAGGCGCTGGACTTACTGCAATCTCTCACTTTAACAGAGGATTCCCAGCCGAACTATGCCCAGTTTGAACTCGGGGCTGAGGACAGGGAATTTTGCTTCCCACCCACCACCCACTTGGTAGCCACGGTCGAGGACTTAACCGACATACTAGACTATGCTTCCGAAGACATCGATGGGATGGACCATGACGTCGAAGCCGATCTAGGTACAAACCCACTCATGACCGGGCGATGGACGACCACTTCTACCTACGATGTGTACATGGTGGATACACCCAATGAGAAGGAAGACGACGGCGATAAAGTTCTAGAGCAGGATAAGCCCATCGATGAACCTCTTAAACGCCGGCGTCAGAAACGCCGCTCACGATCGCTTCGAGGAAAAGAAAGTAACACCAGAGACAATGAAGATCCAGAGGAAGCCGACGACCCCGTAGAGCCAGCGGTGGAGCAGGACGAGCGGGAAGATGGCGAACACAATCCCGAACAACTCGCCGATCACAATGATTCCGAAGACAGTAATTATCTACCTGTCTCCGAAGATGATGTCAGCCTGACAAACGGGGAATTCATAGTCCCAGAGGAACCCCTCGAACAAATACGCTTTCAGCAACAACTCATTGCTACGACAAGGAGGATGAAAAAAAGCCACAACGGTTTAAAGCCGAACATGATATGCTCAATGACAGATGGAACGAAGTGCTAGATGCCTAGGAGAGATACGGCCGCGAGCGTCAAACAAAGAGCTATCCCAAGCACAAGTTGCTGCCACAATTCGACGACGAGGCCCTTGCACCAATTCCGTCGAGGCATGACCAAGCCGGTGAACCGGACCGACCACCCCGTGGACGGGACAAAGCAGCCAACAATGCTGTATGAGGGAGTCCTGGACTACGGGGTCCTCGGGCGTCCGGGCTATGTAACATGGGCTGGACTGATGGGCCAAGGAGGTACAAGATGGAAGACTCACCCCCGTGTCCGGATATGACTCTCCTTAGCATGGAGGGCAAGCTTGGCGTGCGGATATGAAGATTCCTTTCTCTGTAAATTGAGTCTGTACAACCCTAGCCCCTCCGGTGTCTATATAAACCATAGGGTTTAGTCCGTTGAGGCATTCACAATCAGACTGACTAGACATCTAGGGTTTAGTCATTACGATCTCGAGGTAGGTCAACTCTTGTAACCCCTATACTCATCAAAGTCAATCTAGCAGGAAGTAGGGTATTACCTCCATTAAGAGGGCCCGAACCTGGGTAAACAAAGTGTCTCCTACCTCCTGTTACCTTCGATCCTTAGACGCACAGTTTGGGACCCCCTATCTGAGATCTGCCGGTTTTGACACCGACATTGGTGCTTTCATTGAGAGTTCCACTGTGTCGTCGTCGAAAGGCTCGATGGCTTCATCAATCATCTACAACAACGCCGCTAGGGAAGATAATTTTCTCCCCTGCCAGATCTTCGTGTTCGGCGGCTTCGTGTTGTGTGCCAACTCGCTTGGTCACTTGGAGCAGATCAACAGCTACGCCCCTGGTCACCAGATCAGTTTCGGAAATCTAAACTATGTCGGTGACATCCGAGGAGACTTGATCTTCCAAGGGTTCATGGCTCCAACCATCGATTCGGCCTTAGATCCGGAGCGCGTCGCTCAGTCCGAAGATGGGAGTCTCAAGCCCGCAGGACTATCTGCAGCCCTGAAGCTTAGCACTGGGGAACCAGAGAGGATGGCGTCGCTGGTGGTTATCACAAAGCCGGACTCGTCTCCGGACACTAGCCCCGGACTCCCGGAGCCCGCGTCTTGCGAGCTCGACCAAGGAACTCCGGTCCCCATCCAGAGCTCACTCTTAAACAAGGCTCTGGATTTGATGTGATCCCTCACCGTCATAGAGGAACCGCTTCCGAATTATGCCCAGCCCGGACTAGGGGCTGAAAATAGGGAACTTTACATCCCACCCACCACCCACTTCATAGCCACTGTCGAGGATCTAACTGACATGCTGGACTATGCCTCCGAAGACATCGATGGTATAGATGACAATGCAGGAGAGGAACAGGCCCCAAACCCGCCGTTTACCGGGCGCTGGATGGCCACTTCCTTATACGACGTATACTTGGTGGACACACCTAAAGAAGACGACGACGATGATAAGAAGGATCCAGTCGAGGAAGAACCTCCTGAGATACCGCCGAAGCGTCGACATCGGCGACACCGCCCTAAATCGCGCCGCGGAAAAGACAACGATACTAGCACGAGAGAAAATGATACTCTGGAACACGCCGAAGAACAAGAAGACCCCATCGAACCAACATCTGAACAGGATGATCGGGAGGAAGGGCAAGTCGACCCTGACGAACAAGCAGGGAGCGAAGACTCGGAAGACAGTAGCTATCTGCCACTCTCTGAGGACGACTTGAGCCTCGGCGACGAAGACTTCATCGTGCTAGAGGAACCTAGTGAATAAGAACGCTTTAAGCGCCGACTAATAGCCATGCCAAGAAGCCTTAAAAAGAAGCAGCAGTAGCTTCAAGCCGACCAAGAACTTCTCAACGACGGATGGACTGACGTCCTGGCAGCCGAGGAGTATGGCCTTGAACGCCCAACAAACAGTTAACCAAAGCGTAAGCTACTACCCCAATTCAACAACGAGGCGCCACCCGCGTGTAATGTGGCTGACGAACTTGACCGACCGCCACGCGGCCGGGACAAAACGACAACTCATGCCGAATACCAGCCTGCACCCCCTCGCCGTAAAACAACAGCCCAGGGATACACATACGACCTACGACAGGACCTGGAAAATAGAACAGGTCAGACTAGATCCATTTACGGATATCGGGGACGTGCACCAGCACGAGAGGGCTGTATCAATCCTGGCGCGACAAGCAAAACCGCGCCCGGGCCTGATACGTCTCGAACGTATCTACTTTACCAAACCCTTTTGCCCTTGTTTTGGACTCTAACTTGCATGATTTGAATGGAACTAACCCGGACTGACGCTGTTTTCAACAGAACTGCCATGGTGTTGTTTTTGTGCAGAATAAAAAGTTCTCGGAATCGCCTGAAAATCAACGGAGATTTACTATGGAATATATAAAAAATATCTGCAAGAAGATCCTGATACGTCCAAAACGTATCTATAATTTCTGCTTGCTCCATGCCTCTTTTGTGTGATATTGCTATGATATTTATGCACTTCCATACACTTTTGATCATATTTGGACTAACCTATTAACTCAGTGCACCCCAGTGCCAGTTTCCGTTTTCTGCTGTTTTTGTATATCAGGTTTTCCCATTACGTAAATTGCCAGAAAAAATCCGGGAAAAATATATAAAAAATCAGCGTTCCGGAAGCTTCCATGCGGCCAAAGTAGGGCCAGAGGGGGGCCACAGGGGCTCCAGGCGGCCTGCCCATGCGACCCCCCTCCTGGCCGCGCCGGGGGGGGGGGGGGCGCCTGGGCCCCCCTTAGTTCCCCTGGCGACCCCCTTTGGCATATATTTACACCGCGTCGCAGAACCCCTGATTCCAGACCCCTTTTCTCCAGACGCAATCCCGATCTCCGCCGCCATCGCCATCAAGCTTCGGGGGACCAGAATTCCTGTGCCGGCACCCTGCCGGGACGAGGAAGTGCCCCCGGATTCATCTCCATCGACGTTGCTTCCTCCCTCCATGATGCGGGAGTAGTTCCTCCTCGGGGCTGAGGTTTCTACCAGTAGCTATGTGGTCAATTCTCTCTCCCATGATGTGATCTTCGTTGTGATCATAGGCTATGTTAATCTAGGGTGATCCCATGATATTTCCCCTTCCTCTATGTATTGGATTGATGTACTCACTTGTCTTTATCTAGTATAATCCCCGAGACCAAGGTGACAGCGGTCTATTGGACATGGATTAGAAAAATATTTTCATGAGTGATTTCCTCTCTTGTGTGTTGATTGAGGATTGAGAGTCTCTTGGTGCTTGTCTTTGACTATCCTTTAGATATGTTGTGGTGATTGTGGGACTCTCTTTGGATGGCCGCGGTGACATTGGGAAATCCTTAGATTGAGAACTACGAACTTTGAGGTGTGCTTTTGTAGCCCTACATAATTCTCGTCCTCTCTTGACCACGAAGGAATGACCTCCAGGTGCGTCTCCATTGCATGTTTTATGGGAAATATCATGTGATTCGATTATGTTAATGTTGTTGGGAGTTGCCACTAGTGAAAGTATGAAGCCTAGGCCTTGTTTCCACCATTGCAATACCATTTGTGCTCACGTTTACCACTTGTTTGCTTGCTGCACTTTTTATTACAGATTTATATTACTTTGTTTTGCCATCCATATCACTTGCCATTTAACATCTCTTCGCCGAACTAGTGCACCTATACATCTAACAAGTGTATTAGGTGTGTTGGGGACACAAGAGACTTCTTGTATCTTAGTTGCAGGGTTGCTTGAGAGAGACCATCTTCAACCTCTACTTCCCTGAGTTCGATAAACCTTAGGTCATCCACTTGAGGGAAATTGCTGCTGTCCTACAAACCTCTGTGCTTGGAGGCCCAACATAGTCTACAAGGGTAGAAGCGTGTGTAGACATCAAGCTATTTCTGGCGCCGTTTCCGGGGAAGTGAGTGCTTGAAGGTATATCTTTAGATCTTGCAATTAAATCTTTTCGTTTCTTGTTTTTAGTTTCACTAGTTATGTTTATGGAAAACCGTGCTATTGGATCGTTGCTTGCGGGAAGACGCCCCACACCTGTGGTGGTTGCTCCTCCCCCTACTGAAATTGTGCCCTATAAAATACCAGCTGGTATTATCGATTATGTTTTGGCTAATCGTTATGCAGGAGACAGACATCCCGGTGAAAACTTGCTATATCTGTCACAACTATGTTCATTATTTAAGCTTGCAGGTGTATCAAGGGAGTTTGTCATGAGGAAATTGTTCGCCATATCACTTATATATAAAGCTTCAGATTGGTATAAGTTTCTCGATAACTCGCACTTGCTTGATTGGGAAGAGATCCAGTCTCTCTTTTACTCCAAGTTTTATCCTCTTCATGAAGTCCATGAGAATAGGAATTATGTTTATAATTTATATCCTCATGACGGAGAGAGCATAGCTCAAGCTTGGGGGAGACTGAAAACGTTAATGCTAAAATGTCCTGACCATGGGCTCCCCAAAGATATGATTATTACTAATTTCTATGCGAGGCTCTCTCGACAGGATAAAGATTTGCTCGATGCTTCCTCTATGGGTTCTTTCACAAACGAAAAGATTGATGCTAAATGGGAACTCCTTGAAAGAATTCAACGCAACACTGAAGATTGGGAGATCGACAAAGGTAAAGAGTCAGGTATAGTTTATGAGTATGATTGCATTAAGTCTTTTGTTGAAACTACAAGTTTTAATAAGTTTAGTGCTAAATTTGGGCTTGATTCTCAACTCCTTGTTGATTTCCTCAAATCTTTTGCTTCACATCTTAATATGCCTAAGGAGGATTGGAACAAGCATCATGAACCTTTTAAAGAGATTTGCAAAGAAAATGAAATTGTTCATGATGATTGCAGCATGCATGATCCAATTCCTAAAAATGAAGTTTTATATAAGCATGTTAACTTTTGTGGAGTGGATAGACCTTGTGAAAGGCCTATGATTGAAGAAGAGAAGTATTGTAAGCAACATAAGCATGAAAGAACAATCACTTGGGTCAGAGATTTAAATGAATTTGCTAGAGAATTGTGTGACCTTTATCCTTTTACTTGTGAACTTTGCTGTATAGAAGGTCACTTTAATTTTCAATGCATGAACTTTCAAAACATAACTGTTAACCAGTTGTGTGATAACATGATCACCTCTGATCTTTATGATGAGCTTATGTTATTTTTGATGTGTGAGGAGTTATCAGAAAAGACTTCTTGGCTAGATGTTAATGCCATAGGAATAAAAAACACTTTGCAAAATTGCCATCTCTATTGTGTTGTTAATTGCCATGAAAATGATTACATAAGTAAGATTATAAAGGAGGGAACTTTACCAAAGTATAAAAATGTCTCTTATATTTCTGCTAATAAAAAGGAGAGTTTCTCCCAAGTTTCCCCTATTGTTTCTAATGATAAACCAGGATATGTGGAGAAGCTTCATCTCCAACCACCCCTCCTAAGGTGAAGAAGAAGAAAAAGAAGAGGAGGAGGAAGAGGAGCAAAAAGGAAGAAGAATGGGTATCAACCTGGCCTGAGCATATTCCTCCCATCAACTTTATCCTAACGGTTGTAAGTTTAAAGAAGAAGGTGAAGTCCATTGCCTTAATTATCATCTTGATGATACGTCCGTAGGTACTATTGAAGATGATTTTGATATGATATGCATGTTACTTATTGTGATTGGGAAAATGATGATAATGCTGCTTATGATCTTGAAAATCTTTTTGGTACCAACTCTGAAAGTGATGATATGGAAAGCTCTAAGCTTGGGGATGATAGGATTACATATCCTTTACCCACTAGTGATGTGATAATTGATAATTCTTTTGCTAGTAAGAATAAAGACAACATGTTTACAAGTATAGTTGCTAGCAATGATAATGCTCTTCTCTACTATGATGATGTTATAACTCCAATCTATAGTGATTATAAAGGTACCTATGACATAAGGAGAAATTATCCTTATGAAACTTGTCATAATCCTGGAGGGAATTACTCCTTTGTTGAACACCATCTTCCTAATACACAATTAATCTATAGTGTTCAAATTGTTTATGATAGTCCTACTCCCACTATTACCAATGAGAAATATTATGCTTATGTGGAGAGTAAGAGTACCCTTTTGCATGTGGATCATGGTAACAATGCTTTATGTGATGCTTATATTGTTGAGTTTATCTGTGATCCTGCTAAAAATTATTATGAGAAGGGAACATATGCTTATAGATATTTCAATAATATCAAGTTCCCTCTCTTTATGTTGAAGGTTTTGAAGCTGCACTTGTTTTGTCTTCCTATGCTTATTGCTTTGTGCTTCAATGAATTATTCTATTGCAATATTCCTATGCATAGGAAGCATGTTAGGCTTAAATGTGTTTGGTATTTGCTTCTTGATGCTCTCTTTTGTTCTTCAACTCTTATTCCTACGAGAGCATCATTAAAGTCTTATGCCTAGCTTAAAGGCATAAAAGAAAGCGCTTTTGGGAGGCAGCCCACAATGAATAAAATTTTATTTTGCTTTTGTTGTGTCTTGATGTTGTTACTACAGTAGCATCATCATTGTATCTTTACTTTTCAGTTTTGTGCCAAGTGTAGCCTCTGATTGCAAGAAAGTTCAAGAGTTGTGACGTGCTGTCCAGGAAACAGATTCTGTCCTTGGATAGAAAAATTCGTATAAAATCACCAGATCATCTTTTTGGTCTGATTTTTTTCGACAGCGTGCTCTATACAATTGTCTTTCGCGCATCTGTTCTGAGTTTTTTTATTAGAGTTGCAGAAGTGCCCCGAAAAAATCATTTACTACCTGATGTTCTGTTTTTCACAGATTCTGTCCTGTTTTGCCTTTCCCTCATTTTGCAAACCTTGAGCTTGCTTTTTCTTTGCAAAAAACCTTTTGGCAATCTTGGGAAACAGTAGGCCTTCAAGAATATCCTTATTTCCAGCAAGGAACAATTATTTTATTAAGGGTACTAACCTCGCTAATCAGTTTATGATGAGTTATGTATGAAGGGAGTTTTCAAGTGTGCGAGGGAAGATGATAAAAAGATTCAGGAGTGTCAAACGCTCAAGCTTGGGGTTGCCCCCATGCACCCCCAAGAAATATTCAAGGAGACTCAAGCGTCTAAGCTTGGGGATGCCCCCGTGCATCCCCTTCTCCATCAATGTTATCAGTTCGTCTTTCGTTCCACTATATTTTTATCACTTCATGTGTTATGTGCTATGCTTGGAGCGTCTTGCTTTTAGTTTCCTTTTTAGTTTTCTTTAGCTTTTCATAACGAGTCGGAACTCAGCTTTCTTTGTGTGGGAGAGAAACACGCTCCACTTCTACCTAGAACATAACATAGAATTTTCATGTCTATCTTTGCTGTGTGTGTTCTTTGTCTTTCAATAGCTACTATCATGCTTAGCTCTTAGTTTTCATGCTTATCTTTTTAAAGAGCTTTTATTTAGTTGGTTGCTTGAACTCTCTTTAGTTATCATGCTTATCTTATTAAGAGAGTTTGCTTCTGTTGCATTGGTCGATATGTCTATGATAAAAATGCTACGTGCATAATGGCGCTTAGTAATTCATGTTTTCTTATGGTTAGTCTCAAATAGCTGGGGGGTTCCCAATGTGTTATTGGAGTACCAACATGATTTGTTTGCCTATGATGTGGTATGGTTTAGTAATATCTTCCTTCAAAAATTTATTTTGATTGACTTGGCGTATGCTCACGCATATTTAAGACTGTAAAGAAAGTCTGTCAAGCCTTGATGATCTTTTATTTCTAAGTAGCGATATAACTTCCATGCCTGATTCAATGTTGCTTTGTCGCTCTGCATGATTATGACCGTCATTGCTCTCTTAGTTGGTCGCTCCCAGTCTTTTGCTAACCTTCGCCTGTAATAAGCGGACTGACTGCTTGTGCATCCAAAATCCTTTAAACCAGTTATGCCATATGAGTCCACCATACCTTCCTATACATGGTATTTACCTGCCATTCCTAACGAAGACTTTCATGTGCCATCTCGAAATTATTCAAAAAAGCATTTCTCTTTTGTGCCTCTATTTTAGCTCATGAGGAAGTAGTAGTTAATTCATGATCTTTGTAAGTTGGACAAGCTTAACCCCGGGATTGCATGTCTAATGTGCAAACCCATAATACGAGAAGGAACTGTCAAAGAGTGCGCCCGGCTCAAAATTAATATAACAAACAAACCCTCCTTCACGCTTTGTTCATGAGAAATCAGAAAACTTTGGCAGTGATAAACAAAGGAGATTAAGAGGATGTGATCGTCCTCATTCGGGAGCCGTTCATCGAAACTTGTCCATCTCAAGAAGTGATTGAGTTGTCTGCTAGCATTCGTTGACGAAACATGCATATCCAAAAAAATAATTATTACCTCTGTTTTTAAAACCAAGAGCTCTGGTACATGTTTTGTCTTTGTTTCCGACCGCGGGTTTTCAACTTTGCCAACAAAAGCCACGGTTTGAGAGTCTCCACCTTCTTTCTTTAAAGCACCAACTATTGAGAGCATGATTGTCATTCTGAGTGTAATGTGCATTGTCCCAAAGTAGCATTGTCTTTTGCATGATTATGATATCGTTTATTCTGAAATTCTTGTATCTAGTCATCACTTAAACCTTGGAGGTGCCCCTGCATTTATGTTTTGCTTCACTAAAGGGGGCAAGCGAGATACCACTTTATCATATTTGGACACCATGCTCATTACAAATCTATTTGATGTTTCAGTATCATATTGTAAAACTTTCAGTTCTTTGTGATTTTCTCATAAGGCAACTTAATTACTACAGATTCATTGTCTCAGTAAGCTTTTGTCATATGAATATGAAAAGTCCTATATGGTTAATAGCATGTCACCACAGAAATTATGCTTGTTATCATTTACCTACTCGAGGACGAGCAGGAATTAAGCTTGGGGATGTTGATAGGTCCAAAACGTATCTATAATTTCTGCTTGCTCCATGCCTCTTTTGTATGATATTGCTATGATATTTATGCACTTCCATACACTTTTGATCATATTTGGACTAACCTATTAACTCAGTGCACCCCAGTGCCAGTTTCTGTTTTCTGCTGTTTTTGTATTTCAGGTTTTCCCATTACGTAAATTGCCAGAAAATTCCGGGAAAAATATATAAAAAATCAGCGTTCCGGAAGCTTCCATGCGGCCAAAGTAGGGCCAGAGGGGGGCCACAGGGGCTCCAGGCGGCCTGCCCACGCGTCCCCCCTCCTGGCCGCGCTGGGGGGGGGGGCGCCTGGGCCCCCCTTAGCTCCCCTGGCGACCCCCTTTGGCATATATTTACACCGCGTCGCAGAAACCCTGATTCCAGACCCCTTTTCTCCAGACGCAATCCCGATCTCCGCCGCCATCGCCATCAAGCTTCGGGGGACCAGAATTCCTGTGCCGGCACCCTGCCGGGACGGGGAAGTGCCCCCGGATTCATCTCCATCGACGTTGCTTCCTCCCTCCATGATGCGGGAGTAGTTCCTCCTCGGGGCTGAGGTTTCTACCAGTAGCTATGTGGTCAATTCTCTTTCCCATGATGTGATCTTCGTTGTGATCATAGGCTATGTTAATCTAGGGTGATCCCATGATATTTCCCCTTCCTCTATGTATTGGATTGATGTACTCACTTGTCTTTATCTAGTATAATCCCCGAGACCAAGGTGACAGCGGTCTATTGGACATGGATTAGAAAAATATTTTCATGAGTGATTTCCTCTCTTGTGTGTTGATTGAAGATTGAGAGTCTCTTGGTGCTTGTCTTTGACTATCCTTTAGATATGTTGTGGTGATTGTGGGACTCTCTTTGGATGGCCGCGGTGACATTGCGAAATCCTTATATTGAGAACTACGAACTTTGAGGTGTGCTTTTGTAGCCCTACATAATTCTCGTCCTCTCTTGACCACGAAGGAATGACCCCCGGGTGCGTCTCCATTGCATGTTTTATGGGAAATATCATGTGATTCGATTATGTTAATGTTGTTGGGAGTTGCCACTAGTGAAAGTATGAAGCCTAGGCCTTGTTTCCACCATTGCAATACCATTTGTGCTCACGTTTACCACTTGTTTGCTTGCTGCACTTTTTATTATAGATTTTTATTACTTTGTTTTGCCATCCATATCACTTGCCATTTAACATCTCTTCGCCGAACTAGTGCACCTATACATCTAACAAGTGTATTAGGTGTGTTGGGGACACAAGAAACTTCTTGTATCTTAGTTGCAGGGTTGCTTGAGAGAGACCATCTTCAACCTCTACTTCCCTGAGTTCGATAAACCTTAGTCATCCACTTGAGGGAAATTGCTACTGTCCTACAAACCTCTGCGCTTCGAGGCCCAACATAGTCTACAAGAGTAGAAGCGTGTGTAGACATCAGATCCTCACCAGGGGGCCCATACCCTGTCCATGAGGGTGGAGGGCGCGCCCCTTTGCCCAAGGCGCGCCTCCCTGCCTCGTGGGCCCCCCTGGTGCTCCACCGATGTACCCCCGGATCCTATATCTTCACTTTCGGGGAGAAAAAAAATCAAGGAGAAAGAATTATCGCGTTTCACGAGACGGAGCCGCCACCAAGCCCTAATCTCTCTCGGGAGGGATGATCTGGTGTCCGTTCGGGGCTCCGGAGAGTGGAGATCGTCGCCATCGTCATCATCAACCTTCCTCCATCACCAATTCCATGATGCTCACCGCCGTGCGTGAGTAATTCCATCGTAGGCTTGCTGGACGGTGATGAGTTGGATGGGATCTATCATGTAATCGAGTTAGTTTTGTTAGGGTTTGATCCCTAGTATCCACTATGTTCTGAGATTGATGTTGCTATGACTTTGCTATGCTTAATGCTTGTCACTAGGGCCCGAGTGCCATGATTTCAGATTTGAACCTATTATGTTTTCATGAATATATGTGTGTTCTTGATCCTATCTTGCAAGTCTATAGTCACCTACTATGTGTTATGATCCGGCAACCCCGAAGTGACAATAACCGGGACCACTCCCGGTGATGACCATAGTTTGAGGAGTTCATGTATTCACTATGTGTTAATGCTTTGGTTCGGTACTCTATTAAAAGGAGTCCTTAATATCCCTTAGTTTCCAATAGGACCCCGCTGCCACGAGAGGGTAGGACAAAAGATGTCATGCAAGTTCTTTTCCATAAGCACGTATGACTATATTCGGAATACATGCCTACATTGCATCGATGAACTAGAGCTAGTTCTGTGTCACCCTAGGTTATAACTTCTACATGATGAATTGCATCCGACATAATTTCCCATCACCGATCCAATGCCTACGAGCTTTTCCTATACTGCTTGTTGCTTATTCACTTTATCGCTGCTACTATTACAAAAAGTACAAAAACACTATCGTTACTTTTATTGCCGCTACCGCCACTATCATATTACTTTGCTACTAAACTATCTTGCTGCAGATACTAAGTTTCCAGGTGTGGTTGAATTGACAACTCAGTAGCTAATACTTAAGAGTATTCTTTAGCTCCCCTTGTGTCTGATACGTCCAAAACGTATCTATAATTTCTGCTTGCTCCATGCCTCTTTTGGGTGATATTGTATGATATTTATACACTTCCATACACTTTTGATCATATTTGGACTAACCTATTAACTCAGTGCACCCCAATGCCAGTTTCTGTTTTCTGCTGTTTTTGTATTTCAGTTTTTCCCATTACGAGAACTGCCAGAAAAATCACGGAAAAATTATATAAAAATTCAGCCTTCCAGAAGGTTCCCGGTAGCCAAAGTACAGCCGGGGGGGGGGGCACCAGGGCTCCAGGCGCCCTGGTGGCGCCCCCCCTGGGCCGCGCCGGGGGGG
>LR738715.1:116049104-116068200 GCA_902687465.1 Secale cereale
GGGGGGGGCGCCTGGGCCCCCCGAGCCTCGTCTGGTGCCCCCCTTTGGCATATATTTAGACCGTCTCCCAAAACCCTCGAGACGAAAACCCTTTTTCGCGATCTCATCTCTGTTCCGCCGCCGCCGCCGCTTCCAAGATCGGGAGCACCAGGAGAACCCTTCCCGGCACCCTGCCAGAGGGGAGGATCACCACCGGGAGCTTCTCCACCACCATGGACGCCTCCCGGATGAGTTGTGAGTAGTCCCCCTTGGACCATGGGTCCATGACCAGTAGCTATGTGATGTTCTCCTCCCGTTCTTGTGCTTCACTAATTAGTCCTCGTGAGCTGCCCTACATGATCGAGGCACATATGTAATCCTTATGCTGTTGCTATGATGAGTTTGCTGGGATCCGATGGATTATGAGATTATGTTCAGATTGTGTTTGAGTAATATATTTGATTCACCTCTTTTATATTTATGTTCGTAAGTAATTCTTGCATGTTCTCCGTTGTTATTTATTGCTTGGGCCAAGTAGTAGGTAGTGACTCCAAGAGGGAACGTTATGCTTGATTGTGGGTTCATGCCCCTCGATGACTAGCTTGAGTGACAGAAACATGAGTCTAGGGGATGTGCTGTTGCCACAAGGGGGAAAACAACGGTGCTTGTGCCCGCGGGTGCAAGGATTGTTTACTTTACGCAAAGTTCTTTTAATGCAGTTGTCTGTTGCTTTGAGTTTACACTATGGGTGGGACTCGCAACTTAATACCAGCGAGATGTTCTGGATAGATATCTCAAGGTGGATGATTAGTAGTAGATGCAGATGGATTTCGATCTACTTACCTCGGCGTACCGCCCATGCTTTGAACCTCTACCTTTCTTGCAACTTAGTCAGCATTGGTTTGCGCACATGGTCATGTCAATTGCCCAGCTGTAATTCGTTTACCTCACATAGCTGTTTTATCGTCTTTTGGGAGAGAGACATCACTAGTGAACATCACGAGACTCCGGTCCATATTACCATCATTGATCACATCCGCTATTTACTTTTCCGCTTTTTACTTACTATTGCAATTATACCTATCACTATTATCACTTGCGTTTGATCCTTTGTAAACTACAAGGCCGGAGGGATTGACAACCTCTCTGTACTCGTTGGGAGCAAAGTTATTTGTATATGTGTGCAGGTCCACGTTGATTGCTAATATCTGGCGCCGTTAGCAGTTGACACCTTCTTCTTGAAACTGGGAGTCTCAGGGAAATCGATCCTTGGTATTGCCAAGGGAAAACTTCCGCTACACTGCATCTCAAACCTTCCACTTGGGGTAACCAACGAGGGGCGAGAAGCCATTAGTGTCTAATCAACAAATTTGGGTTGAATACTTTACCCTCGAAAACTGTTGTGATCCCCTACACTTGTGGGTTATTAGGGCCGAAACCGAATATGGACTTCATCCGAACTGCGCCATGATATAGCCCGATACAGAGGTGCTGCACACCCTCTATGCTTCACCGACGAGGTAATGGAGCACCAGTTCCCAGAAGGGTTTAAATCCGTGAGCATCGAATCATACGATGGCACAACAGATCCCGCAGTATGGATTGAAGAATTTCTTCTCCACATTCACACGGCTCGCGGTGACGATCTACACGCCATCAAATACCTTCCACACAAACTTAAGGGGCCAGCTCGACACTGGTTAAACAACCTTCTAGAAAATTCTATCGGATGCTGGAATGACCTGGAGGATGCCTTTAGAGACAACTTCCAAGGCTCCTATGTTCGGCCTCCAGATGCCATGACCTTAGTCATATAATACAGCAACCCGGGGAATCGGCCCAACAACTATGGACAAGGTTCTTAATTAAAAAGAACCAGATTGTGGATTGTCCGGACGCCGAAGCCCTTGAGGCTTTCAAGCATAGTGTCCGAGACGAGTGGCTCGCCCGGCACCTCGGCCAAGAGAAGCCGAAGTCCATGGCAGCCCTCACCACACTTATGACCTGTTTTTGCACGGGAGAGGATAGCTGGCTCGCTCGTAGAAGCAATAGCACCAGCGACCCTGGCACCTCCGAAACCAGGGATGGCAATGGCAAGCCACGACGTGACAAGCACAAGTGTCAGAACAACAATGATGGAACCCAAGATACGGCGGTCAACGCCGGATTCAGTGGCTCCAAACCCGGTCAACGGAAGAAGCCATTCAACGCAAACAAAGATGGCCCATCCAGTCTAGATAGAATCCTTGATCGGCCTTGCCAGATTCACGGCACCCCCGACAAGCCCGCCAATCATACCAATAGAAATGTTGGGTTTTTAAGCAGGCCGGCAAAATCAACGCCGAACACAAGGGGAAAGGTTCGCCCAGCGACGGCGATGACCAAGAGCCTCGTCAACCGAACACAGGGGGACAGAAGAAATTTCCCCCCGAAGTAAAAATAGTGAATATGACATATGTCACACATATCCCTAAAAGGGAACACCATTGCGTACTATAGGACACCTACGCCATAGAGCCGGTCGCCCCAAAATTCAACCCATGGACGACTTGTCCAATTACCTTCGATCGAAAGGACCACCCAACCAGTATCCATCACGGAGGTTCGGCAGCACTGGTCCTCGTTCCAATAATTAACGGATTCCACCTCACGTGAGTCCTTATGGACGGTGGCAGCAGTCTCAATATACTTTATCAAGACACTGCCCGCAAAATGGGAATTTATTCGTCAAGAGTCAGGCCCACTAAAACTACCTTCAAGGGAATAATACCTAGTGTGGGGACCCGCTGCACATGCTCAATCACACTGGAAGTCGTCTTCGGTTCGCCGAACAACTTCCGAAGCGAGGACTTGGTTTTCGACATCGTCCCTTTCCACAGCGGCTATCACACACTGCTCGGACGCGCCGCTTTTGCCCGCTTCAACGCAGTTCCGCACTACGCCTACCTAAAGCTCAAGATGCCCGGTCCACGTGGCACCATCACAATCAATGGAAGCGTAGAGCGCCCCCTCCGTACTGAGGAAAATACCACGGCCATCACAACCGACGTACAAAGCGGCTCTGTCAAACCGCACACCAACAACTCAACAAACCCAGGGCTGGATTAACAGTTCGGCCTCCGTCGATCGCCATGTACAGCAGCGAAATTCGTGCCGCACATACATAACTATGCACTCAAAATACCCTCGGCATCGGCGGAGGCAATACACGGGACATGCCTATAGCACGGTTCAACCTTATATGCCCCTCCCCTCTTATCTAATCATATTTTTGCTTTTTATCACAGGTACAATTAAAACCTACCTATCTTACGGACTCACAAAGGCCTCTCTCCGAGCCCGGTTCTGTATAGATAGCCGAAGACCATTCCCTTCAAGGAATCTTTTCTACTGAGGCAAAAGTGGGGTAGACGTGCGGCAGGAAGGTGCAAGGGATTTCGTAGGCCGCAAACTCCCCTCAAGGAACCTGTATAGAGCTTTTTTCCTCAGCACTAGACGCCCGGCATGTAAAATGACATTGGTGATTGTGGTACCCTATGTAAGGCTATGCTTTGACGTGTCAATCAGCTTAAAGTGAGCCAAATTTTTATTCGGCATCATCTGTAATCAAAGTCGTTTCTTTAGTTGTTCACGAACACACCTTGGCATAAATTGCCAGGGGCTCCATAAGGTAACGTATGTGTTGCCAAATAAAAAGCCCGAACAACTTAACAACACAATTCAGCGTCCCGAGCTCGGCAGTATATGCAACGGTCCGAATCATGTCTTTGGTCAATATTTGGGTTGCCCGGCTCCTGTGTTTGCTACCTTATGTTCCGTCTGATCAGCTAGGGTAGTAAAGGGAGAACTACTATGATTGTGTTTCTGGTTCGCCCGGTCAAGCACCTTAGTAGAGAAAGCTGAAAACTGACTGTCATGATGAGGCGAGAGCCGGTCGGCCGTTCGGCGACTTATTATAATCTTTAGCAATTCTTTCCCGTGTTACACGAAGTACTTTTTCCCGATCACATATGTAACGCACCCACATTGGGAGCTGCGTACATATTAGGGGCTACTCCGTAGACCTATTGATAAAACTCCTATGGCTAAGTGAGAGCAATCAAACCGAATAGTCTGATTGCCTGGTTCGACGCACTGATACGTCCTTTATGGACCAAGACGTTGGGTTAAGTGTATTCATGTGCAACTCCGAACACCCCGGTAGTGTCTACATGGGGATTGAAGGCAACAACTGGGAACTCTCAGGCATAAAAACGGCCACATAGGAGGATAAAATTCTTCATAGGTAAAATAATATATCACAAAAGACTTAGTCATGATACAAACCCCCGAAACAGCTCGAACTCGTTCATTCGAACACTACATCCTTGGAGCATTGGCCTTCTTGTAACACCCTCAGATTCTCACCACAGTGATCACCTTTTAATCATGCCAATTCATCATCATTTGCCTTGTATGATCACAGTGGTTATGCACTCCCATTCAAATTTCCCTCTGAATTCAAATTAAAATTTAAGTACAAAACAAAGTTGCATAAAAGTTGCTGGAAAAATGTTCATCATCTTGCAAGAATTCCATGACAATTATTTGTTAAGAAAAACAATATCACTATTGTGCAAAGATGAACAGTAGCACCTAAAGCAGAGCCATTCCAGCAAATTTAAATGCCTTTGCATTTAAATAAATTCAAATCAACTTCAAATATTTCCTCCAACCTTATATGGCAGTGCCAAATATTGCTAAAGAATTATGTGACTTGGTTTCACATTTTTCAAAATTAATTTGGTTGCCCAAATAAATCCTTTTACCTCTCTGTTATTTAACTAAAAGAAATAACAGAAAAGTAAAGAAAAGGCAGGACCTTACCTGTCGCCTGGCGAGGCCCAGCTCGGCCCAGCCCACAACCGACTCCTACCTGCTCCCGCGCGCGTGTCGTCCCGTCCGTGGACACGCCGGCGCCGCTCCGGCCAGCGCTCGACAGCGCGACGCCGCGGCCATCCGAGGGGATAAGGCCACGCCCGAGCCGTCCCCCCTGGCCTCCTCCATCACTCTCCCCTCTCTCCCTCGCCCTCTTTGCCTCTCTTCCCTTCCCAGATCCGGGACAGAGCGCCACCGCCGCCGTGCTCCGTCGTTAGCCACGGCCACCGGCGGCCCCGTGCCTCCTGGACTTGTCCACGGGCCTCGCCGCGGTCGGCAACCTCTCCTGGTGCCACCAGGTGGAGATGTGGAGCCCCGCTGCCTCCGTTCGCCTTCGTCCACATCTCCGGTCGCCGCCGCTCATCCTCAGCTCCGGCGACGTCTCTGCAGCTCCTAAACCACCGCGGGCCATCGTGTGAGCCACTCGGTGAGCTCCACCCCTTTCCTCTCCCCGTCCTAGCTCCTTTTACGCGCCGTCGCAAGCTGTGCGCGATGCACCACCATTGCCGCACCCTGGCTCCGCTATCGAGCTCGCAGCCATCAAGGTAGGGCTTGTTCCGATCCGCCGAGCTCGCCAACACGTTCGTCGCTTCGAGTAGTTGCCATAGGCGTAGCGCAACGCCCGATTTGGCCTTCGTTTCATCGCGCGCGAGTTCGCCGTGCTTCGGGTCTCCGCCGTCCCTGTCGCCGACGGCGGCTCCGGCCATCGCAGCTCGCGTGGCCACCCGCGTTGGATGCGGCGTTGCTCACTCATTCGATTGCGCCTAACCCCAGCCCCGGAGACCCCCTGTAGACGAATCCCGATGAGGCCGGGTGCCCTCCGCCGCATTTTCGTGCTCGTCGGCGTTCAGCCGCCGGCCCGCTGAGCTGGCACACGTGGGAGCACCCCCCCTGGGTCACTGCCAGTGGGGCCCCTGGCCCCCTGTTGACCAGTTGACCTGGTCAACCGTGCTGACTGGGCAGGCCCCAGCCGCTGACGTGCAGGTCCCACCGCTTAATCCTCTAATTAAAACATTTTAATAATTAAAACTAATTAGTTTAGTTAATTAGACACTGACAAGTGGGCCCAATAGTTTTGCTTACTAAATTTAGATTAGTTTAAACTCCGTTTAACCCGCTGTCTATGACAGGTGGGTCCCCCATGTCAGTTTTGACCGGTCAGCCGTCCTGTTGACCGATGACGTCATGCTGATGTCATGATGACATCAGCAGACACTATTCTGGATAATGTTACATTTAAATAAATAAATAATTCTAGAAAATGTAATAAAAACTTTAGAAATTCATATCTTTTAAACCGTAGCTCAGATCGAAAAAGTTAAAACATGAAAGTTGCTCAGAACGACGAGACGAGTCTGATCGTGCCGTTTGTTTCGATGTCGGAACCTCCTACGAAGGAGAACTCATAACTCCGAGCCCGATTCCGGTATAGGAATAGTGCACACGCTTCGATATTTAAATCCCGCACTAACCCGTAAATAACTAAAATGCCCTAGATGCATCTTTAGGCAACCCGGCAGTGCACCCTAGCTGTCACCTGCTTCTAACACCGCAAACCTGCAACCGTTCCCCCTCCGGTCAACTGTCCGACACAGATCCGGGACCGGGAATACTTTCCCGGATGGGTTCCCCTTCTTCGTTATCGGTAGCACTGCGTTAGTTTGTCATGCTTTGTGATTACTTTCGTTACTGTGTATTTATATTGTTTCCTCTCCCCCTTCTTCCCGGTAGACCCCGAGACCGCTGACGGTGCCCTGGTGATCGACTACTTCACCGCCGTTGTTCCTTTTCATTTGCCAAGCAACCAGGCAAGCAACCCCCCCTTTGATCATTCCGATATCGCCTATGTCTATTCTCTCTTATTCTTGCATTAGAATTGCTGCTACTGCTACTGCTCCTATTACTGTTGCATAGCCTGTTTTTGCAATACTGTTGATACCTGTCTTTATTCATAAACTGCTTAGTATAGGTTGGGTAGCACTGCTGTGGTCCCGCTTTCTCGTAGTTGCCTCGCACAGTACCCTTGCCTCAATCAAGCGATCGAGCCCCTTCCCCTGACCTTCTTCACATCACCGCACACCCCCTAATATGCTCGACTCCGCAGAGCTAACATCGGGTGACGAGGGTGATACCTCCGAACTCACTTCCGATGTTGTCCCTGTAGTATAGCTAGCTCGTTGTGGGTTACCGAGGGTGATTCCTCTTCCCACTTCCGACTTAGCTTTTGTCGTGCATCCGCTATGGTGATTACCGCCGAGGGTGATTCCTCCAGTATCACCTTAACGGGACTTGTCGTTTAGGAATCCAACGAGGGTGATTCCTCGGATTCCTCATCGGCATGAAAACCACACGGATGCCCTGGTTTACCGTACCGTGTTTAAAGACGTATCGATCCCCGAGGCCGGACGTCGCCAGGAACAAAGGCGTGCGGCCAGAGGAATCGTGCGTCTGAAGACACTTTATGGTTACTACTACACTTGTTGGATAGAGACGGGTTGACCCTGAGGGGTACCCGCGAGTGCCTTTGAGGCGTGAGCTGTGGAGTCGGGTGACCAGTGAAGGTACCTGCGAGATAACTACGAAGCGTGGCCGGTCCGTAAGGTCCTTGTCACAAGTCTTCGAGACGGGACGTCGGGGCCACCGGTGTGGTGGCAACGCTCGTTACCGCGTGCTCCCAATCCACTAAGCGATTTGGATATTTGATCCGAGGGGCCTCCGGGTCCGATAGCACTAACCACCACGTGGGTGTGAGTGGGTGCTCTGCATCGTATACATCAGCCGGAGTCGTCACGACGTCAGCGATTGAGCGGCCCGTTCGGATTGGACCTAGGATGCAACTGCGTGCTTGTATAAGGGGTTGCTAGGTCTGCTACCGAACGGCCTCGCAACGTGCGGAGCGTCCGGGGCGATGGGCCATGACCCCCGGGGGCATAGGATTAGTCCGGCGTGCTCGATCCTCTCTGGCGGTATCCGGTCGGGTTGCGTCGTGTTGTTTAGCCGAGGCCGGGCAGGACCCAGCAAGTGTGTCCGGCCGGAGTTAAGCGAGCGTGGTGGGTAAGTTGGTGCACCCCTGCAGGGAAGAAAACATCTATCGATAGCCTATCCTACGGCAACGGACACTCGGAGTTGTATCCACTTCGGTACAACTAGAACTGGTGACTTGAGATATGAGGTTGATACTACTATAAACACTCTACATTATGATGTACTAATCTGCACCCTTCTAATTGCTGCAAGACCCTGAAGATGCTAGTCTTCGTCAGGACTAGGCTTTTCCCCTCTCTACTCTGGCTTTCTGCAGTCTAGTCCACCCACATAAAGCCTCCTTTGAAAATAATGCATTGCTTAGTATAGATCTGATGTAAGTCTTGCTGAGTACTTTGGATGAGTACTCACGGTTGCTTTGCTTCCCCTTTTGTCCTTCCCGCTTGATAAACCAGACGACGGAGCCATGATGCCTGCAGCCCCCGTTGACGACTACTACTACCAGCCCGAGGCTGGCTACTACTACTACCCGGCCGGCGAGTACTTCTACGAGGAGCCGGCGGACGACGACCAGGAGTAGGATCGGAGGTCCCAGGCAGGAGGCCTGCGCCTTTTCGATCGTAGCTTTTTATTTTGCCCCGCCTTTGCAAAAGGCCTATCTTCTTCTGTGTTGTATCTGTACCCAGATACCTAATGCTTCCGCTGACTATGTGTGTGACACTTGTTATGTATTCGAGCCCTCGAGGCCCCTGGCTTGTAATATATAACTTGTATGTATTTATTTATGTTTTAGAGTTGTGTTGTGATTCCTTCACGTGAGTCCTTAGGCTTGATCGTGTGCATTTGCGTGTATGATTAGTGCACGGTCGGGCCGGGGTCGTCACAGGTTGGTATCAGAGCCGACTGCCTGTAGGAACCCCTTTCCAGCTCCTTGGTCGAAGTTGAGTCTAGAGGTCAAAAACTGTTTTACTAACTTGGCTGTGTGGCTTATGGCCCCACGTCGCCACTTGGGTGGTGTAGCTTCTTTTATTCCTCTTCTATACTCTGGGACTCTGAACCTCTCTTCTATTCGGGTTAAACGATTTTACTAACTCTGAAACTAGGGTCTCGTAACCACTTTCTTCCGGAGAGTCCCCTTTTCCAGAAGATGGCGTGTCATCATCAGAAGACTCCGAAGATACTCCTCGAAGTTCATCGAGACCATTATGCCCACTGCTTTTGCAAGTGCCCTATTACCGATAATCACCGTGAACAACTACACATCCTTACCGTTTGAATCTTCGTTCCCAGCCACCCCTTTCTGAATAAGATACCCCGAAGTACTCCTTGTAATCCGAGAATCTTTTGAGTCTACTGCCGTGCAGCTTCTTTCGCACTGCGGATAATTCCTCACAACACCGAGGATCCATTCATCCCCAGTTGTTCTTGTGTTCCATGAAATACTTCGTATTGCTATCTGATCTCCCAAAAATCCTCTACAGACTCTTGCTCTTGAAATTTTTGTCTGTCTGCATCATGGTAAATTCCGTATAACCTTCGTTGACATCCTTGTCGCTATCATTATGCGTCCCTTGATTCAATATATTGCGAATATTCGTAATCATCAGTTGATTCCTACTAATCCATCCTTCCGGCTCAGACGTCCTTCAGGATGATATGAGCTGGTTCTCGGTAAATCAATCCTTGATTGATTGGCCATCAAATTCTATTCAACCTATCCCTCTTTTGATCACAGCCTTTGCTTCTGATCCTTCGTTTTGGAATTATAATTCCCCTGTACCCAAGCGTCAAGTTATTCCGATGTTTCTATAATACGATGGCTTTGCGTTCTTTCTCCTTCTGGTTGAGTACCGATACTCACATCAGATCCTTTGCTGACCACCTGATTTTCGTTGGATCAATTGTCCGACAATGTCCTTTTTATTCCACAATTCTTGTAAGCACTTTCCCTGATACATAATGCCTCTGGCAAATCGTATCCTCTAATTATTTTCAAGCTTGTACTACTTGCTCCTGTAGTTGGCGGTATAGGTTCTTAAGTTGCCCCGATGGGTTGAACATATGTTTTCTCTAGTCTGTGTGAATCAAAAGCTATGCGAGATATATCCACTCGCGTTCCGTCGAATAAATTTTTCGACTCTACAACTTCTTCAAAGACGAGAAGTCAATGAAAATATTATGTGTTGGACAAGTGGGAGTCGACCTTGAACCTTTGTGTTCATGCCCATGGACCCGATGTAGAACTTATCATGGAAGCTGCTCATAAAAAGAATTACTTCCTGGGTAGAAGTTCATCTTGTATCTTTGAATTGGTCATTTGCAATCACGGTTTCGACTATATTCTTCCCTTGATTCCATTTCCCGGATAAGTTAAAATACTTGTCCTCTGCAAATCATTTCATCTGTCCAACCTCGACTATGATTGACCTCCGGGTATTACCCCTAGTAACTGTTACCGGGAAGATTATCACTCCATCACCTCATTCCTAGCCCGATCGGCTATATCATCATCATGCTAAATTTTAACCGTGTTACCTGGTCTTTATGCCCAGAGCACAACTTCCGACGAAGAGCGAAGCTCACTTCGATCTTCTTCATTTTATCATTTCACCTCGAACAACAAGCTTGATTTCGAGCTTGTGCCGTATCCGTGGCTCCATTAACCCTCTCGCTTCATCATTCCTTTTATCGATGCCGTCGCTGTTCGAGGGCATCCTCGTGAAATCTCTCGACAAAATGTTTCTTGATCCATTATCCACACAACATCGTATGGGTAATATCAAGATTCTTCTCTCGTCCCTTTATCCAAATGTTTTTGAACTTGCTGCCCTATCATGTATATCATGCTCCGCTCTTTCTTGCGAAATGATATACCCCTAAAACTTGTGTGTAAACACATATTTCTTTCCATTGGCGTGATTAATCAATTAATCACATTTTCCTTTCCATTGGTTTGTTTAACCTTTTCTAAGATCATTATGACATAAGCAGGAATAACTCCCTGCTTGTGAAAACATCTTGGTCTACCACTCTGTCAGCTAGACCCTGTTACTTTTGTTGATGACATTCCGGTAACCACCGATGGACGAGAACTTTGCCTATTGGTCCGCCTCGTTCAACGAGCAGGAATATGGTTCTCTTCGTCCCTCGCCCTTGGTACCGACGATGTTGCCGACATAGTTGACAAGCTATCTTCTGACATGCCTTTATTGTCGTGACCCTGAGGTCACCGTTCTCCCTATTATTAATCGACCCTCATCACAGTTCCACAGGATCGGAGCCTGAACCTCTGGTACACCCTTGATTCTGAAATATCCATTGCTCTTGGCTTGTGTGTTATCGCAAGCTACCACCCTCCGAGTGATGATCTATTCCCGATGCTCTGAACCTTTTCAAACTCTGGTTCAAACTCTGTTCGGGTATCAATCGGATGTTCATCCATTTGAAACTTCTTATTGCACCTTCATGCGTTGCTCTCGATGTTTTGCCTAAGCTTCAACTCGAGAGATATTTCTACCACATTCCCTGAGATGTTCCACCAAATAATCGACCCTACGAGGGTCAGTTCTCCCGAAGTTACCTTTTCTCTTCCCCACTTAAATCTCGGGACGAGATTTCTTGTAGTGGAGGAGATTTGTAACACCCTCAGATTCTCACCACAGTGATCACCTTTTAATCATGCCAATTCATCATCATTTGCCTTGTATGATCACAGTGGTTATGCACTCCCATTCAAATTTCCCTCTGAATTCAAATCAAAATTTAAGTACAAAACAAAGTTGCATAAAAGTTGCTGGAAAAATGTTCATCATCTTGCAAGAATTCCATGACAATTATTTGTTAAGAAAAACAATATCACTATTGTGCAAAGATGAACAGTAGCACCTAAAGCAGAGCCATTCCAGCAAATTTAAATGCCTTTGCATTTAAATAAATTCAAATCAACTTCAAATATTTCCTCCAACCTTATATGGCAGTGCCAAATATTGCTAAAGAATTATGTGACTTGGTTTCACATTTTTCAAAATTAATTTGGTTGCCCAAATAAATCCTTTTACCTCTCTGTTATTTAACTAAAAGAAATAACATAAAAGTAAAGAAAAGGCAGGACCTTACCTGTCGCCTGGCGAGGCCCAGCTCGGCCCAGCCCACAACCGACTCCTACCTGCTCCCGCGCGCGTGTCGTCCCGTCCGTGGACACGCCGGCGCCGCTCCGGCCAGCGCTCGACAGCGCGACGCCGCGGCCATCCGAGGGGATAAGGCCACGCCCGAGCCGTCCCCCCTGGCCTCCTCCATCACTCTCCCCTCTCTCCCTCGCCCTCTTTGCCTCTCTTCCCTTCCCAGATCCGGGACAGAGCGCCACCGCCGCCGTGCTCCGTCGTTAGCCACGGCCACCGGCGGCCCCGTGCCTGCTGGACTTGTCCACGGGCCTCGCCGCGGTCGGCAACCTCTCCTGGTGCCACCAGGTGGAGATGTGGAGCCCCGCTGCCTCCGTTCGCCTTCGTCCACATCTCCGGTCGCCGCCGCTCATCCTCAGCTCCGGCGACGTCTCTGCAGCTCCTAAACCACCGCGGGCCATCGTGTGAGCCACTCGGTGAGCTCCACCCCTTTCCTCTCCCCGTCCTAGCTCCTTTTACGCGCCGCCGCAAGCTGTGCGCGATGCACCACCATTGCCGCACCCTGGCTCCGCTATCGAGCTCGCAGCCATCAAGGTAGGGCTTGTTCCGATCCGCCGAGCTCGCCAACACGTTCGTCGCTTCGAGTAGTTGCCATAGGCGTAGCGCAACGCCCGATTTGGCCTCCGTTTCATCGCGCGCGAGTTCGCCGTGCTTCGGGTCTCCGCCGTCCCTGTCGCCGATGGCGGCTCCGGCCATCGCAGCTCGCGTGGCCACCCGCGTTGGATGCGACGTTGCTCACTCATTCGATTGCGCCTAACCCCAGCCCCGGAGACCCCCTGTAGACGAATCCCGATGAGGCCGGGTGCCCTCCGCCGCATTTTCGTGCTCGTCGGCGTTCAGCCGCCGGCCCGCTGAGCTGGCACACGTGGGAGCACCCCCCCTGGGTCACTGCCAGTGGGGCCCCTGGCCCCCTGTTGACCAGTTGTCCTGGTCAACCGTGCTGACTGGGCAGGCCCCAGCCGCTGACGTGCAGGTCCCACCGCTTAATCCTCTAATTAAAACATTTTAATAATTAAAACTAATTAGTTTAGTTAATTAGACACTGACAAGTGGGCCCAATAGTTTTGCTTACTAAATTTAGATTAGTTTAAACTCCGTTTAACCCGCTGTCTATGACAGGTGGGTCCCCCATGTCAGTTTTGACCGGTCAGCCGTCCTGTTGACCGATGACGTCATGCTGATGTCATGATGACATCAGCAGACACTATTCTGGATAATGTTACATTTAAATAAATAAATAATTCTAGAAAATGTAATAAAAACTTTAGAAATTCATATCTTTTAAACCGTAGCTCAGATCGAAAAAGTTAAAACATGAAAGTTGCTCAGAACGACGAGACGAGTCTGATCGTGCCGTTTGTTTCGATGTCGGAACCTCCTACGAAGGAGAACTCATAACTCCGAGCCCGATTCCGGTATAGGAATAGTGCACACGCTTCGATATTTAAATCCTGCACTAACCCGTAAATAACTAAAATGCCCTAGATGCATCTTTAGGCAACCCGGCAGTGCACCCTAGCTGTCACCTGCTTCTAACACCGCAAACCTGCAACCGTTCCCCCTCCGGTCAACTGTCCGACACAGATCCGGGACCGGGAATACTTTCCCGGATGGGTTCCCCTTCTTCGTTATCGGTAGCACTGCGTTAGTTTGTCATGCTTTGTGATTACTTTCGTTACTGTGTATTTATATTGTTTCCTCTCCCCCTTCTTCCCGGTAGACCCCGAGACCGCTGACGGTGCCCTGGTGATCGACTACTTCACCGCCGTTGTTCCTTTTCATTTGCCAAGCAACCAGGCAAGCAACCCCCCCTTTGATCATTCCGATATCGCCTATGTCTATTCTCTCTTATTCTTGCATTAGAATTGCTGCTACTGCTACTGCTCCTATTACTGTTGCATAGCCTGTTTTTGCAATACTGTTGATACCTGTCTTTATTCATAAACTGCTTAGTATAGGTTGGGTAGCACTGCTGTGGTCCCGCTTTCTCGTAGTTGCCTCGCACAGTACCCTTGCCTCGATCAAGCGATCGAGCCCCTTCCCCTGACCTTCTTCACATCACCGCACACCCCCTAATATGCTCGACTCCGCAGAGCTAACATCGGGTGACGAGGGTGATACCTCCGAACTCACTTCCGATGTTGTCCCTGTAGTATAGCTAGCTCGTTGTGGGTTACCGAGGGTGATTCCTCTTCCCACTTCCGACTTAGCTTTTGTCGTGCATCCGCTATGGTGATTACCGCCGAGGGTGATTCCTCCGGTATCACCTTAACGGGACTTGTCGTTTAGGAATCCAACGAGGGTGATTCCTCGGATTCCTCATCGGCATGAAAACCACACGGATGCCCTGGTTTACCGTACCGTGTTTAAAGACGTATCGATCCCCGAGGCCGGACGTCGCCAGGAACAAAGGCGTGCGGCCAGAGGAATCGTGCGTCTGAAGACACTTTATGGTTACTACTACACTTGTTGGATAGAGACGGGTTGACCCTGAGGGGTACCCGCGAGTGCCTTTGAGGCGTGAGCTGTGGAGTCGGGTGACCAGTGAAGGTACCCGCGAGATAACTACGAAGCGTGGCCGGTCCGTAAGGTCCTTGTCACAAGTCTTCGAGACGGGACGTCGGGGCCACCGGTGTGGTGGCAACGCTCGTTACCGCGCGCTCCCAATCCACTAAGCGATTTGGATATTTGATCCGAGGGGCCTCCGGGTCCGATAGCACTAACCACCACGTGGGTGTGAGTGGGTGCTCTGCGTCGTATACATCAGCCGGAGTCGTCACGACGTCAGCAATTGAGCGGCCCGTTCGGATTGGACCTAGGATGCAACTGCGTGCTTGTATAAGGGGTTGCTAGGTCTGCTACCGAACGGCCTCGCAACGTGCGGAGCGTCCGGGGCGATGGGCCATGACCCCCGGGGGCATAGGATTAGTCCGGCGTGCTCGATCCTCTCTGGCGGTATCCGGTCGGGTTGCGTCGTGTTGTTTAGCCGAGGCCGGGCAGGACCCAGCAAGTGTGTCCGGCCGGAGTTAAGCGAGCGTGGTGGGTAAGTTGGTGCACCCCTGCAGGGAAGAAAACATCTATCGATAGCCTGTCCTACGGCAACGGACACTCGGAGTTGTATCCACTTCGGTACAACTAGAACTGGTGACTTGAGATATGAGGTTGATACTACTATAAACACTCTACATTATGATGTACTAATCTGCACCCTTCTAATTGCTGCAAGACCCTGAAGATGCTAGTCTTCGTCAGGACTAGGCTTTTCCCCTCTCTACTCTGGCTTTCTGCAGTCTAGTCCACCCACATAAAGCCTCCTTTGAAAATAATGCATTGCTTAGTATAGATCTGATGTAAGTCTTGCTGAGTACTTTGGATGAGTACTCACGGTTGCTTTGCTTCCCCTTTTGTCCTTCCCGCTTGATAAACCAGACGACGGAGCCATGATGCCTGCAGCCCCCGTTGACGACTACTACTACCAGCCCGAGGCTGGCTACTACTACTACCCGGCCGGCGAGTACTTCTACGAGGAGCCGGCGGACGACGACCAGGAGTAGGATCGGAGGTCCCAGGCAGGAGGCCTGCGCCTTTTCGATCGTAGCTTTTTATTTTGCCCCGCCTTTGCAAAAGGCCTATCTTCTTCTGTGTTGTATCTGTACCCAGATACCTAACGCTTCCGCTGACTATGTGTGTGACACTTGTTATGTATTCGAGCCCTCGAGGCCCCTGGCTTGTAATATATAACTTGTATGTATTTATTTATGTTTTAGAGTTGTGTTGTGATTCCTTCACGTGAGTCCTTAGGCTTGATCGTGTGCATTTGCGTGTATGATTAGTGCACGGTCGGGCCGGGGTCGTCACACTTCTATAAGGCGAGCACCTGCTAGTACGTCCTCAAAATAGCGCTCTGGTGTGCGGTGGTCCTTGCTTTCAGGCGGACCCTCAATTGCCACCTTTTCGGCCTTCATCTTCGCCCATTGCATCTTGACACGGGCAAAGGCCATTCACGCCCCTTCTATGCATGACCACCTTCTGATATTGTCGAGTCGGGGCAGCGCATCAACGAGATGCTGCATGAGGATGAAGTAGCTATCCGGAATATCTTCGGCCGACCACAGCTGGACTATAACGTCCTTCATGGCCGCGCTGGACATCTTGTGCAGCTCCGCCCATTGTGCCATCTGGTCATTTAGAAGTCCGAGACGCTTCAGCGCCGCAAACTACGACCAGAAGAGCTTCTCCGTCGCGTACCCCTCCTGGGCCTGGAAGAATTGAGCAGCGTCTGCAGCACTCTTCGGCAGATCTGCATCTGCGTATGGAGAACTCCACAGTCGATTAAGTAAGGCATACTTCGGGTCCGCAAATTCAGCCTATAAAAGAACGGGCTTACCACCCACTATCTGTCCGGCTTGACGGATTTCTTCGCGCGCTGCGCGGGATTCAGACCGCGCCTCTGAAGTGTCTTGAAGGGCCTTGGCGAGTTCGGTCCCCTTCTCTTTATTTTATTTTTCCAAGGACTCACACTTGGCGGTGATGTCCTTGAGCTGTTGCTCCATCTCTGTCACTCGTTCCTCAAAATGGTGCCGAGCGGCCTATTCGACTGTCAAATCCGCAGCCGCTTTATCAACAGCTTCCTGGCTTACCCTTGTCTGCTCCTTCGCTTGGGCAAGCTCACCCGTGAGGGTCTCCACCGCGACGACACCATCTATACATACACGCACATTGCAGCTCTTGAAACTCCACAAGGCATGGACGTAAAACAAGCACACAGCAAGATGTATATTATACCTTGCGCTTGGTCGAGCCGCGTGTTAACAAGGACTAGGTCCTCATCGGCTCGCCCCAGTTTCCGTTTGAGTTCGGAAACTTCCGCCGATTGAGCGGTCGCTAACAGCGAAGCCTGTTTTAATACAAATAGAAAGTATGTTACCACCTGAGAACTGATTATCGATCCTCTGCTTGCTTTTCATTCGAAAACCGAACTGAGTCTCAGGGGCTACTATCTATATATAGGCATGTTTCTCGTAAGAATGAGAAAAAAACATTATATTGTGTACCTCGAAGCCCGCCAGTAGGCTAGAGAAGGCTTCATCAAGCCCACTCTTGGCGGACTAGATCTTATCAGACACCGTACCCATCAGGATACGGTGCTCGTCCAGGACGGGGGCACTTTGGAGTGCATCCATCGTGGCATGTCGCGCCTCCGGATTGGCAGAGGTTACTGCTCCCTCCTCTCCTGCAGGGGGTCGCTCATTAGACTCCGGAGCCTTACGGATCTCCGGAGTAGTATGCGGCTGGGGGTCGGATTGACCGGTGCTCTCGTCGCCGGTCTCCATGGGGGCTGCACCCCGTGGCCCTCCGGCAGCCGAGGCATTACCCTCTGGCGCTGTTAAAACGTCCCCCGCTCCTCTTCAAGGTTTGGGGTGGGCCTATGAGATACCACCTCAGCATCATCCGCCCTAGGTGGCGGGGAAGCTAATGGAGGCGATTCACTCTCCATCATCTCTGGCGCCAGATCTCCAGAGGATGAGGATAGCTGGGGAAGATCGTGGGCCAGACTAAAAGACAAAACTTAGAGTTACCATCATGGGTCATAGAGATCGGTTAAAGTAAAGAATCCAGGGCTACTTACGAGTCGGCTTGGGGTTTGGTCCGATGATGGTCTCAAAGTGCAGGGAATCATCGTAGCAATTCCCAATGGTGGAAGTGATAAGTATGGAGTGTCGAACCCACAAGGAGCTAAAGGTAATATCAATAATCTCTCAAGTCCTATCTGCCACTGATACGACTCTACGTACACCGAACGTTTGCTTCCAACTAGAAACGAGAAACAAAACTACATTGTGGGTATGAAGAGGATAACTTTGCATGATATCGAAGAGCTAAAATATAAAAGTAGGTGTTGTTATCATAAAGTTAGAATATATTACTAAATATTATAAATAGCAAGTGTGGAATAATGATGGATCGGTGTGCGGAATTGTCCTAGGCAATTGTTAACAAGACCGGCAGTCGTCATTGCAATTTCATATGAGGGAGAGGCATAAGCTAACATACTTTCTCTTCTTGGATCATATGCACTTATGATTGGAACTCTAGCAAGCATCCGCAACTACTAAAGATCATTAAGGTAAAACCCAACCATAGCATTAAAGCATCAAGTCCCCTTTATCCCATACAGAACAATCCCCTTACTCGGGTTTATGCTTCTGTCACTCAAGCAACCCACTATAAGCGAATCATGAACGTATTGCAACACCCTACAATGGGAATCCCTCACACTTGTGCGACACAGAGGGTACCATAGGACATCACCAAAATAAAACATACAACACATACCAATCTAGATCATCAATCAACCCAAAGACAAAGGATATCTACTCAAAACATCATAGGATGACAACACATCATTGGATCATAATATGTGGCATAAAGTACCATGTTCAAGTAGGGATTACAGCGGGGTGCGGGATAGTGGACCGCGTAAAAGAGATGAGGATGGTGATGAGAATGGTGATGATGATGGTGATGTTGATGAAGACGATCACCACGGCAATGATTCCCCTTCGATGGCACTCCGGAGCCACCGAGAGAGAGGAGGAGAGCTTCTCCCCCTTGTGCTTCCTCCTCCATGGCATCCCCCTAGATGGGGAGAGGTTCTCCCTCTGGTCATTGGCCTACATGGTGATGATGGCCCCTACGGGATCCTCCTCCATGGCCTTCGGTGATGATGGCCCCCTCCGGCAGGGTGCTAGAGAGGGCCTAGATTGATTTCTCGTGGTTACAGAGGCTTGCTGATACGTCCAAAATGTATCTATAATTTCTGCTTCCTCCGTGCCTCTTTTGGGTGATATTGCTATGATATTTATACACTTCCATACACTTTTGATCATATTTGGACTAACCTATTAACTCAGTGCACCCCAGTGCCAGTTTCTGTTTTCGGCTGTTTTTGTATTTCAGGTTTTCACATTACGAGAACTGCCAGGAAAAATCCAGAAAAATTATATAAAAAATCAGCGTTCCAGAAACTACAGTGC
>LR738715.1:116081772-116105438 GCA_902687465.1 Secale cereale
GCCCCCCGAGGCTCCTCCGATGCCCCCCTTTGGCATATATTTAAAGCGTCTCCCGAAACCCTCGAGGGAGGAACTCTTTTCGCGATCTCATCTCTGTTCCGCCGCCGCCGCCGCTTCCAAGATCGGGAGCACCAGGAGAACTCTTCCCGGCACCCTGCCGGAGGGGAGGATCACCACCGGGAGCCTCTCCACCACCATGGACGCCTCCCGGATGAGTTGTGAGTAGTCTCCCTTGGACCATGAGTCCATGACCATTAGCTATGTGATGTTCTCCTCCCGTTCTTGTGCTTCACTAATTAGTCCTCGTGAGCTGCGCTACATGATCGAGGCACATATGTAATCCTCATGCTGTTGCTATGATGAGTTTGCTGGGATCCGATGGATTATGAGATTATGTTCAGATTGTGCTTGAGTAATATATTTGATCTACCTCTTTTATATTTATGTTCGTAAGTAATTCTTGCATGTTCTCCGTTGTTATTTATTGCTTTGGCCAAGTAATAGGTAGTGACTCCAAGAGGGAACGTTATGCTTGATTGTGGGTTCATGCCCCTCGATGACTAGTTTGAGTGACAGAAACATGAGTCTAGGGGATGTGCTGTTGCCACAAGGGGGAAAACAACGGTGCTTGTGCCCGCGGGTGCAAGGATTGTTTACTTTACGCAAAGTTCTTTTAATGCAGTTGTCTGTTGCATTGAGTTTACACTATGGGTGGGACTCGCAACTTAATACCAGCGAGATGTTCTGGATAGATATCTCAAGGTGGATGATTAGTAGTAGATATTGATGGATTTTGGTCTACTTACTTTGGCGTACCGCCCATGCTTTGAACCTCTACCTTTCTTGCAACTTAGTCAACATTGGTCCTATCAATTGCCCAGCTGTAATTCGTTTACCTCACATAGCTGTTTTATCGTCTTTTGGGAGAGAGACATCACTAGTGAACATCATGAGACTCCGGTCCATATTACCATCATTGATCACATCCGCTATTTACTTTTCGCTATTATTTACTATTGCAATTATATCTATCACTACTATCACTTGCGTTTAATCCTTTGTGAACTACAAGGCCGGAGGGATTGACAACCTCTCTGTACTCGTTGGGAGCAAAGTTATTTGTATCTGTGTGCAGGTCCACGTTGATTGCTAATATCTGGCGCCGTAGCAGTTGACACCTTCTTGTTGAACCTAGGAGTCTCTGGGGATTCGATCCTTGGTATCTTTGCCAAGGGAAAAACTTCCGCAACACTACATCTCACACCTTCCACTTGGGGTAACCAACGAGGGGCGAGAAGCCTAGGACTTGCGGCGGCGGAACTTCCGATCTAGGTTATTTTTTGGAGGTTTCTGTATTTATAGGAATTTTTGGCGCCGGTCTCACGTCCAGGGGGTCTCCGAGTCGTCCACGAGATAGGGGCCCAGGCCCAGGGGGTGGGCGCACCCCCACCCTCGTGGACAACCCGGGACTCTTCTGGTCCAACTATTTTACTCCAGGGGCCTCTTTTGGTCCATAAAAAATCATCAAAAATTGGCACGTCCATTGGACTCCGTTTGGTATTCCTTTTCTGTAAAACTCAAAAACAAGGAAAAAACAAAAACTGGCACTGGGCTCTAGGTTAATAGGTTAGTCCCAAAAATCATATAAAATAGCATATAAATGTATATAAAACATCTAAGATGGATAATATAATAGCATGAATACTTCATAAATTATAGATACGTTGGAGACGTTAAATCCGGCGGCGAGGCTTCGGGATGACCTCGACATCTGACTCCAAGCCATCAGGGATAATGATTTTGTCCCTCTTGGAAGCCTCGGCTTCCAGGTCTTTGGAGGCCACCCTCTTCTTACCTTTGCGGGGAGGATCTTCTTCTTCCTCCCCCTCGTCGTCATCGTCGCCCTCATGGGAGGATGGGGCATCAGCCTCTCCGGATATTGCGTCCGAAGTGCCCTCCCCTTTCTTCTTCTGCTTGTCCTTCTTAACCGGCACCTGGTATGGCGCCGGGACTAGCATCCTCATTAATTAAGGATTGGCTGGGTCTTCGGGGAGTGGAGCCGGACAAAGCATTTGCTCCGCCTTCTTGATCCAAACCTGTTTTGGGAATGGACTACTTAGTATTTCTCCTTTTGGAGCGACGAACCTATTGATGTTTGGAGTTTTGAGAATTTACCTTGGTGGCTGGATGGTTGCAATTGAGGCCAGTGTCGTCTGATGACTTAGGCCACTTTTTCTACTTCTTGAAAAATAGCTTCCAAATCCCCTTATGCGTCATGCCGTAGAACCGCTGCAGGGTCTGCGGTCTTTCCGAATTGAACTCCCATATCTTGACGGGCCGCCGTTGGCAGGGAAGTGCGCGGCTGATTAGCATCACTTGGATTACGTCTGCAAGGGTAATGTCCTTTGCTATCATGCTCCTGATGCATTTTTGCAACAACAACACCTCAAAGGCCGACCCCCAGTCCGGACCCTTGTCGGTCCAGGATTTGAGCCTCAGCGGGGGTCTGGATCTAAAGGCTGGAGCAGCTGCCCATTTGGAGCCGCGGGGTTCTGTGATATAGAACCATTCTTGTTGCCATACCTTGACGATATCCATAAAAAACCCCTTTAGCCAGTTAACTTTGGGGAGCTTGCTCACTATGGCACCACCACAGTCCGCGTGTTGCTTGTCGACCACCTTTGGCTTCACATTGAAGATCTTGAGCCATAAGCCGAAGTGTGGAGGGACGCGGAGAAAGGCCTCACACACGACGATGAACGCCAAGATGTGAAGGAATGAATTTGGGGCCAGATCGTGAAAATCCAGCCCATAGTAGAACATGAGACCCCTTACAAAGGGGTGAAGGGCGAATCCGAGTCCGCAGACGAAGTGGGGGATGAACATGTTGGTTAACGTAGTATTTCAAAATTTTCCTACGATCACGCAAGATCTATCTACTAGATGCATAGCAACGAGAGGGGAGAGTGTGTCTACGTACCCTCGTAGACCGGGAGCGGAAGCGTCTAGTGACGCGGTTGATGTAGTCAAACTTCTTCGCGATCCAACCGATCAAGCACCGAACGTACAGAGCCTCCGCGTTCAGCACACGTTCAGCTTGATGACGTCCCACGAGCTCTTGATCCAGTAGAAATTCGCGGGAGAGTTTCGTCAGCACGACGATGTGGTGACGGTGATGATGAAGCTACTGGCGCAGGGCTTCGCCTAAGCACTGCAACTATATGACCGAGAGGGGCACCGCACACGGTTGGGAGAGATCAACTAATCAACTTGTGTGTCTATGGGGTACCCCCACCCACGTATATAAAGGAGTGGAGGAGGGGAGAGGTCAGCCCTCTATGGCGCGCCTAGGAGGAGTCCTACCCCCACTCGGAGTAGGATTCCCCCCTTCCTTAGTTGGAGTAGGAGAGGAAGGGAAGGAGGAGTAGGAGAGAAGGAAGGGGGGGGGGGCGCCACCCCCAAACCTGTTCCAATTCGGCCTCCTGTCCAAGGGGGCGCACCAGCCCCTTGTGGGCTGGTGTGCTTCCTTCTTATGGCCCATAAGGCCCATAACTTCTCCCGGGGGGTTCCGGTACTCCGGAAAAATGCCCGAACCACTCGGAACCTTTCCGATGTCCTAATATAGCCTTCCAACATATCGATCTTTACGTTTCGGACATTCCGAGACTCCTTGTCATGTCCGTGATCTCATCCGAGACTCCGAACTACCTTTGGTACATCAAAACACATAAACTCATAATACCGATCATCATCAAACGTTAAGCGTGCAGACCCTACGGGTTCGAGAACTATGTAGACATGACCGAGACTCATCTCCGGTCAATAACCAATAGCGGAACCTGGATGCTCATATTGGCTCCTACATATTATACGAAGATCTTTATCGGTCAAACCGCATAACAACATATGTTGTTCCCTTTGTCATCGGTATGTTACTTGCCCGAGATTCGATCGTCGGTATCTCAATACCTAGTTCAATCTCGTTACCGGCAAGTCCCTTTACTCTTTCCATAGTACATCATCTCGTGACTAACTCATTAGTCATTTGCTTGCAAGGCTTATTATGATGTGTATTACCGAGAGGGCCCAAAGATACCTCTCCGACACTTGGAGTGACAAATCCTATTCTAGATCTATGCCAACACCACGAACACTTTCGGAGACACCTGTAGAGCATCTTTATAATCACCCAGTTACATTGTGACGTTTGATAGCAAACAAGGTATTCCTCCGGTATTCAGGAGTTGCATAATCTCATAGTCATAGGAACATGTATAAGTCATGAAGAAAGCAATAGCAGTAAAACTAAACGATCATAGTGCTAAGCTAACGGATGGGTCTAGTCCATCACATCATTCTCCTAATGATGTGATCCCATTGATCAAATGACAACTCATGTCTATGGTTAGGAAACATAACCATCTTTGATCAATGAGCTAGTCTAGTAGAGGCATACTAGGGATACTATGTTTTGTCTATGTATTCACACATGTACTAAGTTTCCGGTTAATACAATTCTAGCATGAATAATAAACATTTATCATGATATAAGGAAATAAATAATAACTTTATTATTGCCTCTAGGGCATATTTCCTTTAATCCCCAAATTGCACTAGAGTTAATATTCTAGTTCACATCGCCATGTGATTTAGTACCGATAGTTCACATCGTTATGTGAATAACACCCATAGTTCACATCGCCATGTGACCAACAGCCAAAGGGTTTACTAGAGTCAATAATCTAGTTCACATCGCTATCTGATTAACACCTAAGAGTAATAAGGTGTGATCATGTTTTTCTTGTGAGAGAAGTTTAGTCAACGAGTCTGTCACATTCAGATCCATATGTATTTCGCAAATTTCTATGTCTACAATGCTCTGTATGGAGCTACTCTAGCTAATTGCTCCCACTTCCAATCTGCATCCAGATTGATACTTAGAGTCATCTGGATTAGTGTAAAGCTTGCATCGTTGTAACTCTTTACGATGAACTCTTTATCACCTCCATAATCGAGAAACATTTCCTTAGTCATCCAGTAACTAAGGATAATATTGACCGCTGTCCAGTGATCTACTCCTGGATCATTTTTGTACCTCCTTGCCAAACTCATGGTAAGGTACACAATAGGTTTGGTACACAGCATGGCATACTTTATAGAACCTATGGCTGAGGCATAGGAAATGACTTTCATTCTTTATCTATCTTCTGCCGAGGTCGGGCTTTGAGTCTTACTCAACTTCATACCTTATAACTCAGGCAAGAACTCCTTCTCTGACTGATCCATTTTGAACTACTTCAAAAAACTTGTCAATGTATGTACTCATTGAAAAAACTTATCAAGCGTCTCGATCTATCTCTATAGATCTTGATGCTCAATATGTAAGCAGCTTCACCGAGGTCTTTCTTTGAAAAAACTCCTTTCAAACACTCCTTTATGCTTTCCAGAAAATTCTACATTATTTCCGATCGACAATATGTCGTTCACATATACTTATCAGAAAAGGATGTAGTGCTCCCACTCACTTTCTTGTAAATACAGGCTTCTCAAAAAGTCTGTATAAAACCATATGCTTTGATCACCTCATCAAAGCGCATATTCCAACTCCGAGATGCTTGCACTAGTCCATAGATGGATCGCTGGAGCTTGCACACTTTGTTAGTACCTTTAGGATCGACAAACCTTCTGGTTGCATCATATACAACTCCTCTTAGAGGTATCCATTTAGGAATGCAGTTTTGACATCCATTTGCCAGATGTCATAATCATAAAATGCGGCAATTGCTAACATGATTCGGACAGACTTAAGCATCGCTATGGGTGAGAAAGTCTCATCGTAGTCAAATCCTTGAACTTGTCGAAACCTTTCGCAACAAGTCGAGCTTTCTAGACAGTAACATTACCGTCGGCGTCGGTCTTCCTCTTAAAGATCCATTTATTTTCGATGGCTTGCCGATCATTGGGCAAGTCAAGCAAAATCCACACTTTGTTCTCATACATGGATCCCATCTCAGATTTCATGGCCTCAAGCCATTTTACGGAATCTGGGCTCATCATCGCTTCCTCATAGTTCGTAGGTTCATCATGGTCTAGTAACATGACTTCCAGAACCGGGTTACCGTACCACTCTAGCGCGGAACACACTCTGGTTGATCTACGAAGTTCAGCAGTAACTTGATCCGAAGTTTCATGATCATCATCATTAGATTCCTCACTAATTGGTGTAGGAATCACTGGAACTAGTTTCTATGATGTACTACTTTCCAATTCGGGAGAAGGTACAATTACCTCATCAAGTTCCACTTTCCTCCCAGTCACTTCTTTCGAGAGAAACTCCTTCTCTAGAAAGGATCCATTCTTAGCAACGAATATCTTGCCTTCGGATCTATGATAGAAGGTGTACCCAACAATCTCCTTTGGGTATCCTATGAAGACGCATTTCTCCGACTTGGGTTCGAGCTTATCTGGTTGAAGCCTTTTCACATAAGCATCACAGCCCCAAACTTTAAGAAACGACAACTTTGGTTTCTTGCCAAACCACAGTTCATAAGGTGTCCTCTCAACGGATTTAGATGTTGCCCTATTTAATGTGAATGCAGCTGTCTGATGCATAACCCAAAACGATAGTGGTAAATCGGTAAGAGACATCATAGACCGCACCATATCTAATAAAGTACAGTTACAACGTTCAGACACACCATTATGTTGTGGTGTTCCGGGTGGCGTGAGTTGTGAAACTATTCCACATTGTTTCAAATGAAGACCAAACTCGTAACTCAAATATTCACCTCCACGATCAGATCGTAGAAACTTTATTTCCTTGTTACGATGATTCTCTACTTCATTCTGAAATTCTTTGAACTTCTCAAATGTTTCATACTTGTGCTTCATCAAGTAGATATACCCATATCTGCTCAAACCATCAGTGAAGGTCAGAAAATAACAATACTCGCCGCGAGCTTCACCACTCATCGGTCCACATACATCAGTATGTATGATTTCCAACAAATATTTTGCTCGCGCCATTGTTTCGGAGAACGGAGTTTTAGTCATCTTTCCCATGAGGCATGGTTCGCAAGCACCAAGTGATTCATAATCAAGTGATTCCAAAAGTCCATCACTATGGAGTTTCTTCACGCGCTTTACACCAATATGTCCTAAACGGCAGTGCCACAAATAAGTTGCACTATCATTATTAACCCTGCATCTTTTGGCTTCAATATTATGAATATGTGTATCACTACGACCGAGATCCAACAAACTATTTTCATTGGGTGTATGACCATCGAAGGCTTTATTCATGTAAACAGAATAACAATTATTCTATGACTTTAAATGAATAACTGTATTGCAACAAACATGATCAAATCATATTCATGCTCAACGCAAATGCCAAATAACATTTATTTAGGTTCTATACTAATCCCGAAAGTATAGGGAGTGTGCGATGATGATCATATCAATCTTGGAACCACTTCCAACACACATCGTCACTGCACCTTTAACTAGTCTCTGTTCTTTCTGCAACTCTCGTTTCGAGTTACTATTTTTTAGTAACTGAACGGGTATCAAATACCCAGGGGTTGCTATGAACACTAGTAAAGTATACATCAATAATCTGTATATCAAATATACCTTTGTTCACTTTGCCATCCTTCTTATCCGCCAAGTATCTAGGGCAGTTCCACTTCAAGTGACAATTTCCTTTGCAGTAGAAGCACTTAGTTTCAGGATTGAGATTAGCTTTGGGTTTCTTCACGGGAGTGACAACTTGCTTGTCATTCTTCTTGAAATTCCCTTTCTATCCCTTTGCCCTTTACCTGAAACAAGTGGTCTTGTTAGCCATCAACACTTGATGCTCTTTCTTGATTTCTACCTTCGCCGATTTCAGCATCGCGAAGAGCTCGGGAATTACTTTCGTCACCCCTTGCATATTATAGTTCATCACAAAGTTCTACTAACTTTGTGATAGTGACTAGAGAACTTTGTCAATTAATATCTTATCTGGAAGATTAACTCCCACTTGATTCAAGCAATTGTAGTACCCAGACAATCTGAGCACATGCTCACTGGTTGAGCTATTCTCCTCCATCTTGTAGGCAAAGTATTGTCAGAGGTCTTATACCTCTCGACATAGGCATGAGTATGAAATACTAATTTCAACTCTTGGAACATCTCATATGTTCCATGGCGTTCAAAACGTTTTGAAGTTCCGGTTATAAGCCGTAAAGCATGGTGCACGAAACTATCAAGTAGTCATCATATCTAGCTTGTCAAACGTTCATAACACATCTGCTCCTGCAATAGGTTTGTCACCTAGCGGTGCATCAAGGACATAATACTTCTATGCAGCAATGAGGATAATCCTTAGATCACGGACCTAGTCCGCATCTTTGCTACTAACATCTTTCAACTTAGTTTTCTCTAGGAACATATCAAAAACATAGGGGAGCTATAACGCGAGCTATTGATCTACAACATAGATATGCTAATACTACCATGACTAAGTTCATGATAAATTAAAGTTCAATTAATCAAATTACTAAAGAATTCCCACTTAGATAGACATCCCTCTAGTCATCTAAATGATCACGTGATCCAAATCAACTAAACCATGTTCGATCATCACGTGAGATGGAGTAGTTTTCAATGGTGAACATCTTATGTTGATCATATCTACTATATGATTCACGCTCGACCTTTTGGTCTCCAGTGTTCCGAGGCCATATCTGCATATGCTAGGCTCGTCAAGTTTAACCCGAGTACTCTGCGTGTGCAAAATTGGCTTACACCTGTTGTATGTGAATGTAGAGCTTATCACACCCGATCATCACGTGGTGTCTCGGCACGACGATCTTTCGCAATGGTGCATACTCAGGGAGAACACTTATACCTTGAAATTTAGTGAGAGATCATCTTATAATGCTACCGTCGATCTAAGCAAAATAAGATGCATAAAAGATAAACATCACATGCAATCAATATAAGTGATATGATATGGCCATCATCATCTTGTGCCTTTGATCTCCATCTCCAAGGCACCGTCATGATCACCATCGTCATCGGCGCGACACCTTGATCTCCATCGTAGCATCGTTGTCATCTCGCCAACTATTGCTTCCACGACTATCCCTACCTCTTAGTGATAAAGTAAAGCAATTACATGGCGATTGCATTTCATACAATAAAGCGACAACCATATGGCTCCTGCCAGTTGCCGATAAGTTTACAAAACATGATCATCTCATACAATAACGTACAACTCATCACGTCTTGACCATATCACATCAAAACATGCCCTGCAAAACAAGTTAGGCGTTCTCTATTTTGTTGTTGCAAGTTTTACGTGGCTGCTACAGGCTTAGCAAGAACCGTTCTTACCTACACATACAAAACCACAACGATATTTCGTCAAGTATGTGTTGTTTTAACCTTCACAAGGACCGGACGTAGCCACACTTGATTCAACTAAAGTTGGAGAAACTGACACCCGCCAGCCACCTGTGTGCGAAGCACGTCGGTAGAACCAGTCTCGCGTAAGCGTACGCGTAATGTCGGTCCGGGCCGCTTCATCCAACAATATCGCCGAATCAAAGTATGACATGATGGTAAGCAGTATGACTAGCATCGTCCACAACTCACTTGTGTTCTACTCGTGCATATCATCTACGCATAGACCTGGCTCATGATGCCACTGTTGGTTAACGTAGTATTTTAAAATTTTCCTACGATCACGCAAGATCTATCTACTAGATGCATAGCAACGAGAGGGGAGAGTGTGTCTACGCACCCTCGTAGACCGGGAGCGGAAGCGTCTAGTGATGCGGTTGATGTAGTCGAACTTCTTCGTGATCCAACCGATCAAGCACCAAACATACGGAGCCTCCGCGTTCAGCACACGTTCATCTTGATGACGTCCCACGAGCTCTTGATCTAGTAGAACTTCGCGGGAGAGTTTCGCCAGCACGACGGCGTGGTGATGGAGATGATGAAGCTACCGGCGCAGGGCTTCACCTAAGCACTGCAACGATATGACCGAGGTGTGTTTCTGTGGAGAAGGGCACCGCACACGGTTGGGAGAGATCAACTGATCAACTTGTGTGTCTATGGGGTGCCCCCACCCCCGTATATAAAGGAGTGGAGGAGGGGAGAGGTCGGCCCTATATGGCGCGCCTAGGAGGAGTCCTACTCCCACCGAGAGTAGGATTCCCCCCTTCCCTAGTTGGAGTAGGAGAGGAAGGGAAGGAGGAGTAGGAGAGAAGGAAAAGGGGGCGCCACCCCCCAAACCTTTTCCAATTCGGCCTCCTGCCCAAGGGGGGCGCACCAGCCCCTTGTGGGCTGGTGTGCTTCCTTCTTATGGCCCATAAGGCCCATAACTTCTCCCCGGGGGTTCCGGTACTCCGAAAAAATGCTCGAACCACTCGGAACCTTTCCGATGTCCGAATATAGCCTTCCAATATATCGATCTTGATGTCTCGGACATTTTGAGACTCCTCGTCATGTCCGTGAGCTCATACGAGACTCCGAACTACCTTCAGTACATCAAAAATCATAAACTCATAATACCGATCGTCATCAAATGTTAAGCGTGCGGACCCTACGGGTTGGAGAACTATGTAGACATGACCGAGACTCATCTCCGGTCAATAACCAATAGCGGAACCTGGATGCTCATATTGGCTACTACATATTCTATGAAGATCTTTATCGGTCAAACCGCATAACAACATACGTTGTTCCCTTTGTCATTGGTATGTTACTTGCCCGAGATTCGATCGTCGGTATCTCAATACCTAGTTCAATCTCGTTACCGGCAAGTCTCTTTACTCGTTCCATAATACATCATCTCGTGACTAACTCATTAGTCATTTGCTTGCAAGGCTTATTATGATGTGCATGACCAAGAGGGCCCAGAGATACCTCTTCGACACTTGGAGTGACAAATCCTATTCTAGAGCTATGCCAACACCACGAACACTTTTGGAGACAACTGTAGAGCATCTTTATAATCACCCAGTTACGTTGTGACGTTTGATAGCACACAAGGTATTCCTTCGGTATTCGGGAGTTGCATAATCTCATAGTCATAGGAACATGTATAAGTCATGAAGAAATCAATAGCAATAAAACTAAATGATCATAGTGCTAAGCTAACGGATGGGTCTAGTCCATCACATCATTCTCCTAATGATGTGATCCCGTTGATCAAATGACAACTCATGTCTATGGTTAGGAAACATAACCATCTTTGATCAATGAGCTAGTCTAGTAGAGGCATAGTAGAGACACTCTGTTTTGTCTATGTATGCACACATGTACTAAGTTTCCGGTTAATACAATTCTAGCATGAATAATAAACATTTATCATGATATAAGGAAATAAATAATAACTTTATTATTTCCTCTAGGGCATATTTCCTTCAGAACACCACCCTCTCGCCGGGCTCCGGGGTAGGGATGACCTGCCCCGGATTGGGAAGCCTGTGTTTGATCTCCGCGGTTAGGTACCGCGCTTCCCGCAGCTCCTTGATGTTCTCCTCCGTAATGGAGGAGGCCAACCATTTTCCTTGAGAGCCGGCCATGGTCAGGGGAGTTGCAGAGGGAAGGAGATCTTGGATCTTCGGCGCTGGAGCTCGGGGATGGAGAATGAGGCGTGGGGCGGAGGAGTTAGATTCCATCCTCTTATATGGACTGCAAATATCAAACGCCCCTCCCTCAAGCCTTAAAACTTTCCTGGTCCCGAGGAGTCATGGGGGCGGCACGATTAATTTACCAAATCTCGTATTGATGAGGATCCCGCAATTAAGGGACACGATCTCTGCTTCGACAAGACGTGTCAATGGGAGTTGCGGGGCAGGAGGCCCAAAAAATGGTTCAAGATGATAACGGAGCTAAAATGTGACGTTTCGCCGAATAAAGCTGTCACTGGATATTTTTTTTGTGCTTTTATGCTCAGGAGGTTGACCAATTATATACAGAGCCGGATATAGATATCTTGTCTGCAGGACTACTTTGGAGAATATGGAGAAGGGACCCACCTTGCAATGCCGAATACAATATGGGCGCTAGACACATCGTCATTTAAGCCTGGTTCAGGGGCTACTGAGGGAGTACTGAACTACGGGGTCCTCAGGCATCCGGGCTATGTAACATGGGCCGGACTGATGGGCCATGGAGGTACAAGATGGAAGACTCACCCCCATGTCCGGATAGGACTCACCTTGGCGTGGAGGGCAAGCTTGGCCTGCGGATATCAAGATTCCTTTCTCTGTAAACCGACTCTGTACAACCCTAGCCCCTTCGATGTCTATATAAACCGGAGGGTTTAGTCCATAGAGGCATGCACAATCATACCGACTAGACATCTAGGGTTTAGTCATTACGATCTCGAGGTAGATCAACTCTTGTAACCCCTATACTCATCAAAGTCAATCTAGCAGGAAGTAAGGTATTACCTCCATTAAGAGGGCCCGAACCTGGCTAAACAAAGTGTGCCCTGCCTCCTATTACCTTCGATCCTTAGAAGCACAGTTCGGGACCCCCTACCCGAGATCTGCCGGTTTTGACACCGACATCGTACACTAACCCGCGCCTTCCCACCGTAAAGGGAAGGATACATCGGCTTAGGGCCATACGTACGGTTTACGTCAGGACCTGGATTGAAAAGCCGGTCAAGCCAGATCAATCTACAGATCAAGAGAATGTGCTCTCACGCGGGACGGCGGCTATCAATCCAAACACACCGGGTAAAATCAAGTTCGGAACCAACACCGTACACAGATACCATCCATTTTTCAACACATTGCCTTCGAGGCTAAGGGTTGTACTAATCATGCAGAGCCGGACATAGTTCCTTTGTGCAGGGAATTGTGCTTCAATATGTTCGGAAGGAGGAACCTGCCTTGCAATGCCGAAGACAGTACACATGCCGGACTCATCGTCATCAAAGACTGGTTCAGGGGCTACTGTGGGAGTCCTGGATTAAGGGGTCCTCAAGTGGCCAGATTACTCGTTATGGGCCGGACTGGTGGGCCATGAAGATTATCGCTGAAGATTATCCCCTGTATCCGGATAGGACTCCCATATGTGTAAAATAGCAAGTTTAGAGTCCAGGTGTAATATTTCCTTCCTCTGCAAGATGATCATGTGCAACCCTAGGTCCCTCCGGTGCATATATAAACCGGAGGGTTTAGTCCGTAGCGACACAACCACAATTGCATATGCTAGACTCCAAGGGTTTTAGCCATGATGATCTCGAGGTAGATCAACTCTTGTAACCCTATATTCATCAAGATCAATCAAGCATGAAGTAGGATATTACCTCGATCGAGAGGGCCCGAACCTAGGTAAACATCATGTCTTCAGTCTCCTGTTACCATCAATCCTCAGATGCACAGTTCAGGACCCCCTACCCAAGATCCACCGATTACGACACCGACAGAGGGATCTATAGGTTTGAAATATGGAGAGGGGAGGCAACATTGGCTCATTCTTCTCCAGGGGGGTCTGACGGGTCAGTGATGGCCATGCATGGTGGTGCAGAGGTTCCTGGCGCTGCGGGTGCTAATAACCCACAAGTATAGGGGATGGCGGCAGTCTTCGAGGGTAGTATTTCATCCAAATTTATTGATTCGACATAAGGGGGGCCAAAGAATATTTATGAGCCTTAGAAGTTGAGTTGTCAATTCAACCATACCTGGAAAAAAAATATCTCTACAGCAAAGTGTTTAGTAGTACAATAGTTTGGCAGTTTTGAAAGTAGCAAGAACACTAGTAACAGTATTAGGAACAATAACTGTAGTAGTTTTGTAGTGATTGTAACAACATCAGCAATAATAGTAACTTTATAAAAGATCAATATAAGAAAAGCATAGGCATTGGATCAACAATGGATATTTGTGTTGGACGACATTTATCATATAGAAGTCACAACCTAGAGTGGTACACAATAGCTCCAATTCATCAATTCAATGTAGTCATACGAGCTTATACTAAGAGCTTGGATTACATATTTTGTCCTACCCTCCCATGACAGCGGGCTCCATAAGGAAATCTAAGGGATATTAAGGCCTCCTTTTAATAGAGAATAGAAACAAAGCATTAGCAATCAAGAAATACATGAACTCCTCATACTATGGTCATCACTAGAGCGAATTGCAAATATTGTCACATTGGGGTCTCATGACCCACAAGTATAGGAGATCTATCGTAGTCCTGTCGATAAGTATGAGTGTCGAACCCAACCATGAGCAGAAGGAAATGACAAGCGGTTTTTAGGAAGGTATTCTCTGCAAGCACTGAAATTATCGATACCAGATAGTTGTATGATAAGATAATTCATAACGGGTAACAAGTAACAATTGTAACTAAGGTGCAACAAGGTGGCCCAATCCCTTTTTAGAAAAGGACAAGCCTGGACGAACTCATATAGAAAGCAAAGTGCTCCCGAGGACACATGGGAATTGTTATCAAGTTATTTTTCATCATGCTCATATGATTCACGTTCGTTACTTTGATAATTTGATATGTGGGTGGACCGGTGCTTGGGCGCTGAACTTCCTTGGTCAAACCTCCCACTTATGATTAACCCCTCTCGCAAGCATCCGTAACTACGAAAGAAGAATTAAGATAACTCTAACCATAGCATGAAACATATGGATCCAAATCAGCCCCTTACGAAGCAACTCATAAACTAGGGTTTAAGCTTTTGTCACTCTAGCAACCCATCATCTACTTATTACTTCCCAATGCCTTCCCCTAGGTCCAAATCATGGTGAAGTATAAGTCAAAGTTCACATAACACCTCTAGAGGAAAGACAACATACATCTCATCAAAATATCGAACGAGTACCAAATTCACATGATTACTTATAACAAGACTTCTCCCATGTCCTCAGGAACAAACGTAACTACTCACAAATCATATTCATGTTAATAATTAGAGGGGTATTGAATAGCATTAAGGATCTGAACATATGATATTCCACCGAATAAACCAACTAGCATCAACTACAAGGAGCAGTCAACACTACTAACAACCCATAGGTACCAGTCTGAGGTTTTGAGACACATATTGGATACAAGAGATGCACTAGGGTTTGAGAGGAGATGGTACTGGTGAAGATGTTGATGGAGATTAACCCCCTCTTGATGAGAGGATCGTTGGTGATGACGATGGCTTTGATTTCCCCCTCCCGGAGGGAAGTTTCCTTGGTAGAACAACTCCGCCGGAGCCCTAGATTGGTTTTGCCCAGGTTCCGCCTCGAGACTGCAGCGCTTCATCCCAAAAGCCTCATTCTGATTTTTTCTAGGTCAAAACACATCATATAGCAGAAGATGGGTATCGGGGGCCTACCAGGTGGCCCACAAGGCATGGGGCGTGCCCAGGGGGTAGGGCGCGCCCCCACCCTTGTGGATGGCAGGTGGCCCCCCTCTGGTGCTTTCTTCGCCCAATAATTTTTATATTTTCCAAAATGGCTCCCCATGAATTTCAGGACTTTTGGAGTTGTGCATAATAGGTCTCTAATATTTTCTCCTTATCCAGTCCAGAATTCCAGCTGTTGGCATTCTTCCTCTTCATGTAAACCTTGTAAAATAAGAGAGAAAAGGCATAATTATTGTGCCATAATGTGTAATAACAGCCCATAATGCAATAAATATTGATATAAAATCATGATGCAAAATGGACGTATCAGAGTCTCACTACTAGGGAAAACCTTATACACAGAATCTTAGCAGCAACGCGGGACAAAAACAGACGCTACTGCTAAGTAGCAGTAGCGCTGGACACAAACAGGCGCTGCTGCTACTGACTTAGCAGTAGCGCGTCTCTAATGAACGATGCTGCTACTAAAGTTGACCAATCGTTCCCGCCACCCTAGGTTTAGTAGTAGCGCACTCTTGCTAACCTCGCTACTGATAAGGTAATAGTAGCAACGCACTTTTTTATGGTGACACTACTGCTAATTTTGAAACTGGCCACATGGCATGCCCGCTTAGCAGTAGCGCGTGTTTCAGAAGCGCGTTGCTGCTATCTTATTAGCAGCAACACGGTTTACAGCCATCGCTCCTGCTAAGCCGCAACATATTCCACTTTTTCCCTTCCCCCAATCCTCTCTTCCTCACTTTCCCCTACCTCCCACCTCCTCTCTCCCTCACTTTGCTTCTTCCTCACTACACTTCTCCCCCCATTACTCTCCTCTTCTACCCGCCTTTCTCTCTCTTTATTACTCCTAGCTAACTTACACCACCTCCATTAAAGCATCTCCTTTCTCTTTTTCCTTTCCCCTCCACTAGTTGAAGTTGTCTCCTCCCAAATTAGCTAGCTAGGTAGATGTAGCATTTAGTGAAGTGACCTATGTACCCCATAACTAGATCTAGCCTTGTCAAGAAGAGCTTTGTCCACGTTTGATCTCCCTACTACATAATCATCTCCACCATGTGTGCTCGATCTTGAGATAGGTGATTAAAAATTCATGCTTTTGCAAGAATGGAAATATGTGTATGTGTGTGCGATATGACATAATCAGGCGATATGATGGAAATTGTGTGTGTGTGTGTGTGTGTGTGTGTGGCATGAGTTGACGCCGAATTGTGCTTGTGAGTTGCCTATGTTTTGCCGAAATGTCGATTTATTTCTGTTTCGGCGAATTCCGGGCAAACTCTAGATATATATGTCCTATTTTTAGGGAAGGTCATGCCGAATTTTTGTATGACTTTGATGCATGCACACATTTTTATAATCAATTTGTTTATTATTACCGTGCAGGCGTTCATGATGGTCAGTCAGACGATGGTGGACAGGTGGTTGCGGTCGGTGGTGCACGACATGAAAGAAAATAACCTGACATAGGTTTTATGTCCGTGTTGAAGATGCAAAGGAATAGTTTGGCTCGACCCCTATGACGATGGTCGTGTCGAAGCGCACCTGCTCATGACTGGTTTCATGGATGGCTATACTCGATGGATAATTGAAGATGAGGATGATAATGTTGAGGACGCCGTCGGGGCAGGCAATGACGACATGGGGCAAGACGAAGAGATGATTGATAATGGAGGCGTGGAAGAGGCCGGACATGGCGGCGGAGAAGGGGCCGGACATGGCGGCGGAGAAGGGGCTGGACATGGTGGCAGAGAGAACATGGACTCCACGCTGCAGAGTTCGTCGGTACTAAGTTCAATCGTGCGGGACCCTCATGTTCAAGCACTGCTTCACAAGGAGACTAGTACTGAGAGATGTGCTTCTAGAGAGGAGGCTAAGCTGCAACAACTGGTGGTAGACTCGAGCACTCCATTGTATCATGGTTGCAATCCCGAGGTGACCCGCTTGAGTTTCATGCTCCAACTCCTGAAGACAAAGGCTAAAAACAAATGGACCGACACTAGCCTCGATGAGCATCTCAAGTACCTAAAGGATGTTCTTCCCGCGGGGAATCTATGTCCTACCAGTGTGGATGAGGCCAGAAGATTGTGTGCCCTCTTGATCTGCCGCACGTTAGATACCGTGCATGCATCAACGATTGCATAATTTATCGGAAGGAGCACGCGGAAAAAATAAGCCGTTCGGTGTGCAATGCTTCTCAATACAAGAAGGCCGTGGAGAAATCTCCCCAGAAAGTTGTATGGTACTTACCGATCACTCCCTGTCTCCAGCAGTATTTCATAGATCCCAAGGAAGCAAATCTCATGCGCTGGCACGCAGAGAGGAAGAAGCCCGACGATGGAGATGATCTACAGCTGAGACACATCAAGGATGGAAGCCAGTGGAGAGCGTTGAACGGCTTCTATAGGTATTTCGAATGTGATGCAAGGAACATCATGCTCGGTGCATGTACCGATGGCATGAATCCATTTGGCAACCAGAACACCAACCATAGCACATGGCCCGTGTTTGTATGGATGTACAACCTCCCCCCTATTTGTGCATGAAGTCGAAGTACATTCACATGAGCATGCTGATTCAAGTGCCGAAACAACCCGGAAATAATATTAATCTATATCTGGGGCTACTTCAAGAGAAGTTAGACACGTTATGGAAAACACCGGCCAAGACATGGGACGCCAGCAAAGGCGAGTATTTCTACATGAGAGCCACACTGATCATGACGGTGCACGACTATCTCGGTTATGGATATGTCCTAGGCCAGGTGTGCCATGGATATTGCGGATGCACGCGGTGCATGGATGATATGACGTCTCAACAGCTAACGTCAAGGAAAGATGGAGGGTCTGGGAAAATCGTGTACATGGGGCATCGAAGGTGGCTCGATCTGGACGACCCGTGGAGAAACCGTGGAGATCTATTCAATGGCCACGCTGAGCATCGAGGACCTCCACATAAGCAGAGCGGCGCCAAAATCGATGAGCTGTTGAAAAACTGGGAACAGTGCTCCGCGCCGGGAAAGACGATGAAAAAGGCGCCGGAGCCGCTGCTGAAGGTATGGAAGACGAGGTCTGTGTTCTGGGACTTGGAGTATTGGCACAAACTCGACACACCTCATTGCCTTGATCAAATGCATATCTGTAAGAATGTCCTTGAGAGCTTGCTCGCGACACTGATGAACTTGCCGGATAAGACCAAGGATGGGCCGAAGGTAAGAAAATACTTGCAAGATTTGAAAATCAGCGAAGATCTGCACATGCCGCCCCGTAAAATGTCAGACGAGATAGAGACGGAGACAGAGGCGTGGGAGAAGAAGGGCAAAAAAGTAAAGGAAGAGGATTATTGCCCCCCTTCTTGCTTCACCTTAAGTCTGGCTGAGATCGATCAATTCTTTAAGTGCTTTACCGGAGTCAAAGTTAGTTCCCGTTAGATTCGTTAAGGATGAGGTCTCATGACTGTCATGTGATGATGACTCAAATACTACCTGTTGCCCTTAGAGGGATAACGGACAAGCACGTCCGTGACACGCTTATCGGTCTCTGCAACTTTTTCAACGTCATCTCTCGAAAGACAATCAGTGTGAAGCAGCTCCGAAGGCTACGGGAAGAGATCGTTATGATACTGAATGAGCTTGATATGTACTTCCCGCCCGTGTTCTTTGACATCATGGTACATCTGTGTGTCCATATTCTGGACGACATAATAGACCTGGGGTCGTCATTCCTGCACAACATGATGCCATTTGAGAGATGAATGGGATCATCAAAGGATTCATTTGTAACATGTCCCGTCCGGATGGAAGCTGTTGGGGATCGTAGCAGAAATTGAAAAATTTCTACGCATCACCAAGATCTATCTATGGAGTGACTAGCAATGAGAGAGGGGAGTGCATCTTCATACCTTTGAAGATTGCATTACGGAAGCGTTGCAAGAACACGGTTGGTGGAGTCGTACACGAAGCGATTCAGATCGCGGCCGAATCCGATCTAAGCACCGAACAACGGTGCATCCGCGTTCAACACACGTGCAGCCCGGTGACGTCTCCCGCGCCTTGATCTAGCAAGGAGGGAGTGAGAGGTTGGAGAAGACTCCATCCAGCAACAGCACGACGACGTGGTGGTGGTGGAGGAGCGTGGTACTCCAGCAGGGCTTCGCCAGGCACTACGAGAGACGAGGAGGAGGAGAGGTAGGGCTGCGCCGAGAGAGAGGGAGAGTCTCATGTGTGGTAGCCCGAAACCCCCACTATATAAAGGGGGAGGGGAGGGGCTGCGCCCCCATCTAGGGTTCCTCCCTTAGGGGTGCGGCCAACCCTAGATTGGTCCTGGGGGGGGGGGGCAGAGGGGAAGAGAGGGGGGCACGCCCTAGGTGGGCCTTAGGCCCATCTGTGCCTAGGGTTTCCCCCTCTCCTCTACCCTGCGCCTTGGGCCCCTTGTGGGAGGCACACCAGCCCACCTAGGGGCTGGTCCCTTCCCACTCTTGGCCTACGCAGGCCTCCAGGGCTGGTGGACCCCCGAAACCCTTCCGGTGGTCCCGGTACATTACCGATGATGCCCGGAACACTTCTGGTGGCCAAATCCTCACTTCCTATATATAATTCTTTACCTCCGGACCATTCCGGAACTCCTCGTGACGTCCGGGATCTCATTTGGGACTCCAAACAACATTCGGTAACCACGTACATACATTCCCTATAACCCTAGCGTCAGCGAACCTTAAGTGTGTAGACCCTACGGGTTTGGGAACCATGCAGTCATGACCGAGACATCTCTCCGGTCAATAACCAACTGCGGGATCTGGATACCCATGTTGGCTCCCACATGTTCCATGACGATCTTATCAGATGAACCACGATGTCAAGGATTCATCAATCCCGTATACGAATCCCTTTGTCTACCAGTATAGTACTTGCCCGAGATTCGATCGTCGGTATACCGATACCTTGTTCCATCTCGCTACCGGCAAGTCTCTTTACTCGTTCCATAACACATCACGCCGTGACCAACTCTTTAGTCACATTGAGATCATTACGATGATGTCTTACCGAGTGGACCCAGAGATACCCCTCCGTCATACGAAGTGACAAATCCTAGTCTCGATTCGTGCCAACCCAACAGATGCTTTCGGGGATACCCGTAGTGTACCTTTATAGCCACCCAGTTATGTTGTGACGTTTGGCACACCCAAAGTACCCCTATGGTATCCGGGAGTTGCACAATCTCATGGTCTAAGGAAAAAATACTTGACATTGGAAAAGCTTTAGGAGACGAACTACAGGATCTTGTGCTATGCTTAGGATTGGGTCTAATCTATCACATCATTCTCCTAATGATGTGATCCCATTATCAATGACATCCAATGTCCATGGTCAGGAAACCGTAACCATCTATTGATTAACGAGCTAGTAAACTAGGGGCTCACTAGGGACATGTTGTGGTTTATGTATTCCCACATGTATTACGATTTACGGATAATACAATTATAGCATGTACAATAGACAATTATCATGCACAAGGAAATATAATAATAATCATTTTATTATTGCCTCTAGGGCATATTTCCAACAGAAGCATCGTCCAGGGCTATCTGACACAAGAGTGCATCTCTTTATGCGAATATTTCTATATGGCGCAGACCAGGCGCCTGGTGTTGGTGTTGGTTTGCCCGTTAACAAGCACGATGTGAAAGCACAAGTGCTCCCTGGGTGATTTTGGTAATTAATGTCAACATATCTCTTGTTAGACTAATGTTTTCATCTAGTATATTTCATACAAGTTCAACAAATGGAGTGGCATGGACTAGAGGATGTGGAACCCCTTCAAGATGATAAGGACAAAGGATTGGCTCAAGCTCAAAGCTCAGGACTCTACATTTTCTATTTTAGTGATCCAAGATCACATTGAGTCCATAGGAAAGCCAATACTATTAAAAGGGGATGAGGTGTTGCTTAATGGCTTGCTTGCTCAAAGTGCTTAGTGATATGCTCCAACACCCTCAACCACTTCCTCACATCCACATATGTCCCAAACCAAAAGTCAAACTCGGCCCTACCGAAAAATTATATCCGGCGCCACCGAGTTCATTTGACATAGCCACTGCCAGAAACCCTAATCATTTCGGTCTCACCGAAAGGGATCTCGGTCTCACCGAGATGGGATTGAAAACTCTCTGTTGCCTGTTGCAATATTTTCGGTCTAACCAAGATGCGATCGGTCCCACCGAGTTCGCAATGCAAACTCTCTGTTACTTCTTCGTAACGTTTCGGTCCAACCAAAACAAGCGAATCGGTCCCACCGAGTTTGCCTGACCAACCCTCTGTGTGCTTATTAACAAAATCGGTCCCACCGAGTTTGTGTAATCGGTCTCACCGAGATTACATTATGCCCTAACCCTAATGAAATCGGTCCTACCGAGTTGATCATATCGGTTCCATCGAAATGCCTAACGGTCACATTATGAACTAAATCGGTCTGACCGAGTTTGGTAAATTGTGTGTAACGGTTAGATTTTGTGTGGAGGCTATATATACCCCTCCACCCACTCTTCACTCGTGAAGAGAGCCATCAGAACATACCTACACTTCCATCATACATGTTCTGAGAGAGAACCACCTACTCAAGTGTTGAGATCAAGATATTCCATTCCTACCATACGAATCTTGTTCTCTAGCCTTCCCCAAGTTGCTTTCCACTCAAATCATTCTTCCACCATATCCAAATCTGTGAGGAGCTGTTTGAGTGTTGGGAGACAATCATTTGAAGCATTTGAGCAAGGAGTTCATCATCAACGCACCGTCTATTACCTTTTGGAGAGTGGTGTCTCCTAGATTGGTTAGGTGTCACTTGGGAGCCTCCGACGAGATTGTGGAGTTGAACCAAGGAGTTTGTAAGGGCAAGGAGATCACCTACTTCGTGAAGATCTACCCTAGTGAGGCAAGTCCTTCATGGGCGATGACCGTGGTGGGATAGAAAAGGTTGCTTCTTCGTGGACCCTTCGTGGGTGGAGCCCTCCGTGGACTCGCACAGCCGTTACCCTTCGTGGGTTGAAGTCTCCATGAACTTGGATGTACGATAGCACCACCTATCGGAACCAAGACAAAAACATCCGTGTCTTCACTTGTGTTTGCTCCTTCAAACTCCTCCCTTTACCTTCATATGCAATTGTTTTACTTTTCGCTGCTATACTCTTAGAATTGCATGTGTAGGTTGATTGCTTGACTTGTGCTAAGTTGCTAAAATCTGCCAAGAACAAAAATTGGGAAAAGGCTATATTTTGCTTTAGTCAAGTGGTCAAAGTTGCATGCTTTACTTCACAATACCTATATACTCTTGTTATGCATGCTTGTTGTGCATTGTGAAAGTTAAACATGTGCTAAATCTCCACTCCAACTTCAAGTATTTTAAAAGCTGCCACTTTTCTTGCTAGAGTCTATTCACCCCCTCTAGACACATACTCTTCTCGATCCTTTCACCCTGAAATCCCGGCCGTGTTGTCATGAGGAGAGGCAAAAGGAACATCATTGGAATGGATGGAGTCTCCAACGAGGAAGACTACGACCAATACAGCCACCTAATGAGGGAAGATGACGATGACGATGAAGTATACGTCAAAAGAAGAATCAATACTACATTACCTAAGAAAGATCGTACTCCATGGAAAAGGAAAAGTCACAATGAGGGGCTCAATTATTCTTCAACTAACAAGAAGGGAAGGAAGCTCACTCAAAAATGAAAACGTCAACGCCGAGGAACCGTTATCGGTCAAATGATGTAATATATATGTTCCTATTTTGTGTACACACTTAACCAGTATGCATGGGTCAAATTAATATATATGTTCCTATTTTGTATACATACTTAACCGTCAAATGATGCAATATATATCGCCTTAGTTATATACATTGTATCACCTTCCCTTCGTTCACTGCTCTCGGAAAAAGGAAAAGAAAAGAAAAGAAAAGGGAGAGAAAATAAAGGAAAAGAAAATAAAGGAAAAGAAAATAGAAGAAACAAACAGGAAAACTGCTATATGTACTGGTTATAGCAGCAGCGATTTTCTTAACAAACACTATAGCTAGTCAAGTTAGCAGTAGCGCTGTCTGTATAAACACGCTATAGCGACCTGTAATAGCAGTAGCGCGTTTTGCCGGAACACGCTATTGCTACCTCGACTTAACCCCCCAAATCCCCACTCTTCTTCCCGCCTCTGCTTTCCCCCCAAATCCGCACTCTCTCTTCCCCCCCGTGTCGTCGTCATCGTCGGAGCCCTGCCCTCGCCGCACCCCTGC